>JAMPIV010003274.1:922500-1393879 GCA_024509875.1 Oreohelix idahoensis | reverse complement strand
AAGTCTGTGAACCAATGTCAATGTAGCATAACAGTCCTTGAAATCCTGGTATACGGCACCATTTAAAGGTGTGTTGCAGCGTGGCTATTTCCGTTATCCGAAGTTACCGAATTCTGGTCACGGAAAAACCATCTAGAAGTATGTTAAGCGAATTCTGGTGCAAAGGCACCAAATAATAAGTTTGTCTGTTGCAGTGTATATATTTGTATATTTAAATGTCTTTTGATTATTGTGCAGCAAGGTTCTTCAGTCTTACCTTACGTTCGTGTTGCTCAAAGTTATTCCTGGTTAATCACCGGAGATGTTATGACTTCCTTGATTTGTGTAACTGTGACAAAACGATGATAATTTGTCTTTTCCATTCCGCCCTTTTCTCCTTTTTCTTCTAAAATTTTCTGGTTCCCCAGGCTATATGAATGTCGTTTCTTTACACTGTTCTAAAAGCCTCAGTAACCCTTTTATTCCACTCTCAGATACCCACCCGAAGCGTTGATGGGGTGTTGTTTCGTTTCTTGCTCATTATAAATGCATCGCTCGATTCTTGGTGGCCAGCGACCGGCGATTGTGGTAATCTTCCTAAGACACACCTGCAGTCTCCCAAATTATGGGAACGCTCTTCGATCGTAACAGGTTTTGACCACGAGCGAGAAACAGATTCTTATAAAAAGCGAACTGCTGTCTTACTAAAGTTGGTAGCTTGAGCGGCGCAACGAGGCAACCCTTTGATAGCTGGGTATCCATCTTTTCATCTTCATTCGGGGGAGAAAACTCACGTTCGTTCTGAGACTTTGGTAGCGGCCCTTGATAGCCGTCTCTTTCTATGTCGGCGGTCGAGAGATATAGTTATGCCTTATGCAGGGGACTTTCTCCTGTCTGTTGTTTTCTAATGTAGACTCTAGAATAATATTATGTTACTCGAGATTACGCTTGTAAAAGCACAGCGACCGAACACCGGCGAAAACAAGCGATGCCAGGTAGCTGGGTTGGCGTCTCTTTTAGACTACATAACTTGATGAGATTATTCGTACATTTTTCCTGCCCGTAGATGGCCAAATAACACAGGCAGTTGTGGGCACACAACTAGACTGTGTTGCCTAATTCTCGTAATCTACGGGTGAGTTGACAATTTGTAATATAATTCATGTTAGCTTTAATATATATAACTGATAGCAGTGTGCCTTGAAATATTTTAGGTGATTTTTCCCCGGTAATTAATTCAGTGATGACGTCGCGCCGTCTACCGCCTAAGTTAACAGGTGCTTAAGCTGTTAGGTGTCTCCTGGTGTTATTGTTTACAGTGGGTTAATGGTAAACTTACTCTAACCGATACTTACTAGGCGAAGAGCCTCATAGTCTGTTAAGTGCTTACCATGTGTTACATAGTAAGCTAAAAAGCTGCCATTTCTTTAGGGAAACGTCAGTGGTGTAAGTTACTCACTTAAACCTGACAAGTGACGACTATTCGCTGTTACGACTGGATAATAAGAGGTAGTTACTTATTACTTTCTGAGAGAAACTTCTCGTGGTTGAGTGTGGAATTATAATATGCCTATTTTGTGTAGCTAGACTCACTTTAGAACTTACACGCAGTTAACCCCAGCCAGTAAAAGAATTATGTCCTACAAAACTCAATCTTTGATTATCTCAACCCGCCAAAAGATTCTGCACTGTCAACCAAATACGTTATCTTTATCTCTAGACGGTGAACGTATTAAGCAAGTTACGGACCACAGCCTGTTGGGTGTGGTCATCGACCAGTCTCTAAGCTGGAAGTCACATGTCTATTTCATCGCAAACAAGATCTCACAAAAATTGTTTCAACTCTCAAAAATCAAACATTTTTTATGTCCGCCCTCTTTTTTTGTTTTCCTTAACCAGCGGCATTTGGGCTTTCAGCCCTTCGGCCCAATGACATGTCATTGCGAGGCTGGGGAACCTGAGGACTTTCCTTCCAACCCGGTCAGGAGCTTCGCTTCTTCCCATCCACAGAGGGTTTATCACAGGAGCCGTTCAGTCAAATTTCCGGCCGTAAACATTTCTTCAAACGCTGACGCCCGGGTTTCAACCATGAATAACTGGTCGCCAGTACACCGCCGAAGCCATTACACCAGCGCGGCTCCCATGTCCGCACTCTAGACTTATATTCTATTATGCACATATTTAAAGTCACCTTTCTTATTGCTCAAATATCTGGAGTCGCTGTGGCTTGTCGTTTTTGAAACGCCTAGAATCCCTACATACAAGAGCTCTACGACTTGTTTGCCTGAATGATAACATTCCCAGTGCTCAGCTATTTTCACAGCTGAATGTTCTTCCTCTTAAAAAATTCTTCTTCTTTAAAGATCTCCTGTTTGTACATCACATTTCACACGGTAGAACACCTTCATACTTGCAAATGTTCTTTCGCTATAAATACTGCTCATATTTTTTACGTGGCAACCTACTTTTGGACCTTGCAAAACCTCGAACTGACCTCTTCCGATGTTGTTTTAGTTATGCACGTGCTTTAGCATGGAATTCTCTACCCAAGTCTGTCAAAACTGATAATTACATCTCATTCAAAAGACATCTGAATTCACATGTCATGAAATCGTGTACACACATTTAACGACAATTCTGTTTCAGCTATTTAAACGTTTCCACGAGCATTTAACTGACGTTGTAATATTTTCAATTTTAAATTGAATTTTTAATATTAAGTAGCTTTATTGCTTGACCTCTCCCTCTCTCTCTTTCTCTCTTTATCTTTCTCTTTCTCTCTCTCTCTCTCTCTCTCTCTCTCTCTCTCTCTCTCTCTATCCCTCTCTATCCCTCGCTCTATGTGCGTGAATGATTATGAGTAAATGTACTTGTGTACGCTCAGTTTCTGATTGTGATGATAATATTAATTAATCTTGTCTGAACTTGTTAATATTTTAATTTTAATTTGTAAAACGCTGAAATTGTATTGCAGGGCAGAAATGTAAAAAGGCAAGTATGCCTATTTCTTTACCCTGATGAAATAAAGATTTCGTTCGTTCGTAGTAAGGTTATACAAGAATAATAAAAGAATATAATTACAAGGGGCTTGACATAAGTCTTGGGCCTGACCATGAAAGACATGTCACAGAGAGCTGAAATTTTGTATAGTGTTTATTCCTTTTCAATATAGCCACCGTCTGAATTGACACACGTCTGCCATCTCTGCTTGACCTTGAAAAGACCTTGGGAGTAAAACACCCTATTTTTCAAACTAAACCAGTCATCACATACCAGTATAACCTCTTAATCGCTGTCAAAATGATTTCCTTTTAGCTGTTTTTTTTTTAAGATTTGGGAATAGAACAAATTCTGATGGAGCCAAATCTGGAGAATATGGTGGGTGTGGAAGAATTTCAATATTCAAATCGTTGGCTGCTAGCTGCACAAGCCGTGCTTTGTGAGAGGGCGCGTTGTCTTGAAGCAAAGGAAGATTTTGAGTGCGCGTTATCCCTCGTTTCCTGGTCACAACCTTTCTTAGTTTGGTGAGAAGATCTGCATAGTACTGTCCATTAACTGTATTGCCACGAGGCAGATAATCTTTCAACAGGACACCTTTGGCGTCCCAAATAACAGTCAACATCACTTTTCCTGCAGATTTCTGCACTCTCGGCTTGACAGGTGTTGGGGAGCCCAGGGTTTTCCATTGCATGCTGGCAATTTTGGATTCGGGGTCATAATGGTGTACCCAAGTCTCATCTACTGTCACCATGGTCTCCAAAAAGTTTTTTGACTGACACTTTTTGAGCAATTGTTGACAGCAATTTACCCTCGTTTGCTTCTGTTCACGTGTCAACAGTCGCGGAACCCAGCGTGCACACACTTTTTTCATGTTCAGTCTTTTGTGTAAAATTCTATAAACTGTTCTTTCATTCAGTTTTACTCTACTAGCTATCTCCACAATTGTCATTTTTCGATCCTGGTCAGTGATTTTCTTTACTCTTGTTGCATTTTCATCGTTGCACTCTGAAGCTGGTCTACCAGATCTTGGCAGATCAGCAACATTTGAGCGGCCGCACTTAAACTGTTGACATCAGTTTTTTACCGAAGTATATGAAGGACAAGAATCACGAAACACTGGTTCCATCTCCCTGTGTATTTCTGTAGGTGTTTTTCCCTGAAACATCAGAAATTTTATCACAGCTCTGGCCTCCTTCTTTTCCATTGTTTTGTCAAATCTTTGGAGCAGCAGATCCGGTCAATAGGGTACATTGTGCCGTACACCGTAGCGGGAGAACCCATTGAAGAAACAAACGTGTACTTCACACATTCAGTGCAAATATGATGAACTTTAAATGTGCCAAGTTTCATCTTCCTCCTGTGTCTCCTTCATGGTCAGGCCCAAGACTTATGTCAAGCCCCTTGTATATTGAAGCATGCACTGTACACAATATTTCTTCACCTCTCTACGTTATGTTAACGTTATGTTGTCGTTAACAATTTGAGAACCTCTGTTCTGATTTTTCTCTATTAATATATTCTGGTCACCATCAGAACAAACAAAACTTATAACCAATGTTCTCAGTACTTCACAAAAGACAATTCTCAAAATAAAAATAATACTTTACATTATTTCTGTTAACATCTCAGGAACATCTATTATTACGTTTTACCGTAAATACTAATATTTTCCGAGTCTGTGGTTCTCACAATGTGTACTTAAAAGTGGTATCAAGGGGCTAAGGGCCCAGAATCAAATCATCACTATTTATGTTTAAACTCTTCGTAATTTCTTTGTCAACGCACCAACTAACCCGGCCAGCAGACCTATAATACACTTCCTAAATGTTGTTTCAAAATCCTTATCTGCCTTATATCTCCTGAAAACAATCTAGCTGCTTAATCTAAATGTGCCAGCTGTCCCATGTCTATGTTGGCACAGGTTTTTATGTGGCCACATCCGCACCTGTATTCAAGATGTCTGTGAGAAAGTTTAAGAGTTCATAGTTTGTTAGCTATCACTCACTAAGCAACTTGCTGATTTTAGCACGGTGTGCTGAGTCTACATGTCTCAATTAATCAACCAAGCTGTACTTCTGCGAGTGCTCTCATGGAGAGATGTCAACTGCTTAAAGTCAAAAGTACATTCCTTTTTCAATAACTGATTTCAAATGTCACACAATTATACATTATTCTGATTTTGTTTTTAAATTATGTTAGAATACTCTCCAAATGTTTTGGAACCACTGTATGACCTTCAAAATAACTGTCACTCATATGTGCTTGTTACTGTTGTTTTTGGACATCCATTCTATTACAGGCTACATATGCCATCACTTCTGTTGCATGATTCTTTTGGCTGCCACTTCTGTTAGTGTATGTGTGGGGGTTGTACGACAGAGATAGTGCTACTGTCTCTCACAGCTGACAATGTTGACGTCAGCAATGTCGGGCTTACTAGCAGTGGCCGACAGTGTTTAATATGTGAGCGAATGTCATGAGTTTTTTAGGTTTGTAAACGTCTGATGTAAACCCACACAACAGTAACGTTAGGTCAGGAAACAGACCAACGGGTAAGACGAATTAGTTTTCAACTTATACACAGTTTATTTACGACAGTAACGTTGACATCATGGACAACAGATCACAGCAAATCACAAGGTATGATAGTAGGTATAATCCATAGATAAATTGAGTGCAACACCCGCAACTCATCATAAATCGACATAGCATACAATCCGTCAGAAAGCTGAGTGCATCACCAGCAACTCATCATAAATGGTAATAATCTATAATCCGTCAGAAAGTTGAGTGCATCACCAGCAACTCATCATACATGGTGAGAGTAAATATAATCCATCAGAAATTGGTTGCATTAACAGCATTTCATTATAAATGGTAATAGTCGGTATAATCCATGGCATTAATAATATTGAATCTCTTCCCTTCAAAAACACGCTGAACACACTAGCGAGACTATAAAAACCGACTCGAAGCTCTGCCAGATACCTAATAACCGAAATTATTGTTTCTCAATACAACTCAGTACATCTTCACTCAAGCGCGAACTAACAGCTTGAGATGTGAGCTCAGCTCACCCGTATCTCTCCCCCAACTACTCAGAACATTTGAACACTTTCTTTATGTTTAAAAAAAACTAACACATACTCAGTTGAGCTATGTTCAAGCACCCAAATAAAAAAATCATCTCATAACTTTAAACGTGCTTACTAGCGTGTCTATAAAAAATCAGACCCGTACATAAGAATCCCAAACACTTAACTCCCACTCAAAAACATGACTTAACAGTGCTATATGTTCTGCACAGTTGTGCGGTATAGAGTGCTTCAGCACAAAATTCCACGCTACCACTAGAGCGGGGCATTGTGTTTTAACTACCGCTCGCAGCATTGTGACACTTGCTGATCTTAAGTGTCAAATAACTGAACTATGCTTTAGTTTTTGAGAATTTAAAATGTGAGATTGACACTTTTACGTTTATAATGTATTAATTTTAAAATTTGGACGTATACATTTAATACACTAACATACGAGTATAATGCCTCAGGTGGAGCCCCCGTCAGGTAAACAGACTGATGACGCGGATAGAGCACGCGGTCACAGTTAAATGTGGAAACATATTCCGAAAAGTTCAAAGGTTTAAAAACTGAATACGTTGTCAATGAATTATTTCTCTCCGTTATCATTAGCCCATGTCAATTGTATAGAAAGAACTAGAAATCCATTTGCTGTTTAGATCACCATCGTTTACTGGAATGGGGCTTATTATAATAATACCCCCAAAAATAATTAAAGTACATTTTAAACGGTAAAGGTTATAACAGTTATCCAACATATCAGATAAGACTGTAATACTAATAGAAGTATTCTGTGAGGGAGTTATTGCAGAAACAAATAAACTATGAGGATGGAAGTTATATTTTGTTTCGACATCATTTATGACAGAACATGACCTCATTTGTAATTGTTTGTGACGTCACATTTCTTTCAAACCCCATTCGTCATATCGTTCCACTTCGTCACAAAATGTTGATACCCTGTCACGGATTGCCTTCCCTGCTTTGCAGTAGTGGTCCAACAGTGGCCAAAACTCATGATAATTCTGAAGTCAAGAACCATGCAGCCTAGCGCTGAACAATGGTTAATTCATATCTGTCCGTCGCCTTTTGTGAAGGATTTAAGCAATGGTTTTTAGCCAGTTCAAGCTCCCAGCTGAGATAATTCAGCGAATTCCTCTTATAATGTTATAGCTCTGTTTAGAGGTATATATATATGTCTAGGTATATATATATAATATTCTGGCACAAACGTTTGCTTTCACACATATAAAAAACTAAAGCGACTATGATTGTTTAGTTTTAAAACACCAAGTAACTATTTTAATAATGAACTAGTCTTCAGCAGTTAAAATATATATGGAGAGATTGCTGAAATTTTGCTGTAAATACAAGTTTTCGTCACTAAAACGTTGTTGAGGATTTATCAAAGAGTCCGTTGTTGTCGCCTACTTTACACGAAAACTTAACTCTAGGTGAGTCCTGTCGCCGTGGTTTCCGTCACTTCTTGTTGGTGATGAGTGCACTTCTCCACATACTATCGGCGTCCTAACGTTAGTGCTTCAAACCGTCTGATGCCTGTCACCATGTACTTTTTAGAAGAAATAGAAAGACAAATGCCTCGGCTAAGTACACTGAGTTGGAAGCGTATCATGCGCATCCTCTTTCTGTCCACCCACCAATGTTAATCTCTCAGAAGAATTAAATTCTTGAGTACGCAAAGTAGCTCAAGAAAGATGTTTAAAATTCACCAACATTCCTCTGGGTATTAACTGGGAAAATGTGTCTGGACAGTGCGAATAATGATTTGTGTCTGAACTAACATTAACAAGCTACATATATTTCACAAAATCATATGATACACTTGAGGCACATGTAATGGAATCATCAATCATCACTGCTCCAGTCGGAGTCTGGGGTCACCTCTGCTGTCAGTTTTTCCGCACGACTAGCCAGAAGAAATAACCAGCGCTTGCTGTAGTGGTTTATTAATATACTATTTTCGTATGTTGAGGTTGCCATCCTGATATATAACCACTTAGCAAGACAACATGTTAATTCACATTTGTAAAAGAAATGTTCACAACTTACCCCAAATTTTGGGTTATATACAGGTTTCGGATGGACACGAGCAATTTCGATGCATATGTTCTCGAATCAGTTGGTCTGGGAAAGTATAGTAATTCCTTCTTATGACTGGTGTTCTGTGATACACTTGGCCTGGGAAACTAGTAATTCCTCTTTGACGGGTGTTCTGCAATACACATGGTCTGGAAAACTGTAATAATTCCTCTTTGACGGGTGATCCAAATCCTTTAGGTGTCCAGACTCTGTATTTAGAGTCCTGGCCCCTTAAGTTTACAGTCTTGTATTTATAAAGGCGGGCTTACTTTTTAAGGTTTTAAGTTGCCATTTATTGTATATTCCGAATCTCACTTCAATCCAATCTTAAGCTCTTTTCGCACTACGTGGGCTGGGGTGTTTCAATTCAAAATTTTGCCCACGTGTTTATAATATTACATTTAATATTCCACGCATGACCTCTTCATAATAAGACGTAATATGTCCGGTGACATCTTGTGACCATGTTTGCCGGGCATAATGTCTTCCGCCAAGATGTCTATCCAGACAGATTATCTTCGCTAATCACACACATCGATGGGCCAGTGAAACTATTATCTCATTATCGACTGTGTGTTCGTGCCTTCTTCAGACAGTCAAACAGAAGAGTCGCCGGCCGCTCAGACAAACAATATGGTTGTCCAACGAGGATCGTCTATTATCACATATTGGCTAGGCGACTCAAAGCGACAAACGTATTACCGCTGACCGGTGATAATGACCGCGTATTGTTACGATAATACCACAGTTCACCTGGCGGAACGTAAATAAGTCTAAGAAGTGGTAAAGCAAAAATGTAAGAGATAAAGATAGTCTTATAGCAGATACTTCCGTAGGGGAGTGGAGTGTTAGAGACGTCACCCTACTACTCGTAGATTCAGTATAGAGCAAAATTATTAATGAAAGGGCAAAAAATTGCCATATAATAAGCGATCGGAGAGAAAAATGAAGAAGAAATGATACTGCCGGAAGGCTGAAGGTGTGAGAGATCACACAAAAGAGCATGTTCAGACGTTATCTGATATATCCTCTAACCTCACTGCGTGGCCTTACACGTGAAGGACATCTAAGCAAACCTAATTCAGTATATTTCAGAAACTTAAACAATGTGTGTTCTAAAATAAAGTACAGTGACACTAGTAATGTCAATTTGTGGAAAATCATGAAGCAAATTGTGGGGACATATAAAGATGTACTTTAATTATTTTTGAAACAATCAGAGAGGTACAGCAGTGTGTCCACATCAAACCGCTGCCCTGTCACATACTTCAAGAAACAACCCAAAGATCACGAAACACTAGTACACCAAAGACGTGACAGGCAGATACTGTTTACTTGCAGGGACACAAATGTTGTCCCGGGAAAACGCATATGTAAGCAGATAATGAAGTGTTCAACTGAAGATGGTGCCTAGTGACCCCCAAGGCCAAACCACCAAATAAGGACGAGAAGAAGCTTTACAGGAGAGTTGTAACATTTTAAAACCTGGGATGGAAACAGTACAGACTTAATACAAGTTATTAAAAACAAAACCATTACAAATTCCTGCGCTAGCCGGTGTTAACAGTCTGATCAAGAACATCTAACAGAATAATTTAATTTTATACGTGTTTTTTGTTCTTGGTTTCATAATGTACCACATCTTGTTATGCTCTACTTCGTGGTCAACTGTATAGGTCATTATAAAAATCATAACTAAAGGTCAACATGTTTTAAAATGGTTGCTATAAATAGTGTTCATGTTGTACCTTGAGCATTGACCGTCAGCATCAGGATGTTACTTAGAAGAACAGTGACTTGCAGGAATGTAACAAACATGTCTGACCTTCGGCTCTTTGATCTGTGTGGAAGAAGAAAGACTGGTGATAATATAAGTAGTTCTTCTCGCTCTCCTTCCATATTTTATGTTGCTGGTTTTTTTTTTATAGTTCTGACATGCATAATACATTTTTTCTATCATTATATCTTATTCTGCAGTCATTAATAATATATATATGTATTACTAAGATGATGATCAGAAACTTGATATAATGAGAGGACAAATGTTAAAGTCGGAGATACTTAAGAAATTGAGATGTAGGGAAATCAGAAATGTGGAAAAGAAGGTGCAGATTATGAGAAATAGAGAAGGGAAATTAAAATAGTAGACATGTCAGAGGAAAAGTTTTGCGGCTGCAGTCAATCCTATGGAAAGGTCAGTTAAAGTCACTCCTCATCAATCTTAACAAAAACTCAGCTCGTCTAGTTACAGAGTACAGGAGAGCGGTTAAGAAAAATAAGTTCTAATATTGAGGATCGGAATTGAGACGAAAACGGAAGATTGATTAAAAGTAGAAAACAGAAGGAGATATGCAAAGGACAATACGTACACAGACGAGAGGAGATAATGAGTAAAGTGAAGGAGGTGAAATAGGCATTGTGAGAAGAGGAGACAAGTTTGCGGCAGTAGACCACATCTACAAAAAGAGTAACTTGAGGGCATTTCTCACCTGTCAGGAAGAATACTCGATATTTACAGACAAATTATAGCAAAAAAGAGACACATAAGCATTATATCAGAAGTACAACATTAGAAACAACTGAGTAAGAAGGACGACAAAATTCCTCACAAGACTAGTAGATCGAAGCAACACAGAAAAGTAAATATATACTGAGATTATTATTGTAATTGTGTATTGAGTTTTGGTAAATGAAGATTTGAGATGAGATAAGAAAACTACTTGTGTTATTTTGAGATATTATCATTTTGTGCATCAATTGTGAAGATCCCAAGGTGATAGGATTGAGTACTAGTTTTATGGGAGAGAGATAGAAAGAGAGAGACAGAGAGTGAGAGATAGAGAGAGGGAGATAGAAAGAGAGCGAGATAAAAAATGCCATCATTGGTGTCAATTCATGTTGATGCAACACTTGTCATGAAAGATACGTTTTAAAAAAAATGTCTCCAATGAGAAATGATATTTTGAAGGTGAGATCGGTAATGTTGCAGGCACAGTCAAAGGGACATAATCGTTGTTGTAAAATAGAGGTAAACCATTATCTTCCCACTTTATCCTTATTCATATCTTTATACTTCAGTATTACGTATTGCCACAATATATTTTTTCAAACCATTTCCAGAAAAGTGACTTGCGTCCTTCTAATACGAGTCATGTCCGTACACAGAGCACTGGCACCAGTCATGACGTCACCATTACTCATAATAACTAATGATGATATTCTTATTATTGTTCAGTGAAGCCAGATTTTTGCGGCCAGATTTTGTGCTTTGTTTACAAATTTCAGTCCATAACTCACTGCATTATGAGTACTTCAGATCCATTTTTTATTTCCATTAACAAAGGGTGTTGCTTAAAATAGTACACGCGTCTTGTGCCACGGGGGCTATAATCTTTATCTCTAAGAAGCATCCTCCATATGTTCTTATTAACATGACCCATTGTATGAATCTGTTGATTTCTTTTAACGTTCCGTCATTTACATCGATGGCGTGTTCTGGAGAAGATCTTTGTTTCGTGATGACCGATACATACGGCGTTGTGCTATTTAAGCTAAGTACTTGGTTTTATTTACTATCATTATTGCAATGAGATCCATATAAGACATGTCAGGAATATCAGTTGGTGGATATTATATACACAGCATGAGATCCACGGAGAATACAGTCTTCAGAATAACAAGTGAGAACAATTACAGGAAATGATTGTTACAATAGTGACAAACTGAAATCTATGACCTTAGCATTAGTTGACCAAAAATAATGGTCATCTCGAAGCAGATGACCTCTACAAAATAAACTGTCAAAGTAAATCCTCATCATTTAATCTCTTCATTTCTTAGTTGTATGGAACTACTATTGCAGTTGATCCCCTTGTGCTAAGCGTGCACCAAGTGTGTACATGCTCTTGCACAAGTCTCAGTAGAAATGTGGTTTACATGATAGAGGTGCCAGTCGTACGCACAACTTTATATTGGTAGTTGTGTACGACAATGTGTGAGTAAGCGGTATTTCTATATGTATTTGTTCTCGTCAGAGACCCCAAAAAACTACGCGGAACCTCAAAATAAATTTGGCAATTTGATTACACTTCAGTAAATTCAAGTACCTAGGTACGTTAATAACATCACATACAAGATGCATTTCACAGGTAAAGAGTTGAACAGCCCAGGCAAAAGCAACATTCAATAAAGTGAAAAAGCGTTCTATGCTACACATCTTTGTTAATGGAAGTAAGAAAGAGAATTTTTCAATGTTAAATACAGGCCATCCTGGAACACGGAAATGAGTTGTAGACAATTATTAAAGAAGCAGGAAAAGCACTGGAAGCTACAGAGATGTGCTTTTACTGAAATATATTATGAATAGAAAAGGGCAGCTAAAGAGAGAAATGATGTCCGCAATGAAGGCAGTGCCCAGAAGAAACGTTATACTCACATTACAAGGCAGCAATTCACTGTCTTTAGGCACGTAATGAGAATTGGGAAGCTGGACTAAATTGTGGCAGCAGGAAATATTAAAGGATGAGATATGGTCGGTGGCGAAAAGACAAGCTACTGGACAGTTTATCATGATAACATAGAAGAAAGTCAGCAGTAGAGTTGTTTACCAATACTTGAGACATGAAACTGTGGAGAGACATGGTCATCTACTCCACTAAAGCTTGATACTTGAGACATGAAACTGTGGAGAGACATGGTCATCTACTCCACTAAAGCTTGATACTTGAGACATGAAACTGTGGAGAGACATGGTCATCTACTCCACTAAAGTTTGATACTTGAGACATGAAACTGTGGAGAGACATGGTCATCTACTCCACTAAAGCTTGATACTTGAGACATGAAACTGTGGAGAGACATGGTCATCTACTCCACTAAAGCTTGATACTTGAGACATGAAACTGTGGAGAGACATGGTCATCTACTCCACTGAAGCTTGATACTTGAATATGAAGATGTTTATTATTTGCATTTATCAATTTCTTAAGTCTCTATCACTTGTTACTATTATGATTATATCATTATAGTATCTAAAGTTGTTATTTGGAGATTGTGTGATTCCTGTATATACACACTGGGAACCTCGCCCGTGCTACGGGGTTCGTGAACTGTCCTGAGATCCTCCTTCTGTGAACTAAGGGGGCAGATCGGAGCATTGATGGTGTTGTCCCCGCGCAATCAAGATTGTCCTTACAACCAAAACCAAACCAAAGTTGTTTACTCAAGGGAGTCAATCTATCGAAAATGTGAAATGCACTGTACTGGGACAAATACAAACATATTGCCGCCCCTGAAAGATCGAAATTATACACACAGTGACCATCATGTCCAGTTACAGGTCAACTGATAAACGAAGACATTGTGAAAATAATCACTGATCACCTACTCTGACGGAACTGATAAGTATTTTAAGCAGACTGGAATGAAAATGCTGGAGGTAAATTGCGGATATAGCGCGATGTCACACAAGGAGCGTTTTAACACATACTTTTAAGGTTTTATTTAGAGAGTGCACTTACAATGGCGTCATCGCGATATGTGACCCATAAGAAACGTTTTATTTATGTCTTCTACCTCGCATGTCATGAAATATCGCTTCAACGCTTCATTAATTCGTCTCACTTTTCGCATGACGAGACAGCTACAGCTGCCTTTTGCAGTTAGCCATGCATCAAAGTATATGCTCATATAACTGTTGATTGTGTAGAATTGATGTTTACGTGATGCTTATGCCAGCCACATTCACAACCTGTTATTAAAATCGCCGTTTCCTTCTTGCCTCAGGAAGCAGTAGTGATATTTTTTATTTTTCTCCTGAGAGATCCCCGAGAATTGGGTCGTCTTATTAAAACTATAGTAATTTGTTACTGGCTTCATTTTAAAATCAAATCTGTCACTCTATCAATCATGTGTCTCAAAAGCAGCATACGACTATTATGTCACTTATTTGATCCGAGGCGTGCTAATGTTGATGCTTTTTGTTTACTCTGTTCGTTTCTTGAGACCAAATAAAGTCATTTATTAAAATGTAAATTCATGATTTATCTGTTATTCAGCTCTTCATCTTTGGAACAACTTTGTCAGAATCATCCGTCAGATGCTTGAAATAAAGTTCTACCTGATGCTTACCTGCATAGAATAGGAGAACATGGTTTTGAAGCATTTACCTGGGCTGCATTCATTCATTAAATACATTTACCTGGGCTGCATTCATTCATTAAATACATTTACCGGGGCTGCATTCATTCATTAAATACATTTACCTGGGCTGCATTCATTCATTAAATACATTTACCTGGGCTGCATTCATTCATTAAATACATTTACCTGGGCTGCATTCATTCATTAAATACATTTACCTGGGCTGCATTCATTCATTAAATACATTTACCTGGGCTGCATTCATTCATTAATGCATTAGCGATCAGTTATTTATGTACATTAGATCAGCAGGCTTTTCACTCCAAACTCCCTCCTCCCACAATGGTTCTGTGCTGTCGATTCAAGTTTTTCCAATGTCATCTGGACATTTGCATACACGCCTTTAGTTCCATGTTTCATGTATTACCTATGTTCCCTCTCTTTCTGTTACTTTAGAATTCCAGAAAAAAGACTGCATTCTGAAGCTATCGCGGGGTTTCCTCAATCTGTGGCATATCAAACGACAAAGTTTGCATATTGCCCTTCTTAAAATCATCTTCTTGAAAAAAAAAATCTGTCCTGTATACAACCAGCGAGCTACAGGAACAGTTAGCATTCACACTCTTCAACATATACTGAGGGAGACTGAGCACCTATGGGTTTGCCCAGAGTGCAGTGAGGTCGATTCTGTTCAACAATAACATTAACAACAACAACAACAAAAAAAACCATCTGGCATAAATGTCTACGCCTTTACTTCTACACTTACCAAGAATAACCACTTAACAAAGAACAACCACTTACCAGGAATAACAACATACCAAGAATAAGCACTTACCAGGCAAGTTTCGTCTTAGACAGGCCTTCGTCTGCCCACCCACCGGTGATGGCGAGTTTGGAAGTGTGTAATAGTACTACCCTCTCTGCGTATCACAGAAGTAAAGTACGGCGCCAGGTATCAACATCTGTCTGACAGACATGGCGGTGTACCTCTTGCGCCACTCGGTTAACGCTGACCTGTCATCTGAAGAAATGTAGGAAAACTAACGATCTGCTAAAAATATCATCTGCGATGACGATACTTTATCTGGAGTGAGTGTCCGTATTTTTGACTTGATTTTCTATGTCCAGTAGTATGTATACACGCGTTATCAACCGTGGCAAACACCAACATCAAGTGTAGCGTGGTAATTTCACTCTTGCGTTCTGCCATGGGAACCAGAAAATTCAACATTTACTGCCCAGTAAATTTTTTTTCCAATTAATTTTATGTAATTGTATTCAAATAGGTGCACAGGTCGTTTGAGTCATAAAGTGTTGCCACTAGTGTGGCGCGCGAGAGAGAATGGCATGTGTGGCGGGAAGATTTAAATAAAATCACGGATGTAAAGACATTTTCACAAATAAAAATGTAGGTCATTTTCTTATTTATTTTCTTTATTTTCTGACCTGTTGTATATAATATTGTTGCAAATACAAGGTCTAGAAACCAACAGCAGTTTCAAGAATTTTTCTGATTTTATTCTGTAATATAATTTATCATATATCTCCACGACATATTGTTGTGAACAGGGATTTTCAGTTCTGAGAAATTTCTAAGACAAGAATAGAAAAAGGCTTATTTGTGCTGGTAAGGAGATAAGAGTTTGTGTCTCTCAAATAAAATCTAATATGAATGAGATTATCCGACAAAAACAAGCTCACACCTCTCATTGAACTTTTATATTTTGTGACTGAATCATGCTTTTATATGGCTGTATTGTCTTATGCTTTCTCAATGTCTCATGTTCATTTTATAAAGTAGTTGTGTTCTATGTTGTCGCAACACGGTCTGTTCCTCTCTCGATGTTTGTCTACCTTCCCTTCTTCCTCTCTTCTTTTTTCTCAGTAATTTTCATGTTACACTAGGGTCTTTCCGGCGCTTCATTCTGCGTTTCCCAGAAATCACGGCGCCTATTAATGGTTACTGAGCAAATATCGCAAATGCGTAAACTCCAGGTTATAAGACCCGGCCAAGCGATATACTTTTGTTAAGAGTATAAAGGCGTCTTAAAATCTAGACGCCTCCATCGCTTCATTGTATCCCATATGATGGACATGACGAAAAACTCCCCAGTGTCAAATTTCATTGTATAGGCCACTACGTGTATGCCTGCGGAGTAACCAGTAATTGCCGCCCGGTGAAGAATTCCCACACGATGCGCCGGTCAAGACTGCGTCACCTTTAGCCGATACCGGGGTGAGAATTTACGTGTGATTACGTTGGAATGCCCACCCCCCCCCCCCCCCCCACACACACACACACACACACACTCGCTATTCAGTACCGTGAGCAACCGTGAAAAACAACGAACGATCTAGAACACATGAGAGATCCATAAAAGTCAGAGGCTTAGACCCGAAAGCCACTTACACCCACATGACGTGAACCGGGTGCATCTAAAGGGCGTGGAAGTCTAGAGTACAAACTCTTTGGTGTTAACCAAGCGGTGTAATATATACTGTTGAAAAAAAGAAACGCAACTTTTTTGGTGTTACTTTAATAAAAGATATTCGCTGATTGGACATCAGTCAACCTATCGACTGTGTCCACCTGGTCATCAACTTCTCGTGGTTACCTGAATTGTACTCACCTCATGATTCGTGAGGTCATGAAAGAGGTCAAGGTCAAAACAACATTTTTGACAATAACTCGTGACAGGTTCATGAGAATCCCTTGAAACTTACTGAACGCAAAACTCTCTGACCATATTATTAAATGCCTATAAAATATTGACACTCCTCGAAAAAATTCAGTTGAAACTTCAATGCGCAAGTATGGCTCATCTCACTACAGAACAACGACTCATCATCATTGGACGTTTACAGACTGAACAGTCACAAAGAATAGTGGCCAGACAATTTAATGTGGTTAGAAGCACCATTAGTCGCCTTTGGAGGCGATTTCAAGAAACTGGCTCAGTGGCAGACCGGCCGCGCAGTGGAAGACCCATAGTCACAACTCCTGCCGAAGACCGCTTCATACGGCTGCGTCACCTCAGGAATCGACTTGCATCTGCGTCCTCCACAGTCCAGTCAATGTCAGCAGCTCGTCGAATTTCAGATCAAACGGTCAGGAACCGGCTGTACGACTCTGGTCTTTGGGCTAGAAGACCCTACAGAGGTCCTGTTCTTACGGACCGGCATCGCCAGAACCGACTGCAGTGGGCGAACTAGCATCGTCAATGGACCGTTGGGAATGACTGGAGACAGGTTTGGTTTAGTGATGAATCATTTTTTGTGCTCCAGCGACACGATAGACGGAGAAGTGTTTACCGCAGAATCCATGAGCGCTACGCCCAGAACAGCGTTAATGAGGCTCCTCCACATGGTGGTGGAGGTGTACTTATGTGGGGGGGGGGGGGCGATCAACTTCATGGGAAGAAGTGACCTGGTGCAAATTAAAGGACGCCTGAATGCCCAACGATACGTCGCTGAAATTCTTCGTCCTCACGTCTTTCCACTTCTGGCTGCACGAGGGTCGATTTTTCAGCAGAATAACGTTCGACCTCATGTGGCACAACTCACCACCCAGTTCCTCGCTGACAACAACGTCCAGACCATTCCGTGGCCAGCCATGTCATCAGACATGAACCCCATAGAACACTTATGGGATGAACTCGACAGACGACTACGCCAGCGAGACGTGGCTGCAGCCAATCTCCGACAGTTGTCTCTTGCACTGCGGGAAGAGTGGGCAGCCATCCCACAACAGATCCAACGGCTAATCGGATCCATGTCAAGGAGATGTCGTTCTCTGATAGAGGCCAGAGGAGGCCATACACCTTACTGAAACGGAGGCCTCAGTTCCAAAGAATAAAAGTCCAAACCAAATTTAATGAACATCATTTCATTGTTAAAGTCTGAAAGTTTCTTCAAGCCAAGATTGAAACATTAATTCCGTAAAATAAAATTTTGGTACAAGTTTGAAATTTGGTGTCCATTACCACTGCAATAATGTTGCGTTTCTCTTTTTGAACAGTAATTTCACTCTATTCAGGTTCGTATAGACTTCGCAAAATATGTATGTAGAATATTCATTGGTTTTAATTCTTGATATGATCTACACATGTGCTATGTGAGTGATTGTTGCTTGTATAAAAACTTATCATAACTACACCCACGGCGAAAAGATGACAACATCTATAATATTAATTGCTTTATCTATTCTAAAGAGAAAGGCAGTCTCAGGACAGAAATTGCCATAGGGAAATGAGTGTTAGAAGCTTCACCGTGGAAAGTACAAATATATATATATATATATATATATATATATATATATATATATATATATATATATCTATATATATCTATATATATATATATATATATATATATATATATATATATATATATATATATATATATATATGTCACATAATTATTTTTCAGTCGATCTCTGTTTCACTACGGCAGTAATCAGTTACAGTTGTTGTACAGACTTATTACGTGCTTGTCAATGGTCTCTTTCTTTCTCTGCTATGTAGCAGGTATTTGGTATTTTCAATAATTCTTACACTGTTGTCACTGATGTGTCGTCATGTCTGTTTTGTTATCTGTTTCTCTCTGCTTTGCAAGAAACGGCTGATATAATAATTAATTGACAACCATGTTGGCGAATATCGGGTGTGGCCGACATCAGTCTACAGATGAAAACTAAAATCGCCCAGCAAATTTGTTTGATCGCTGATAAGGCATGGGTTCGTTCTTTGTCAAGATGGTAAAGAGACGGATTGTGTGTGCTCAAGCGACAGATAACGAGATAACTCGTCTGTGCGACACATCTTGAACAGACACGCACGACATCACCGTTTCCGGCACACCTTGTTACAAATGCATTACTTTATATTAAAGGAAAAATACGTTATTTGTAAACATTGCCGATAGAGGTTCGGATGTTTTCATTCCATAGATCGGAGACGTGACCTTTTGCATCACGCATATTATTTCAGGCGGAAATAATTTTGAAATTACCGCACCCAACACGCATGTTTGAAACGATTTCAGCTTTCTTAGCATCGTAACAAAATAAATGCGTGGGAGGACAGGCAATATAACCTGACCTTTTTACAGTTTTAAGACACTGTGAAAATTCGCTCTGTGGATCGCTTGCCAAGACGAAACCAGACTGCCCGTGTTAGAATTAAGAATTCTCTTTCATCAGACCGGACATATTGAAGGACTTAAAGAGCCTAGGAAAACCATTTTAATAAGGAAGACCGGATCTGAGGAAACTGAAACAGGGAGTCATAGTGGGAGTTTAGTGCTAACATAACGACCCCCAAGACAAGTAAAAAAGGCATCTGCCAGTGCCTTAAACCTACTTCTCTGAGCAAATAGTCTGTGAGCCAAGATAGGCGTACGTTTTACATTTTATATTTGTCATTGCTAACATATGAACTAATATGTATATATTGCCATGTGAATATTTAATATGTGAAAAGTGCCGGTGGATGTCCAGGTCATTTGGGGCTGGCAACCTCATCCATATAAAATGATGAATTCATGAACTACCCCTGCAAGAGTTAGGGGACTGCTTTATTGCTAGTTTCTTAAAGAGAACTACAAAGCATAGGTAGTCCCAAGTTCCATATCGAAGCAGGGAGCGAAAGATGAAAGAAATGGTGTGCATTCTAATTATAATATTTCGTTTTTAAACCAGTGTAAATGTCTATTTAAACACATTCATTTTAAAATTAATGAAATTTTCACTCAGTGTTGATGTAAATCAAAACATATTCACTATATATTGTGAACACTTTTCAATCACTGTAGATGTTAACGTAAACATATTCTATCTGTACTATCTGTTTAGCAATGAAGAACATTCCTGCACCCCCAATTCATGATATACAGAGCTTCTACAAATCTTGCAGAAATTAGGTGAGCACGGCAAACCATGTCAGAAGAGTTCAGGATATCCACTGGTGTAAGACAAGGTGATATCCTGTCACATATCTTTTCATACTTCACACTGGCGATGTCATCAAGGCATGTAAGGAAAGGACAAGAAAGTGTTCAGTGGGGTACTAAAAGATGAGACAGGTCTGTATTTCAGAGCTGACATTTGCTGTTGATGTTGCCCTGACTGCTAAATCAGAGGCACATCTTCAATCCAACATGCAAATCTGGAAGGAAGAGCTGGAGAAGAGAGGGATGGTCATAAGTAGCTTTAAAACAAAAACCATGGTGTTAGCACTAGTGGAAAGAAGGCATCAGAAAACAGATGGGAAAACAGGTCCTGGAGCAGGCCAACCACTTGAAATACCTCGGAGCTGTCATAGACCAGAAGGGAAGCATCAAAGAAGAGTTGGCTACCCGAAGAACAGCAGCTGGGAGACTTTTTCAGGCCGTAAATCGAGGATGGCTCAGCAAAAGAGAAGCTAGTAAGAAGACGAAGATGACTGTATACCGCTCCACCTATGTCCCAGTTGTCACCGGTTGCCCCCTCCCTTTGCTCTGCAGTGATGGTCCAACTATTGCCAAAACCTAGAGCATCTAATGTGGGTCTCCAAATGCGTCTACCTTCGCAAAAGATTACTCTTGGAAGAGATGCAGATAGAAAGATGATGATGCTTCTATCTTAAGGGAGTCATCACAAGCTATTTAAGAAGTCGAGAACAATGCCAAATGAGTCGTAATAGTGTTAACTCCTTATCTTTCCCGCCGCCTTTTGTGAAGAGATATATGGTATGATTTCGCTCGTTCAAGACCCCAACTGATTGAGTTCAGCGTAATCTTCTTTTTCTTCTTCTTTGTTCGTACTGAAACGGACATTGGTTGTGTTGTGTCCGTTTACAGCAAAGCTGCGATATTTGCGCCTTTCGGTCGATGTCGCGTGGTGAGTACTGGGGCAACTACGACAGTAGTTTTTGCCAGGAATAGTCTATGAGATATTAGATATAAGGTCTCTAGAAATTGGCTCGTTAAGAAAGAAAAAAAGACCTATTCGAGATAGGGACAAGAAGACAGGAATGCGAATGCTTTCCACTAGACAGTGTTTTCTAATTAATTATGGAAAGAGTTCTGTTTCCCCACGAACTTAGCTTCTGCCCTTAGATCCCGTAAAGAAAAAGCCCCCAACCTCATCTGAGTAGAGAAAGGTTCCTATAGGTGAATATGTAACACCGACAGCACGAGTAATACATTAACAAACCAGATAATGATCAAACGATCGTTGGGTTTATTAATGAAATATCCACACATATAGGGTTAGTAATAGTTAGAACGTGATGATGGTGAAAGACGATTCACACAAAACACACAGATGAGATAATAAAATTGCAGTTAATTAAGTAATAGTTAATTAAGAATGAACTGGTGTAAAGTGAAATGATGATGATGTGATATGATACGTGTTACCAAAATGGTGAGTACTCTACACAGTCCATGTGTCTCTAAATGCTTCGCACTGATATGACGATTCACGTATAGGCATACAATGTCCCAAGTTGTTATACGTTATGTCGAGTGGGGTATCTCTAAGTCGATGACGTTCTGATGAATATTGTTGTCGTACGGAGAACGCTGACGAGATATCTATATACAGTATATTCCTTCACTGTTTGAGTATATCTCTGTAGTGTGGATCAACAGTTAATAGTTGTCATATGAACAAAAAGTGTGTTGTCTAATCTCCCGAGGGTATTGGTCAGACTGGATATCTTCACGAAATGTTAGTGATATGTAGATTCATAATCTTGCGTATGTAGTCGTGATTCATATACTTTCGAGTCTGCTTCATAAAATGCGCTTAAGAGTGTGTTGCACGTGGTATAAATATGCGATTCCTCTTTTGAGCTCTTTTGCTTGACTTCAGATAATAATGATCTTTCGAGTGATTTGAATTTATGATGACTCTGTATTGAACTTGTGATAACGAGGTATTGAACTTGTGATAACTCTGTATTGAACTTGTGAGCAAGCAGTATATGGTGACGAAAAATGCTGCGTCCACCTTCTGACTTGTGGGTGAGACAATATTCCTTTTTAATTGAGGAATGAAAGATGTCCTATGGCGAATTCTGCTAGCCAAATGTCCGTTTTTGATAACTTATTTCTGGTTAGACGTCAGACACGTTGCGTGCAGACTCAGACTTCTGATGAACTGAAGACACACAAAAGTCTTCGTAAGTTTTTCACATTTAACATCACTGGTTGACTTTCATTTAAACTACTGCTCATTAATCATCTCTCTCTCTCTCTGAGTTCAATTCTAATGATGTTAAATATCTTGTGCATGAGAGTGTGTGCGCATGGGAGACTGTGATGATGATAAAGGTGAAATATGAACTATTAATTACCTCCTATCATCCTATCATCTTCTAGGAAAATCTTCTGATTTTATTAATCAGTTATGCCAAGAATTATTTGAAACTTTATCTTTCGCACATTTTAGCTGTGAGGTTAAAATAAACAAAAATTAAAAAAATGTATTAATAATCTGTATAAGATCTACTAACCTTCTTTTCCCTTCGCAAATTCCTTTAAGAACACAATTAATCACAGAACTGAATTATCATCCACTCTGAATAAACACGTGTATTAGGCTGGCGTTTTTGGGATTAATCTCTTCCTCACTAGGTAAAAAACTGGACTCCTTCCTAGAACAAGCTACGCAGTAGATTATATTTCTGCCCGTCCAATATGGGTTTCTTGTACAGCTCCGCCCATACCAACCAATCCTTAATGGCCCCTCTGGTCACTCATTCACAGGATCGCTCTTGTCCCCTGTCAGTCCAAACGTGGGTGTAGTTTGACCTCTGATTGTTTATTGTTCACCTGGCCAAGGTGGGCGTCCAATGTGGTAAATCAACGCTTGTCTGAACCGCGGCCGACCAAAGATAACACCATTACAGCATGAGACGTTTTCCCCCTGGCCAATCTGGGCGTCCAATGGGGTGTCACAGAAATTACAGCATGCCCAGATGTTTGATTAGGATGACCAGATGTATTTTTACCAGATTTATCACGATGCAATATGGGCTTCAAACGATAATGTCGGGGATGGGGACTCAATCAAAGGACTTTTATTTTTCCCGATGAAAGAACAAATGTGGTTCTCTAGATACCGGTCGCGAGTAATCACAACGATGAAATAGCAAATGTGGGTCGCAAATATGGGATGAAAGAGCAAATGTCGGAGAAAATACAATATGAAAAATGTAGGAAAAGATGGAGCAAAAAGGCCTTTGCGCTCGTTTATCACAGTCGACACATCCGACTTTAGCACAGCATTTTTGGGACCGTTTAGCCTTCCCTCTTCGATCCATACTCACTTAGCCAGACTGCAGTCATGCAGCCTGTTTCCAGGACCACCACATGGAGGTGGAGTAGGTTGTGGTTTGCTGACCCTGACACAAGCAGTCTAGCTACGGGTTGCTAACTGCATTCCTCACTGTTGACGCGTCTTAGGCCCCAGTGTAATCTTAACTTAGTAGCTGTTTTAAGTGTATTTAAGGTGACTGAGACATACGGGTGCAGTACACCCAAAAGGACTAAATCAAATATAAATTTGCATATATACAAATAACAATTTAATATTCATTTATATTTAACAGTGTAAAATGAATAATTCTCTTTCAAAACAAGGGTTTCATCACATGGCTATGTTATGGATACTGAGTGAATCGGTTTAAAGTTCACTTGGTAGCTTTTAAGTTTGTACTTATCTGCCAGTAAGTTTGGTTTCTTCTGCTGCCGATGGTTGGTTCTTTGCAGGTTATGGACTGATGCACTCTCGTTACTGGTCACGTCTGGAAATAGTGACACGTTCCAAGACATACCAGGGAGTAAACACGAAGCAGGTACAGCGTCTTTAAGACCCGTCTTATGATTGTGTGTAGCATTTACAGCAGGTTACTTATACCACACACTTTGTTTCAGAGATAGTATCCTCAACTGGTACCACCGACTAGTATAATGAAAGAATAGAAACACATACCCTTTTGAGTATTGGATTTCCTGACACACAATCGTGTTTCCCCCCCCCCCCCACCCCTTTTCATTCCACCATCCCATCTACCTCGGAATTTTAACCTCTCTGAGCATTAATATTAATCCCAGTGAGCGGAAAACATTCATTATATTTATATTAAATATCTTTACAATTAGTATTTACACCAGTTCTATCATCATCCACTCTCTGCTTCATATAGATCTTGGGAATAGCTTTGCTTTTGGTTCTTTGAGACACCTGCATAAAGCAGCACCAGCTATTGCAGTAGTGGTTCATGAAATCATCGTTCTACCTGCTAAGGTAGCAAGCTGTGTATGACTTGGACATCCATTAGCAATTTCACACGTTAATAAATACAAAATATAGAATTTTAAAATGTATAACTCACCCTAAAATCTCTTTAGGAATACTGACTCCTGGCTCAGAGCAATATTTAAGGCAACTGGTCTGGGGTATCACTTTACACTAGACTCTCACTCTGACTTTGTGTTTTCAGATTCCTAGGTTTCCGGCTTTACGTGTTAATGTATGTAGAGCTTTCCTGGGATATATGTCTACAAGATGCTCAAACAAGGCCCGATCCGATACATGGAATTCTGATCCTTTCCATTACTCAGGCTAGCTGATTGTCTTCTTGACGAGGTGAATTTCACAGTGCTCTATCCCAGCGAAAGTATCAGATTTAATTGCAACTTTCGTCCCACGCACGTGGTAGTTACAATCTGATCAGGATCCAATCATAAGTGTTGTTCATAAAATCTAGAATTGCACAGCCGATTGTATTCAAACCTGCGTGCTATGCTAACTTCTTCTTGAAATTTCCTGCATGACTCATGCGTTTGACAATTTCAAACGGTCATTTTCCGTATAAGGAGGTGGTATTTTCGTCAATTCTTGGTAATGATTACCACTACAACTTCTTACATTATCACAAATAATATCTTCTTAACAATTCTTTCCGGAAACAATTTCAACATTTCCGTCGTCTTCAGGTGCGTGTCTACAATATGTCCCCACCTGGATAATTTACTGCCATGTATTTTTGCAAACAAACATTCATCGTATGACCACCTGGGTTGTGTTCTCTCCACGAGAGAAATTAAGAAATTACGAAATCACAATAGCCTTATCAGCGCTAATTAAACTCGCTGGGGCGAACTTCGTGTTACTCCGGAGCGCCCAGGTTTGGTACACGAGAATTTTACCAACATTACTGTCGGTAAATATTGCATCACCTGTCTACTCTCTCAGCAAGGATGGTCAGGTAAATATACATGACGCATTATTACAGGAAGAAGTGTAAACAATGACTCAAAAACACCAATACTGCCGCAGAAGAAAAGAGAGCGAACCAAATTATGTGACATCAGTCTTGACGTATGGATGCGAGTCATTGTTGGAGGAATATAATTAGGTAGTCTAACTTCTCCCCGCCGAGTTCTTTTAAAGTCACCAAGTAGTTGGATCTTGGCTTCCAGCATGTCTAGGGTATATTTGGTAACAGGCCTCTAAGTCCAACTTTTTAACAGCCTTCTACGTGAAATCAGTTCTCAACAGTCAAAAACGTGACAAGGCCAGTTTGACGTTGAAGACAATATATTCATATTAAATACAGGACGAAGCTCCTTATATATTTGCATCCATATAATAATCAATGGCATTCACTAGCCAGTCCATGAAATACGTCTATCGTCACGTAGACTAAGGACAAGATGTCTTATGCATTCTGCTAAAATATTTAATATAATAGTTCCACACTCACGTCTTTCATTTCAGCATTCACTAGTCCATTTAAATATAATCAAGCATAGACTCCATACTGTAGGACGACCTAGCTGATATAAATTCATAAAGACTCTATCACAAGAGTACACTTTTGGAGCTCGCCAAAAACACGTCTTTCACACACAGTGAATACACATCGAAAGAGGACGAATACTAGCTCAGATTTGCCACGCAAGGCCGGCAAAGAATCATCTGCCAATTTTTAGCAGACTATGTGACGTACTTCTGGAGTAGTCCGGGCAACGCATATCAACAAGGAAATATGTATACAAACCCTGTCGAGTGCGATAAAACCTGTTATTAGTTTACTCATAACAGTCATGGGCAATGACTACAACCCACAAATGCCAGATCCAAACCTCAGAAATAAGGTATCTGAGAAAGGTGGCTGAAGTAACAAGAAGAGACATGATCCGCAACCAGACGATACTCTATGCCTAGAAACCCAGCCCACGCAGACCCAAGTAGAACAGTCCCAACTAAGATGGTCTGGCCATGTCTGCAGACCTCCAGGGCGACCCAGAGTCCGCTGGGAGGACAACATTAGACACTCTTTGAAGGACCGAGGATTAGAATGGAACCAGGCCAGGAGGAAGACAGCCGATAGGATAGTATGGCGCTCTTTTTCTTCCAAACCTCTACACCTCACGGTAGAAGGGGAACGACTAAGTAAGTAAATGTTACACTGCTTTAGTCTAAAAATATTTCCCCATGCTGTTTCTAATGCGAATAGTTTGTCTTTATAAAGCCTGGTTCTACACATAGCCTTGTTTGCTCTTCCACCATTTATGACATTGTGAATGTCTGTTATAAATGTGTCTCTGATGCCTTATGCTACGTTAACACCGACAAATCTGTGATGGTTGGTTACCTAGGTGCAGTATTACAAAGATCTAACGTTATAATGCAGTCTTTGTTCTTGAATACACAAGGTAGAAGACACTGAAGAAGACATATATTAATACGTAAATGACACTGAAGACAGATATAGGACGGATAAAGCAGACACAGAAACACACGTAAAGGACATTAGAGAAAGATATCAAACGGATAAATATGACATGGACAAACAGCGAATGCTTGTTGCAGGATAGGAAGGCTAAACCGTAATGGACCAACATAAAGTGGTACCGTCTAGCAGACTAATTTATGTATTTTGTAATCGATGCATAGAATAGAAAGATTGAAGTGGTATTACACGATCACTAATGTGGAGTTGATGACAAGAAATATATAAGGATAAGTGGAACAATAGACGAGAAGAACACGCTTAAGACAGATAATACACACATTGAGGAAACCTGTTGATAGCGTTACAAGACAGTATTTGTTTTGGAATCCACAGCGCAAGAGAGAATGATACGAAGAAACACATGGGAAGAAAACTGGAGACAGACATACAAGTAATGAAGACTACATGGACAGACCTTGAGCGGATGGCACGTGACAGGAAGACTTGACATCTGTGTGGTAAAGACTTATGACCCTTGGGTAGCTCAACTGTGATAGTGAATATGTAAATGATGTATAACTGTTAACTCATCTACTTCTTTACTTATATTGTTTGTGGTGCGTCTGTTATAATGTTTTGAGGTATTGTTCTTTCAATTTTGAGGTATTGTTCTTTCAATTTTGACGTTTTGTTCTTTCAGTTTTGAGGTATTGTTCTTTCAGTTATGAGGTATTGTTCTTTCAGTTTTGAGGTATTGTTCTTTCAGTTTTTAGATATTGTTCTTTCAGTTTTGCCGTTTTGTTCTTTCAGTTTTGAGGTATTATTCTTTCAATTTTGAGGTATTGTTCTTTTAATTTTGAGGTATTGTTCTCTCAATTTTGAGGTATTGTTCTTTCAGTTTTTAGATATTGTTCTTTCAGTTTTGAGGTATTGTTCTTTC
The DNA here is from genome assembly GCA_024509875.1 of Oreohelix idahoensis. Lineage (NCBI taxonomy): Eukaryota > Metazoa > Mollusca > Gastropoda > Stylommatophora > Oreohelicidae > Oreohelix > Oreohelix idahoensis. The sequence goes on along the minus strand of JAMPIV010003274.1, from coordinate 1,365,908 downwards.
AATTTTGAGGTATTGTTCTTTCAGTTTTTAGATATTGTTCTTTCAGTTTTGAGGTGTTGTTCTTTCAGTTTTGAGGTATTGTTCTTTCAGTTTTGACGTTTTGTTCTGTCAGTTTTGAATTATTGTTCTTTCAGTTTTGAGATATTGTTCTTTAAGTTTTCAGATATTGTTCTTTCAGTTTTGACGTTTTGTTCTTTCAGTTTAGAGGTGTTGTTCTTTCAGTTTTGAGATATTGTTCCAATGCCCGAAGTGTTAACTATTAATAAGTAAAAATTATGATTTCTAAGGGTTTATATATATATATATATATATATATATATATATATACATATATATATATATATATATATATATATATATATATATATATATATATATATATATTTTTTTTTTTTTTTTTTTTTTTTTTAACTTTCCATGTATTTTTTTAAACATAAAAATGACGAAATTAGTAGCTATAATCTCTAAACGAAATGACAGTAACAATAACTGAAACGGCATTAGACGCTTCCGCTTTTTGTTCCTTATTTCTGTACGGCATTCTCGATGTAACCAACACATAGTCTGTGTTTGGGCGATCAGAACAGCGCACGTTGACATTTCTTTCTCCAAAATTGCTTAACTTCAGACTTCATATGATCGTATGTATCCACTCATGTCTGTCTCCCAGGAGTCGCCACTTCCTTTCCATGAGTTCTTCGTTCCCAAAACGGTGTAGGAAGGAACAAAGAGGTATTTCGTAAAATATGTATGTCCCATTTTCACAACCAAAAAAAAAAAAAAAAAACCGAAAAGTAACAGAAAGTTAAGTACTGTGTAGCCGAATTGAACAGGTCTGGTAAAATTGTTATAGTTTAATAACACGTTTGGGTATCTATGTTCCTAAGTCCACACGTTAGTGATAACATTTACTGTCTTATGTTACGCATAATTTCAGGTATTTATATTGTTGTTGTTAATTAGAATCCACATCATTGTATTACTGACAAACCCATAGGTGCTCAATATCCCTTAGCATATGTCGAAAGGTGTGAATGTTGACTGCCCCTTAGCGCGCAGGTTGTATACTCGCCAGACCAGTCCTCTCATACGTTCATCTTTGCTGGTTTTCGTTGTCGTTGTTGCTAATTTCCAAAATATAAGAACAATGTTTAATCAAAATTCTGATTTATGTTTTTGTTTTTTTAAGAAAATCTTAATTTCTAACGTTGTTCTTCGACGTAATAAAAGTTGGATTGGTTTTTTGTTGTTGTTGTGTGGTCTTTCCTTACGTTTAGTTACAACGTGCTTATTATTATTATTGTGACAATAAATGTTGCCCAGTGAACTCTCTACTAATGAAACTTTTTCAAATCAGACCATCACCTGAGAGGAAATTTTAAAGACTATCTAAATTCACCCCACACTTATTTATTTTACAATTGTTAGCGATAATTATTAAATTTTGTTAATTGTAAATATACAAATTTGTAGTTGATTTAGTCGTTTTGAGTGAACTGCACCCGTATGTCTCAGTCACTTTAAATACTTACAACAGAGCTATTTAAGTAATATTTTACTGAGTTAAATCAGTTGGGGGCACATCAGAACGAGCAAAATCCTAACCCATAGAAGGTCAGGAAAGAGAAAAAGTTTACACGGCCCTAGATCCTATCAGCCGTTAGTTCTTGATTTCCTTAAATTCCTATGAGGGTGCCGAGGTGAAATCTCACCATGGGCATGTCTGAGGTGTAATCTCACCACTGGTGTGTATGAGGTGTAATCTCATCATGGGCATGTCTGAGGTGTAATCTTACCACGCGCATGTCTGAGGTGTAATCTCACTGTAATGTTTCATGTCCCAATGTAAAGTGTGGTGTGTTCTCTTTCTTCTGTAAAGCTCCACTATCAATCACTGTAACATGTTGTTGGTGGTGCCACTACTGTATATGTCCATTGTAGTGTACAGAGTTGTTGAGATCAGGCATGCTCCAGTCTACCCAGCTGTAAATGGGTAACTCACCCTAGTCCTAAGTTAGGGAAGGCAAAGGCAGCTGTAAACAGTAGTTTCCCTCTAAGGCTCCAGGGAAGCAGGCCCTAAACTTGGTCACTTCAACCGACGCAGGATGGTGTATATATGGGTAGAAGTGTAGAGTGTGTTTAACGCGAATGGTGTACTGTTCGTGTTCTGACCAATCTAAACACTCATTCACTTGTGTCTACAAGGCACCAATGCAGACTGCTGGAATCTTTGTTTACACAGTTTATTTGGACGCTCACACTGGGACATAACGAGTAAATCATGGGTATGTTGACATATCAATTTGCAGGCATACATAGTAGATCCTATGTCATGGCACATTCATAAATAATAGGTAGTACATCAATGGCCGCATCCCCTATCTGACTAAGCGCGTCAGTGAAGGCGGATCGGTAAGTAACTAAAGTTGCTTTATATTCACAGTTTATCATATTGTGAAACCACGATAAGGGGTTTCTATCAAAATTGAGATCTCCTTGCCACTGTCCGAATAATAAGATACATGCCCCGTTCTTTAGACAGTGATCCAAAAAATGCGATGACAGGAATGTAACATGGCCGCCTACCTGAGTTGTCGCTCACTCGCTCACAGGAGGATATATATATAAGCCAAAGTTAATTTGCAATACATATGCATAATTTCATAAAGTTCCTCCATACAGATCTACCGTAATCCAGTTACCTCACGTAGACATAATTACAGTATGGAGCCTGTCATCTCCGTCGATACAAACTTGACCCTAGCGTTGCGAAGCACAAAATTCCCGCTAGGCCTAACCGACCTGAGATCATCAAAACAGGGACTGGAATTACCTGGAGTCCGAATCATACATGGTACCGTACATTAGGAGAGTCTCTAACACAACTCTAGTAGAGACACAATCTCCTATAGAAGAAAAACCACTTCGTAAATCATTTTTACTGAAGAATATACCAGCCCTGGAAAAATGCGTACCCGCCATTGTCACGGTACATCGGAACTCATCACGACTAGACAAGACAACTCCTACTTCCGCTAGAGCGGTGTAACAAGAATATAGTCCTGCCTACCCATCCAAAATATACAATATAGGACTGATTCTACTTGTACTAATAATATGTAATACATATGAATTCAGGCCATAAACATAATAAGCAAATTAATCTATTTTCTGGCCCTAAGAAATAAGTACAAACGTAAGAGCAATATCCTTGCCCCGGATCAATATCAAGAACGATTACTCCTATAATCAAAAGTGTGAATCAAACATGGATTATCTCGCTTTTACCATAGACAGCATTTTCATACACAAATGAATGAATGTCTATATCTTTTCCATATTAAATAGCCATATCGATTTTTGTAATATGTGCGTCAAAATATGCACGCAACAGATTACCACACCCCTCGGGAAAAAAAAATGGTACATTTTTTTTTTTGAAACACATCTAGGAGCAACATACAATAGGCTCACAACGCACCAATAACAATGCGCAGATGATAAGCATAAGTTTTATGACCGTAGAGAAAGTACTTCTCTAAGTATAAATATTTCCAGAGAGGTGTCACCAACGCATACTACAATATTAGCAATGACACAATTTTCACCTTAGTTTATACATAAATTTCATCTAAGATATCTTAACATCATGATCATCAAAGACGAAAAAACATTGAAAGATCAGCGGTGAATAAATATCAATGAACCGCTAAGTAGTGTTACAATCAATATATGATATTACATATGTGTACACATTTCAACATAGGAACAACTGTATCAAAGTTGTATAACAGTTATGAATCATGTGGGCATCTAGACAAAATATCTGCCATCACATTTTCTGACCCACGGATAGCTCGCACCGAAAAATGAAATGGCTGTAGAGCAATCGCGTATCGCGTTGATCTCGCGCTCTTCAGATTTTTACTCTGAATAGCCGTAAGAGCTTTCTGGTCAGTTTCCACAATGAAATGCGCGCCAAGAAGAAATCTTTGCAGTTTAAGGATTGACCAAACCATAGCCAATAATTCACGGTCTAGGACCGAGTAATTCTTCTCTGCGGCATTTAATTTCCGAGAAATATACATCACAGGATGCAGAGTTCCAGAGTACTCTTGCATTAGTGCAGCTCCAATCCCGGTGGATGAAGCGTCACTACGAAGAATAAATGTCTTATCCTTAGAAGGCAATACTAGGATAGGTGAAGTAGAAAACATAGTTTTAACCTTATCCAAAGAGGATTGACATTCTTGAGTCCAATGGACTACATTAGGAGACCCTTTCTTTAGCAAGGAAGAAAGAGGTGACATAATGGAGGACAGATTCGGAATGAATCGTCCATAAAATTGTATTAGACCTAAGAGACTTCGTACTTGCTTTTTAGTCTTAGGAATAGAAATGTTAAGTATCTTACTTGTATTATGGTCTTCTGTTTTTAGGAACCCATGACCAACACGGTGTCCTAAGAAAGATATTTCGCTAAAACCAATACATGCTTTCGATGGTTTCGCTGTCAGGTTATGCTCGCGTAAGATAGACAATAGTTCATTTATACCATTATAGTGATCGTTCCAAGTATCACTGAAAAGACAGATGTCATCAAGATACGCAATGACATCTGAGCGATGAGATAGGATTCGACGCATCATGCGTACAAATGTTGCAGGGGCGTTCATAAGACCGAAAGGCATGAAATTCCATTGGAATAGACCCCTAGGCGTCGAAAAAGCAGTAAACGGTTTGGCGTGTTCGGATAGTGGAACTTGCCAATATCCCTTAGACAAATCGAGTTTAGTAAAGAAATGAGAATTCGATAGTCTCGTAAGTAGCTCTTCTAGTAAAGGCATAGGTTCAGCATCAAATTTAGTCACTTGATTCAATTTGCGATAATCCACGCAAAGACGTATGTTATTGTCTTTTTTTCGTACTATAACCATCGGCGAAGAATATGCTGATGTGGATGGTTCAATAATTTTTAACTCTATCATCTCATCTAACTCTTTCTCTACCTGTGCTTGAAAATGTATCGGGATAGGATACGGTCTGACTCTTATAGGACTATGGTCAGTAAGAATAATGTCATGTTGAATGACATCAGTTTGACCAGGAATGTCAGTAAGGACATCCTGAAATTGTTCTAACATAGTAGAAACTTGTTTCTGCTCTCCTGGAGATAATTCTGGAGAAATTGCAACATCTTTCCATGATTCATTAGAGTGAAGAGGAATCATTGGAAAAGGTAAATTTACATCCGAGAAACTCGTTTCCTCATCCTGTATTACTGACAGAGATGAGTACTGTCCATGTTGGACTGGAAAATCGTCCGTTGCCTGGAAAACAGGTTGTAAATAATCAGGACGTTCATGGAATTCCGTGAGCATGTTGATGTGGAAGGTTTTACGCTTCCCGTCAATATCGACGATATAGTCAACATCGGAAACTTTTGATATTATATCGTACGGACCTTTCCAAGAAATAAGAAGTCTATTTTCCCTACAAGGTAGCAAGACAAATGCTTTGTCACCTGGACAAAGTTGTCGCAAACATCTCTTTTTATTGGCAAATTCCCTTGCCTTCTGTTTCGCAAATTCAGAAGAAGCAGTTGCCAATTTGCATGCTTCAATAATCTTGTGTCTAAGTGCGATGACATATTCATAAGAGGATTTTGTGTCATCGACAATATTATCAGCAGTTATAAGATCATGAAGTAAGGACATAGGACCTCGCGGTTTCGCGCCAAAGACAAGTTCAAAGGGAGAAAATCCTGTATGTTCGTTGGCGACCTCTCTATATGCAAAGAGAGCCGCGGGTAAAACCCTATCCCAATCCTGAGGATGATCTTCTGTTATCTTACCTAGTAGGTTTTTCAGAGTTCTATTCAACGTTCCACCATCCCATTGGACATAGGATGATAAATACTACTCAGCGATCTCTCTATCTTAAGAGTCGACATTACTTGAGACATGGTATCCGATATGAGTTGGGTACCATGGTCGGATAATATTTCTGCTGGAAATCCCAGACGAGAAAATATTAACCAAAGAGCATCTGCGACATCAGCAGTAGTTATGCTCTTTAGAGGAACAGCCTCCGGCCAACGTGTGCACATATCAACACACGTCAAAATAAATTGGTGTCCTCTAGCAGACTTTATCTTAAATGGACCAATGATGTCTATCGCCATTTTTTGAAATGGTCGAATGGGAATGTCTGCAGCCTGAATAGGTGCATCATGGCGTGGACCTCTGGATTTAATCTCTTGACATACTTTACAAGATCGACAATAGATTCGTATGTCCTTATTCACAGCAGGCCAAAAGAAAGATTGAAGAACTCTAGCTTTAGTACGGGAAAAACCCATATGTCCAGCACACTGCGAATCATGAGCGTGCTGTAAGATTTTAACTCTCATATTTTTAGGCACAAGGATTTGAGAATGAATGGACTTAGCGGAGTCTTGTACCATACGTACAAGTACGCCATTCTTCATCGTAATCCATGATTTACGATTTGTATCCTTATTCGGATCACCTTTTGTTGCCAGAGTAAAGAATTTCTTTAGAGTAGGATCATCTTCCTGCTGTTTTATAAAGGAATCATGGGAAATCTCCAAGGGATCATCTTGGATCTGCGCATCATTATCTTCAGAATGTGAAGATTGTGGCATATTAAGAGCTTGAGCCCTAGTGATTACTGCATTAGCAGATTGCATATTAACATTTTCCCAATTAGAAATTTGCTGTGGAGTGCATTCTTTCACTCCATGAATGCGACCGATGATAAGATCAGCGATCGGATTCGGCAAGAGACATGCTTGCACCTCTCCTGTAAAGAAAGGCGTAGCAATATTGATAATGGCAGTGGAGTACTTCTCCAATGTGCCACCAAATGTTACACATTTGACTATATTGCCTGTAGCTCGAGAAGGATTTACGAGTGATTGCCTCACTCCGATGGTAGTGCACCCCGAATCGAAAAGAATTGATACCGGAGTACCATCTATTAGGCCCCTATTAAAGACAAGAGCACCCCTTCCATTATGCGCGATTGACGCATGGAGAGCGGGAAGCGGGTGACCGCAGCTTAAAGTAGAAACTGTGGTTGGATCGAATAATGTTTTGCATTGCGAACACTCAGATGCTCTAGCAAAATCGAAAGCGGAATTTGCTACACTATTGGAGTCTTTTTTATCATTATTCTGATTATCGGTGTCGTGGAACTCCTGTTGTGCAGAGTTAGCCTGGTAATAAGATTTACCATGTCTTTTGTGTTGTGATCTACCTCGGTTATAATTGTCTCTATAATTATTATTGCCTCTGTTATAACCCCTATTTGGGTTTGAATCATAATATTCATGATCATAATCATCACGCTCATTATATTGAGTATCCCTGTAATATTGGTTTTTTTGTCTCCATGAAGCACTTGGGTAGTTCCTATAGCTACTCCCTTTCCGAGAATTTCTAAAATTATGGGTACCCCTCGCGTGTCGAGGACTATCAGCCCGATTCCAGTTCTTCGAAGAAGAACCCTGATTTGAGTGGTTATCTTGGTTTTGATACTTATTCCAATTAACCTTTTTATCAAATTTATTTTTAGCTCCTTGGAATTTGTGTGAGTAATTCTGATTATATTCTGTTGCCGAAGCAACTGGCATACTCTCTTTAATGTTAGAGTTACTAAGAATCATGTCAGGGTGTGCCGTGGCATACTGGTCACAATATTCTTCCATTTGCTTTAATGTACTAGGTTTACGCTCATGTAAGAACTCTAGGAATGATTTATTTACCGAAGACATGACCTTGTCTCTTAGCAATAAATCCGTAAGACCATCAAATGTTTTCTCTGTTTTGGATAATTCAATCCATCGTGAAAGTGTAATTCGTGCTTTTGAGATGAATTCTGAGAATTCTACACCTACCTCAGGTCTCATTGTTTTAAACAAAAGACGATAACCTTCCTCAGACAGCTGATATCTCTTTATCAAAGCTGCCCTAACAGCATCATAATTATCCTTGTCGGCCTCTTCAACGAAATATAACTTACTCAGAGAGTCCCCTTTTTAATTTTCAGACAACTGATTCACATACTGTGATTTGTCAACATTATGAGCTCGACTAGCAAGTTCAAATCTATCAAGCCAAAATGCAATATCATCAATGGCAGAGTTGAACGCTGGTACCTTGACCTTGTACACAAAGGGTTTACCATTACCACTAGATGCCTGATTAACATTACTCATACTTGTCAATTTTAATTTCTCTAATTCAAACTCATGTTCTCTTATTGCTTTTCTCTCTTCAGCTTCTCTATCTAATTTTTTTTGTTCTGCAGCAGCAGCAGCTTCTAATTTTTTCTGTTCTGCATCAAATCTCCTTTCCTCCACTTGCATCTGCAATTTCTTTAGTTCAGCAGCAGTATCAGCTTCTTTTTCTAATCTTTTTTCTTCAGCTAGAGCTTTCCTCTCTTCAGCAGCAGCTTTTTTTTCCTCAGCAGCAGCTTTTTTTTCTTCTGCAGCTAATGCTTTGTCATATTGAGCAACAGCCCATTGTTCTAAGTCTTTCCCAGTCTTATCAAGGGATTTTCCTTGTGCTATAAAGTAATCTAATGTAGACATTTTGTCTTCTTAAATCAGAAACCTGAAAAAGTAAATAAATTACCTTATTTCACTTTAATGGGAGACAAGTCTATACCATAGACTTAGTCTTAGTGAAAACTTGTATGGTTTATAATACCCAATGATAACTTGAGTACCTGTGGACAACAATAACTGTATCTCAAATACTGTGGGAGACAAGCCTTACAAAGGTCTTGTATACCTTAATGTAATCAATGATCACTTGAGTACCTGTGGAAAATAATATTTCCCTTTTCCAATCACTTTGGGAGACAAGCCTTATAAAGGTCTTGTACACTTTGTTTTATAACAATAACAATCATAAAGTACTGATCTGTACTATACTATAAGTGTATCCACTATACCTCATATGTCATATGTCAACTAAAGACATTACAAAGGACAAACAAGAAAAGACAATCTGAAAACATTTGCAGAGATCAAATTAAATTAAATAGGAGAAATGAAAAAAAAATGATCACAGAATCCGTGATGATAACTGCAATAAGATAACAAGACAAATAACGCCACAGTGTATAAACATAAGGGTGTAAAGAACTAAAATGAAAGGAAAGATGAGACCTACAATTATACAAACAAATCAAACAAAAATAAAGAACAGAAAAAATGTTACAAATACAAATATGAAACAGTCGTCACAACTAACCAAATATTTGCAAACTATGTTGCATGCAAATTTCAATTAAGAAATTGCTCCCTATAGAACGCCAGAACAAGACCAATATCACTTGGTATTTCCTGTTCTAGTCACCTCCCATCCAGGCCCGCAAAGACATAACAATCACACATATAAACAAATAATATATAAACATAAATATATATAAATCATCAATGTGTGTATCATATCATGCAATGTGTTGTAGTTGCAATGTATAGTACTGTATGCTCAGTTTTAATCAATTAGACTACCACTTTATTGAGTAATAGATTTGCATTCTAACTATTACACTGTCCAATTTTTTTGCACATTAGAAGATCCACCGATGAAATTTGCAATTTATGTTCAACAATGCTCTTGTATTACAGCAGGATAAACAATCACTGGTTTAGAACACTGACTGTATTGTGCCAAATGTCAACAAGTGCTGTCCCAGATATTGCTACACTTGTCAGAACAGGTCAAGCTGACATTGATTGTATAGCTGACTCACACAATTCTATCTAACAATGCCCCGTCGTACCTAAGATCATTGTTTCAAACCAGTAGAAGGGAGGGACAACGATTACATCAGTTACGTCTGCCCAAACCTAGGATCGACCTGTTCAAAAAGAGTCTAGCCTACTCTGGTGCCTACTTATGGAACAGCCTTCCACACCACCTAAAAAGCCTACCTACACAATATTCTTTTAACAAAGCACTTTTCAAACACTTCCTCAACACTGATTATCTACCCCCATAGAAACAGTATTTGCCTGTCAACATCTCATCCATAGGTCAACATTTCTTTTCCTCTTCCGCTCATTTTTGTGTGTGAATAATTTGTTTTATATCCATGTAATATCATTATTATATTCACTTTAAAATATTATTATATAATGTAATGTATGTGTGAATGTACCCACATAATACTGTACTTTAGAAATGTGAGTCGTGAGAATGTACCCGCATACCAAAAATACAGATTAATTGTAGACGGATTGACCGCATGAGTGAGTGTCGGTATACAGAATTTATTTATTTTTATTTATTGTTTTATTTATTTTATTTTATTATTACTTTTTTCCCCCATTTACTAGCTTGTTTGTTTCCAAAAAAAAAAACCCTACTCATTTTTTTTTTATTATTATGCTTGCATACTGTAAATGAATGCTGTTATGGTAACTTTATAATGTTGCATGCCTTTAAATTAATGCTTAAAGCATCATGTGGGAATGAAAGGATATAGTATGCAAGATTAATGAGAGTGGAAGGGCAGAATGTTAGACGGGCCTGCGCGCCCAATTCTTTACCCTTCAAAAATAAAGTTCGTTCGTTCGTTCGATGTGGTCAAACAAATGTTCTTGTAACTGTAAAATGTGATTCTCAACACAAGACTGCGTAGGCTGGACCCAGGGATCTGGCTCACCACTGTAATGTTTCATGTCCCAATGTAAAGTGTGGTGTGTTCTCTTTCTTCTGTAAAGCTCCACTATCAATCACTGTAACATGTTGTTGGTGGTGCCACTACTGTATATGTCCATTGTAGTGTACAGAGTTGTTGAGATCAGGCATGCTCCAGTCTACCCAGCTGTAAATGGGTAACTCACCCTAGTCCTAAGTTAGGGAAGGCAAAGGCAGCTGTAAACAGTAGTTTCCCTCTAAGGCTCCAGGGAAGCAGGCCCTAAACTTGGTCACTTCAACCGACGCAGGATGGTGTATATATGGGTAGAAGTGTAGAGTGTGTTTAACGCGAATGGTGTACTGTTCGTGTTCTGACCAAACTAAACACTCATTCACTTGTGTCTACAAGGCACCAATGCAGACTGCTGGAATCTTTGTTTACACAGTTTATTTGGACGCTCACACTGGGACATAACGAGTAAATCATGGGTATGTTGACATATCAATTTGCAGGCATACATAGTAGATCCTATGTCATGGCACATTCATAAATAATAGGTAGTACATCAATGGCCGCATCCCCTATCTGACTAAGCGCGTCAGTGAAGGCGGATCGGTAAGTAACTAAAGTTGCTTTATATTCACAGTTTATCATATTGTGAAACCACGATAAGGGGTTTCTATCAAAATTGAGATCTCCTTGCCACTGTCCGAATAATAAGATACATGCCCCGTTCTTTAGACAGTGATCCAAAAAATGCGATGACAGGAATGTAACATGGCCGCCTACCTGAGTTGTCGCTCACTCGCTCACAGGAGGATATATATATAAGCCAAAGTTAATTTGCAGTACATATGCATAATTTCATAAAGTTCCTCCACACAGATCTACCGTAATCCAGTTACCTCACGTAGATATAATTACAGTATGGAGCCTGTCATCTCCGTCGATACAAACTTGACCCTAGCGTTGCGAAGCACAAAATTCCCGCTAGGCCTAACCGACCTGAGATCATCAAAACAGGGACTGGAATTACCTGGAGTCCGAATCATACATGGTACCGTACATTAGGAAAGTCTCTAACACAACTCTAGTAGAGACACAATCTCCTATAGAAGAAAAACTACTTCGTAAATCATTTTTACTGAAGAATATACCAGCCCTGGAAAAATGCGTACCCGCCATTGTCACGGTACATCGGAACTCATCACGACTAGACAAGACAACTCCTACTTCCGCTAGAGCGGTGTAACAAGAATATAGTCCTGCCTACCCATCCAAAATATACAATATAGGACTGATTCTACTTGTACTAATAATATGTAATACATATGAATTCAGGCCATAAACATAATAAGCAAATTAATCTATTTTCTGGCCCTAAGAAATAGGTACAGACAAGGGTGTCATATCCATGCGCCGAATTAATATCAAGAACGATTACTCCTATAACACTGACAAACAACATTTTTCTTTCTTATATAAGAATAAGTGTTCTTAGGTCAGTTTCTTGCGCTGATTTCAAATCTGAAATCCGTTTATCTCTATCACGTCGGGTTCTTAAGATATTTGTGAATAAATATATTTTTGGGAAACCGTTATTTGCTCCGTTTCATTTTTACTATATAACTTATTTAAAATTAATAAAAAGCAACATAATTCTACTTTTTATACTGCTAAAAGATGCATGACATATGTTACGCGATTTTTCAAATAGTTACTGTATTTTGAAATAATTCTGAGCAAAATATGGCTTCTAGAAGTTGTAGAAATTCGGCTGATCTGTTCTGTTACGTGTGCGGATATTTTACCGATCGTGTTGACCAGAAAAACTTTACACCATTACTAAAGAAAGCATATGAACTTTATTTCGATTCGAAAGTTGATGATGCAAATAAATCTTGGAAGCCAAATGCAGTTTGTTCGATACATTGGCAGGTTGGTTACGAAAATCGCCGAAGCATAAGTCGATGCCTTTTGGAGTGCCAGTAATATGGCGTGAACATACAAATCACACTACTGATTGTTACTTCTGCTTGACAAATATCCATGGTTTCACTTTTAAAACTAGAAAGTCTGTGGTTTATCCAAATATTGAATCGGTTTCGAAACCAGTGCCTCATGATCCAATCACGTGTCCGATCCAAGTACCACCAGAACAATATCCGTTGGACGTAAATGAACCATCAGAAAGTGATAGTTTACCTGCTTTAGAAACTAATTCTGACTCAGATTACATACCGGTGAATGATGGTGTTTACTTAATTAACCATTCAGAACTTTCAGATCTAATACGTGATCTCGCTCTTACCAAAGGACAAGCGGAATTACTCGGTTCGCGACTCAAAGAATGAAATCTTTTAGCGCCCAATACTCCGATATCTAAATTTCGTCATAGACACAGAGAACTTGTTCAATACTTTGAGATGGATGATGACATTTGCTATTGCAAAGATGTAAACGGTCATGAGCACATAGTCAACGAATGGCGATTTTTCATCGATTCTTCCAAGACTAGTCTAAAAGCCGTGTTATTGCATAACAGAAATTTTTTTCATCAATTCCAGTCGCCTACTCTGTTCATATGAAAGAAACTTATGACAATATGGCTATACGTTTGGAAAAAATAAAGTACAATGACTACCAATGGCGGATTTGTGGAGACCTAAAGGTCATTGCAATTCTCACGGGCATGCAGACTGGGTATACTAAATTTTGTTGCTTCCGATGTGAATGGGACAGCCGCAACAGACAGGAACATTATGCAAGAAAGGTGTGGCCTATCCGGGATCGTATGCAGCTCGGGCATAAAAATGTAATACACGAGCCATTAGTTAACAAAGACAGCTTCATTTTACCACTGTTACATATAAAGTTGGGGCTCATGAAGAATTTTGTAAAAGCGTTAGATAAAACGAGCAAAGCTTTCACTTATCTTCGAGAAAAGTTTCCGCAAGTTAGCGATGCAAAGATAAAGGAAGGTATCTTTGTAGGACCTCAGATTAGGAAAGTTATTGCAGACAAACAATTCGAGAACTTGTTACATGGTAGTGAACTTCGCGCATGGATGGCATTCAAATCGATCGTCGATAACTTTCTGGAAAATCACAAATCTGTCGACTATGTTGCATATTGTTAAGCAGTGCATAGATGCATACAGAATTATGGGCTGTAACATGTCCCTCAAAATCCATTTGCTCGATTCGCATCTTGACTTTTTCCCTGACAACCTTGGCGAATTCAGCGATGAACATGGAGAACGATTCCATCAAGATATCGCCGTAATGGAGTCACGTTATCAAGGACGGTGGAGTGTGACCATGCTTGCCGATTATTGTTGGATGCTTCATCGCGATGTACCACATGCCATTCACCGACGAAAGTCGACTGCAAAGAAATTCAAGCCTACATAACTGTTATACTTCTTGTACGAATGATGTTGTAATACTGTATGCGTTGTTAAAAAACTTCAATTGCGTATTTCTAGAGATCCCGACCTGATAGAGAAAAACGGTTTGCAGATTTAAAAACAGCGCATTAAAATTGACCAGAAAAACATAGAAATGTTAGAGAAAGAAAAAAAAAGTTTTTTTTTGTTAGTCAGTGTAATCAAAAGGGTAAAACAATTATGGATTATCTAGCCTTCCCCATAGACAGCATTTTCATACACAAATGAATGAATGTCTATATCTTTTCCATATTAAATAGCCATATCGATTTTTGTAATATGTGCGTCAAAATATGCACGCAACACTCACCATGGGTATGTCTGAGATGTAATCTCACCACGGGCATGCATGAGGTTTAATCTCACCATGGGCATGTCTGAGATGTAATCTTGCCATGGGCATGCATGAGGTTTAATCTCACCACAGGCATGTCTGAGGTGTAATCTCACCATGGGCATGTCTGAGGTATAATCTCACAATGCGCATCTCTGAGGTGTAGTCTCACCACTGGCATGTCTGAGGTGTAATCTCACCACAGATGTGAATGAGGTGTAATATCACCATGGGCATGTCTGAGGTGTAATCTCACCACGGGCATGTCTGAAAAGTAATCTCATCACTGGCATGTCTGAGGTGTAATATCACCATGTTCATGTCTGAGGTGTAACCTCACCATGGGCATGTCTGAGGTGCAATCTCTCCACTGGCATGTCTGCGGTGTAATCTCACCACGAATGTGTTTGAGGTGTAATATCAACATGGGCATGTCATCTCTCGGTTAAAATAGGTCTCCAAATAAATGCCTCTAAAACTAAAGCTATGAACTTTTCTAACGAGACCTTTGATATCATCTTGAACGGGGAAAAACTACAGAAAGTTGAAAGTTTCAATTATTTAGGCAGTAAAATGACTCAGGATGGTGACACAACAAGAGAAATCCATACTAGAATTGCTTTGGCAGCTAGCGCCTTCAATAGAAGACTCTAGGCAGAAATATGTCTCCGACTATATAAGGAAAAGACGATGGTCATATATCGGTCATGTCCTACGAATGCAAAAACAACAGAATACCACTACAGGCGCTCACTTGGGTTCCTGAGGGTAAGAGGAAAAAAGGAAGACCAAAAGAAACACTCAGAAGAACAATAATAAGAGAAGGAAGAACGTTGGGCCTAAATAATGTGCAAGAGCTAAGAGGAGTGGCTTCACAACGAACAACCTGGAGAGCACTGGTTTCTGCCTTATGCGCCGTGTTTGGTGCTTAAAGAATTTATTATTGTTATGTCTGAGGTGTAATCTCACCACGGGCATGTCTGAAATGTAATCTCACCAATTGCATGTCTAAGGTGTGATTTCACAACTGGCATGTCTGAAGTATAATCTCACTATAGTCATGTCTGAGGTGTAATCTCACCACTGGTATGTCTGAACTGTAATCTCACCATAGTCATGTCTCAGGGGTAGTCTCCCCACGGGCATGTTTGAGGTGTAATCTCACCATGGGCATGTATAAGATGTAATCTCACCACTGGCATGTCTGAGGTGAAATCTCACCACTTGCATGTCTGAAGTCTAATCTCACCATAGTCATGTCTGAGGTTTAATCTCCCCACGGGCATGTCAGGTGTCACCATGGGCATGTCTGAGGTATAACCTCACCATTGTCATGTCTGAGGTGTAATCTCACCATGGGCGTGTCTGAGGTGTAATCTCACCATGAGCATGTATGAGGCATAATCTTACCACGGGTGTGTATGAGGTGTAGTCTTACCACAGGCATGCCTGAGGTGTGATCTCACCACGGACATGTCTGAGGTGTAATCTTACCATAGTCACCACGGGCCTGTATGAGGCGAAGTCTCACCACGGGTATGTCTGAGGTGTAATCTTCCCATGGGCATGTCTGGGGTGTAATCTCACCAACAGCACAAAATATTGTATATATCCGCCATTGATGAAAACTTCATTGTTAGTGATTACATAAAGATAAACCACTAAACAGTGTGTGTGTGTGTGTAAAACGTAAATAAAGAAATAAGTTGTGATGTTTGGTTCGATTTTAAGGACTATCTTCATTGGACACGGACAACTCCATCTCCTCCCTTAGATCACACAAGGAGGATCTCAGCACAGTGCACGAACTCTGTGGCACTAGCGAGAATCCCAATGTGTGTATATAGGAATCACACATTCTATAAATATTTTTGTGATGGCTAGGTTTTTAATTTTGCCAGGGCAGTGGCCTTATGGCCTACTCTTTACGATTTCCAACTGCCGTGGGATTTTTAACATGCGCAACTTGCACACGGGACCTATTTTTTTCGCCCTTATCCGAGAAGGGCTAGGCATCCTATCTAACTACCCAGATAAGGGGGGGGGGGGTGTATGACATCATAAGGACCACCGTTTCTGCAAAAATGTTCATAAATTATATTCCCTCAACTGAGAATCGAACCCAGTACCTCTAGAGGTCGAGGCGGATGCCATACTTCTTAGCACTCCGACCCTTAAGTAAGTTGTACGTTCAAGCTAACTGACAGTAGGAAACAATCCCATGACATGCCGACTGCAAGCTAAATGGGTTATATGATAGTCTGGGATTGTATAGGAGATGATTGTGAAAGCAGGAAGGTGAGGGGAAAATAAAAAATTGTGTCTTGATGTATATTTCAAAGGTGGGATAAGTAAATAAAAGTGAATAAATTAAAATAAAAAAACAAGGACAGATGAGATGATGAATTGATACCTGAGGTCAGGACTGATATAAAGGTCATTGTATCTTTGTCTCACGTTCACCAGGCTTGGATGTCATTGTTATTAAAACATAAACTATAACTGTACAGAAAATAAATATCTGAACAGGACCTACCGTAGGAGCAGCAAAACTTGTGTCAATAAAAGAAAATCAATGACAATTTAAAAAAAAAGCATAAAGATGAATGGTCAGTTGTTTGAAGGGACCTCCTTTAATCATTTCACTATAAGTTGTCGGCCTGATGGTTGCTGCTGGCTGGTGTACGTTGCTGTCCTTCGTCCGTGATTTTCTCCAGCGCCAACACCTCTTATTGCTCAGTTCTACTTTCTGAGATTCTAAAAAATTTACTTTCATTTTCGTCAACTCCATCTAACCAACTCTTGAGGCTATTCTGACGCCATCCTTAGTAGCTGTGACACTATTGTCATCAACACTAAATCCTTCAGGGTCATGACAGAATTGAGGGCACAGTTTTCCCCCACACACCGTTTATGCATCGCCACAGAACTTCATTCTATGCAATCTTGATCAGCTGGAGTGTATTTTTAATAGTGAATGCCATCTAAAAATATCTCAAAGAAACATTCAAAGTGGCATCATCTTGCTCTCTCGCTCCTGGTTTCGGGCAAATAAAATATTGTAAAAATATCTAAATATTGGGTCGCGTTACTTCGAATTTGGAGCAAAAATAAAACCAAAATGCCTTAAAATAGGTGCGCATAAATTCTAATTCGCGTAAATAAAACACACGCAAACTGAGAACTACCTGTATATGTGTGTGTAAATAAAAAAATAAAAATACTTAAGCTGAAAATATATATAGAAATTGAAATAAAATAATAAATACATACCGGGTAATTAAATATAAATGCATGAAGAGTAGTACTTGTAATATGAATACATTAAAGTACGAACCACACATTGTAATATAATGCAAATCTTGACATGTACGATATTCTGTAAATAAACATGGCTACGAACTGAACATGCTTATACTGAGTGCTTTCTGAAACATGTGTGTGCTTGTGTAGATGACGAGGTAATGCTTATATACATACATCATAACATTACATGGTGGCAGCGGTCGATACCGGACTGACGCAAAACAGCTACACGATAACACGTGAGTACAGTATTCGGCTAATTTTCGTCATCGTGGTCAGCCATGGCGGTGAAACAATATCGCAACGCACCGCAAATGAGATTCGCCGGTCAAGGTGATAAGAGTGAAGCTTTCTTGTTATGGCGCCAACGCATAGATCTATATTCCAAGACCACTGGTCTGGAAGGACAAACCCTAACTCCATATATCCTAGAAGCATTGGACGATGAAGGTTTGAAAATCTACAACAGTTTTGCTACCGCCATGCCGGTTGAGTCGGCAACCGACCCCGTAGCCATATTGGACGAATTTGAAAAGCGTCTGATCATAAAGCACACAAACTTTAGAGCGGCAAGATTAGAGCTTCACCACCTGCGACAGAAACGTGGTGAAAGCCTAGATGATTTCTTCACTCGCATTAAGGAGAAAACAAGAGTATGTAAATTTAGCAACGAAGAAGAAAAAGAGCGAATTATTGAACAGATTCTTCTTAGCACACCAATGCCAGAATTCCAGAAATGGCTACTGAGCCAGAGTGATACGCTAACTTTACAACAACTTCTGGATGAAGGCAGGAAACACGAGGCACAAGCACTAAACATTAAACAAATTCAGCAAGGTACATTAGCAGCCCAGGTGGATGCAGTGAAAAGCTATAAACCTAGACACAACAAAGCAACTGGTTCGAAACAACAAGAAAAACACAACACAAGCAGAGGTGCTATGTGTAAATGTTGTGGCCTAAACCACATACAAAACCACTGTCCAGCTAAAGACTCTACATGTCATTACTGCAGAAAGAGGGGCCACTGGATAAAATTATGTTTCAAGAGGAAACAAGACAGTGCTCAACACAAACTTCACAACAGAAAGTCGTCAAAACAAACACACTCTATGATGACTGAGGACCTTGACTCCAGTGAAGAAAGTGATCCTTCCACTTTTGATACTGTGAAGATACTAACTTTCAGTAATGAACCAAAGAGAACGCAGGCTTTCTGCAAGGTACAATTCCGAATACCAGGAATTAAAAGGCACAAAGAAAGATATATTCGGTTCAAGATAGACACAGGTGCCCAAGGTAACACTCTACCCTTAAGAATATTCAGACAGATCATGCCTGACAAGGTGGATAAGCAAGGATTTCCCACAAGGGATGTAAAAAGTAGGAGTGGCAGGACAAAGCTAAGAGCTTACAATGGAACAAGTATAGACTGTTTCGGAGCAGTAACACTTGAATGTTTATACAGAGACTCTGAATGGACATCGTCAACATTTTACTTGGTAGATGTTGAAGGACCTGCAATTTTGGGTTTACCAATGTGCGAAAAGCTGAGTGTGGTAACTATTAACAACATTAAAGCTGACAAAAAAGAACATCTTACTCTACACGTCACTGGAGTAGATGACCTTAAACAGCGATTCCCAGAACAGTTCGACAGAATAGGCAAACTTCCAGGAAAGGCAAGATTCTTTTTAAAAGACAACGCTGAGCCAAAGATAGACCCACCTAGAAAGTATCCTATACATGTTAAACAGAAACTTGCCACAGAACTAGAAAAGATGGTGCAGAATGATGTTATTAGAAAGGTTGAAGAGCATTCTGATTGGTGTAGTAGTATCACAACCGTTCTGAAGCAGGATGGTTCTCTTCGGGTTTGCCTTGACCCAAAACACTTAAACAACAGTCTAAAGCGCTGTCCACACAAAATGCATACAGTGGAAGAGATAACTCACAGATTCCACAATGCCAAATATTTTTCTAAACTAGATGCTGTACACGGATACTGGAGTGTTGAGATAGCAGAGGAAAGTCAACTCCTTACAACTTTTCGAACACCATTCGGCAGATATTGTTTCAAGAGACTCCCATTTGGTTTGAATGTATCACAAGACATCTTCCAACAGAAGATTGACAACATTGTTGAGCAATGTTCTGGTACAGTGGCTATTGCGGATGACATTGTAGTCTGCGGCAGGTCAGAACAAGAACACGACCGTAACTTGATTAACTTGATGCATGTAGCACAGGCCAATGGGCTAACATTCAACAGCAAAAAGTGTACAATTAAGGCAACGGAGATACAATTTTTTGGATTGCTGTACACCCAGAATGGTGTAAAACCAGACCCTAAAAAGGTTGAAGATATTCATGACATGCCAACACCAGCTACAAAGAAGGAACTGCAACAATTCTTAGGTGCTGTCAATTTCCTAGCACAATTCATACCAAATTTGTCAGCTGCTGCAGAACCTTTGCGATCTCTACTACAGAATGAAACTCCGTATGAATGGTCAGAAGACTACCAACACATATTCAACCACTTGAAGACCCTCATATCATCTGATGCATGCTTGAAATACTATGACATGCAAGCACCCACTTTTCTCATGGTTGATTCCAGTCTGAAAGGCCTAGGAGCAGCACTTTTGCAACCAGACAAAAATCCTGAAGGACACTATGCCAAAGAACTTCGTCCTGTAGCTTACGCAAGCAAATCATTAAGTTCTGGCGAAAAGAAACTTGCAAACATTGAAAGAGAAATGCTAGCTGTACGTTTTGGAATCAAACGCTTCCACACATTTCTTTTCAACCGCCCATTTACAATTCTCTCAGATCATAAGCCACTTGAGATGATTCATAAAAAACCAATAGCTTCAGCACCACCACGACTACAAGCTCTGTTATTGGAAACACAAGGTTATGATTTTAATATTCAGTATATCCCAGGAGAGGATATAGGTCTTGCAGATGCTCTCAGCAGACTACCAAACCCCAACAAGACAGCAGATCTTACCCCAAACATCAAAGTTGATTTTGTCAAGTTTAGCGATAATCGGCTTGAACACATCAGAGAAGACACAATGAGAGATCCTATCCTTAACTCTCTCAAAGAACTGATATACCATGGATGGCCAAGCTCTATCAGGGAAGTTCCAACACACATCCGTCCATACTACTCGATGAGGGACGAGTTAAGCATCGAAGATGGTCTGATCCTTAAAGGAGATCGCATTGTTGTACCAGAAACACAACGCGATATCATCCTTAAACAGCTCCATAATAGTCACCTTGGTATTGTGAAGACACAACTGAGAGCAAAGAAAGATGTTTACTGGCCACAGATAAACAAGGACATAGAAACACTATGTAAAAACTGTTCAATTTGCCAAGAACATGCAAATAGGCAGTGCAGAGAACCTCTCATACCATCAGACATACCATTGAGCCCTTGGAGCATTATAGGAACTGATATTTTCTCAATCGACAATAATGACTATCTTATTATTGCTGATTACTACAGCAAATTTCCCATCATTGAGAAACTTCCACAACCCTCACCATCAGCTGTTATTGCAGACATTACAAAGAAGTATTGCAGCATGTTTGGCATCCCAGATGAAATTAGATCAGACAACGGTCCACATTTCTCAGGTCAAGCATACAGAAACTTCACTAAGGACTGGAAGATCAAACACACAACATCATCACCTAGATACCCTAAATCTAATGGTTTCATTGAGAGACAGATACAAACTATCAAGTCAATCATGAAGAAAACAAGAACAGAGGATGTACACCTAGCACTCTTGAGATGGAGAACAACACCGGTAGACAGTAAGATCGACAGTCCAGCAGAACTTATGTTTGATAGAAGAATTAAAGACCTCCTACCATCTAAGGTCCACTTCCGTCCACAACATAGAGACAGCACATATGATCAATTTCAGCATCGTCAGCAAGTTCAGAAATCCAACTATGACAACTGTGCTAAAGACTTACCACCATTATATCCTGGTCAGCATGTGACTACCTACAACCACAACAATGACACATGGTCAAAAGCAACAATCATTTCCAGAAACCCTGAACCCAGGAGCTATACTTTAAGACCAGACAGCAGCAGCAACCTCCTGAGGCGAAACAGAGTGGACATAAGAGAAATCCCACAGAATACAACAGAACAGAGAATTCCCATGCTTTCAACAGACAATGCAGTAACTCCAGACTTTGGTGCCCCACAAAACCAACAAGCGCCAAGGCCGAAATCACAACCAACTCAAGCTAAACCAGGGACTTCCGCAGAACCACCAGCACTTTACACCACTCGTTCTGGCCGTACAGTGACACCTCCCAGCCGATACAGACAGTGACATATATATACTCACACTGAGCATTACACATACTTATCCTTTCTCACATGAAACATTTCGTTGGAAATGTTTACACACATTTTTTTTTCAAAAAAGGGGGGATGTAATATGAATACATTAAAGTACGAACCACACATTGTAATATAATGCAAATCTTGACATGTACGATATTCTGTAAATAAACATGGCTACGAACTGAACATGCTTATACTGAGTGCTTTCTGAAACATGTGTGTGCTTGTGTAGATGACGAGGTAATGCTTATATACATACATCATAACATTACAGTACTTAAAGTATTTGGTATCCAAGGCAGATCGCACATTTGGCACCCCTCTTCTCCCACCCCCTTTTCCGCTCATGAATAAGCACACAACAGTGTATTATGTTTACAAGTGGATTTTTAAACAGGACAGAACTGTCACCATAGTGTCTGATGGTACCCCCCCCCCCCTTATTTTTTTGAGCTGTCACCTGAGGTGCACTGCACCACACCCTTCTTCTAACCCCCCCAGTACGCCATTGAATATATATACTGAAGCACATTAAAAACGCACCACTATTATATATACAGATGCCGAGAAGCTGGAAAAAAAAATTGTGCGAATGGATTTTCCCCGTGTTTGTCACGAGGTAGAGAGCGAATGGCTGCTGGAATGGAAAGTGCATGATTCAACCCACAGTTTGTGTACAGACTACATGAGAACAATGAAAGTTACACGTGCAACACGATGCCCAACAGCTATGACCCTGAAAATGTGTACGCATTGTGGCAGTATACTCGGTATAAAAAGGCCGTTGAGACAAAACACCCAGTACATGTGCTTGAAATGCCACGACTATCTGAAAACGACCGCCAACGAGATGAGACAGCAGTGGCATGTGGAACGACAAGTGACAGTGATATCGAAGATGATTTTTCAGATTCTCAATGCTTCGACCAGCTTGGACTAAATGATCTAATCTGAGACCTATATCTCTCCAAGGAATCTTCAGAACTTTTGGCTTCAAGATTGAAAGAAAAAAAAATTACTGACTGCTGAAACAAAGGTTACATTTTATCGCAGCAGAGAGCAAGGTTTTATTCCATTCTTTTGTAAAGAAAACAACCTTGTATTTTGTACTAATGTAGGAGGTCTTGTTAACAAAATGGGTGTAAGTTATACACCAGATGAGTGGCGACTTTCATTGACAGCTCTAAAAGAAGTTTGAAGGGTGTTCTCTTACACAATGGTAACAAATATGGCTCAATTCCAATTGCTCATTCTACTATAATGAAGGAGGAGTATGCTACAATAAGCACAGTTCTGGAAAAATTGAAGTATTTAGAATATAACTGGATGGTTTGTGTGGATCTTAAAATGATGAACTTCTTGCTTGGCCAGCAAATGGGATTCACCAAATATCCATGCTTTATATGTTTGTGGGATAGCAGGGCAAAAGATGTGCACTGGACAAAGAAACAGTGGCCGTAGAGGGATGAATTTAAAGTTGGAGAAAAAAATATTGTCAATAAGCCTCTCATTGATCGAAAAAGAGTTCTACTGCCACCATTACATATAAACCTTGGCTTGATGAAGCAATTTGTTAAGGCACTGAACAAAGATGGTACCTGTTTTAATTACTTATGCAGAAAGTTTCCAGAATTGAGCATAGACAAACTTAAAGCTGGAATTTTTGATGGACCTCAAATTAGAAAGTTAATAAACGATCCAAATTTTATTGATTCCATGAACAAAACAGAGTCCACAGCCTGGTCATCATTTGTTTTAGTTGTGCAAAACTTTCTGGGTAACTTTAAAGCAGACAATTCTGAATTAGTTGGAAACATGCTGTCGAGTTTTTGTGAACTTGGATGCAACATGAGCATAAAATTGCACTACCTCCATAACCATTTACATTTATTTCCGGAGAATCTTGGCGACTTTAGTGAGGAGCAAGGTGAAAGATTTCACCAAGATATAAAAACAATGGAAGAGAGATACCAGGGACTTTGGGATGCCCACATGATGGCAGATTACTGTTGGACCCTTAAGCGTGACTGTCCGGGCATATCACATTCCAGGAAGTCCTCGAAAAGATCCTTTTTGCGTGTTGACTAAACAAGTGCTAGTGATAAAGTTTTATTACATTTTTGGTAATATATGCACCAATTCAAGATGTAGAATCATACACATATCTTGGCAGTAATATAGACAAAGTTGGAGGGACAGACAGCGATATCAAAATAAGAATACAAAAGGCAAGAGGAGCTTTCATTGCATTGGGAAATATATGGAGATCAAGAGAAATCGGATCCAACACGAAAATAAGAATCTTCAATTCAAATGTGAAGTCAGTCCTATTGTATGGCTCGGAGACATGGAGAACAACAAAGACAACAACCAAAAAGCTACAGACTTTCATAAATGGGTGCTTGCGTAGAATAGAGGGATTAAAATGGTATGACAAGGTTACCAACGTGGAACTGATGACAAGAACTAGACAAGTGCCAGTGGAACAAGAGATGAGAAGAAGACGATGGCGATGGATAGGACACACACTGAGGAAACCTGTTGATAGCATTACAAGGCAGTCCTTGTTCTGGAACCCCCAGGGCAAGAGAGGCAGAGGAAGACCAAGAAGTACATGGAGAAGAGAGTTGGAAACAGAGGTGAAAATGATGAGGAGAACATGGAAAGAACTTGAGATGATGGCACGGGACAGGAGGACTTGGCATGTGTTTGTTGAAGGCCTATGCTCCTTTGGGAGTGGAGGGTTATGAATGAAATTACATATAATATGAATGCAGACTAAAGTCAAAATGCCACTGATAGCACCTAACTCTAGGATTGTACATAACAATTGCCCTACTAATATGGTCATTCTTAGTTATCTCAAAAACTAGAGCTGATAGAAAAAATCTGATAACATTTTTGGAATCAGCAACCCAAAATTACCCAAGAACAGCTATAAAATTTAAGGCACCAAAATGTGTGTATACCAGTGTTATCTGTCATCAGCCACACAAGCATCCCGTCAGATCACCCCTCTACCTCACACCGTCATTGCCTCCTGTTGTATCGCTCTGTATAGAGTTTCTTATGAGTTGTGATGCCACTTTCCCATATCGGCAGTTGTTCATATTATTTGGAATTGAAAACAATATATATCCTAATTATAACCCATCAGAGGTTGAACGGAATATTTTTCTTCATTAACTCTTTGACTCCAGAACAACACTCTGAGCGTTGTTTTTAGTCTACCATGAATTAAATTACGGCACAAGGTGGAAAATAGTTGCGGAGTCAAAGAGTTAATATAACAAATGATCTCTTAGTAGGAAATGCTCTAAATTATTTTTTCTAGACACTCTGCACAGTAAGGTTCTTCTGTTCTGAAAAAAAGCCCATTCCTAGTTGCGCTCTAAGCAGTTTCTTATTGCTAGGACACGTTCTTGATGGCGAGTCCTTTTTAGGGCTTTATGCTAGCAGATAGATAATGATAGTCCTTTTAAGGACTTAGTATCTATCAACGCTGATCGGGTAAGCAGTCAACAGAGTTGACTTTTTTTGGGATGGTAAATGCGCTCTGATATAACCAAATAGGTTGAAAGAAACGCGCCTCGCCAGAAGAAGGCAAAAAAAAAGAAAAAAAATTCGCCAAGTTCTTTATCTTCGAAGGTAAGAAAAATTGCACCAATGGAACTCTCACACGTTGAAATGGATAAAATGATAACTGCTGGACTAAAAACCAAATCTTCAACATAATTTATTTGGTGTGCCCAGCAGACAATCATGCCCAACAGCTTGTTGTTCGTTCTTATTGTGATTCTGTCATCTTTTCATGTTTGTACGTCAAAGAAAGACAAAGGAACGCGCGAGAAAAGTAATGATGCGTCAGAAAAATGGAAACAGAAAGATGTGAGGGACTATAATGATGCTGATTTAGAACGCCTCTTGGATCAATGGGAGGTACGTTATAGCCTAATTTGACGGTTTTATCGGAAATCAGAGCTATTATCTTGAATTAACTAGGCCTACACTATATTTCTTATTATAACTCATCAAGGATTCAAGGGGATATTTTTATATTTACAAAATGACGGTTGTATCACACGATCAGGTACTTATGATAGGAAACTCTTTACAGAGCGATACAACAGGAAGCAATCTGATCACCAGAAGAGGTCCGACAAGTGTTTCGGCCCTACATACTCCTTTACACTCTAAGGGGGGCGGGCCCACTTGGGTCATGACTCCCAAGCGTCTCAGCCTCCTGTTGTCTTGTATCGAAAATGAACTCATTTCACTTATGGTAGCAACTTTAATCCACAACTCCGCCAGCCGTGGAGGCAATTGTGAAAGTAACAAAAAGAATACCAATTATTCCGTTTGCTCCGTAGCACATCACAACTACGGACACACACTGAGTCACCTGCGCGAAGCCAACGAGACTTGACACTGCGCGCTCGCCACTGAAATTCTTCCTGACACTCCTTATAGTATACATCGCCTGTCGCCTCTCAGCCACAGCCCTTTTACGAGTACACCTAAAAACTCAGCGTATTGTGGACTTAGAAAAATTCCTGGTGTTTTCTGTACCGCAGCGTTTATTGTCACGATTTCCATTGCCCATTGCGGTTGTTCCACAGCCAGCCTGATGCCTTTTCGGCAGTTTCACTAAGCCTCTTCAGTGCCCTTGTTCTCGACTGTCCCCTCAGCCCCAACAGTTTCAATAGATCATACACTGATGCAGCCACAAGCCCTCTTGCGCCCACTTCAACAGCCATGACCCTTGCAGTGAACCCATCGTGTCTCAGATCCGCGGCCAGATCACTATACTTGGCCACTTTGAACGAATGTTGCTCGTCTAATCTGGATTCAAATGGCACGGTCAGCAAACATATCGACCAACTCTTTGATTCGGTCTGCGCATGCGTAAGCACCCTAGAAAAAAAAACCCCCGCGAATTTACGTCTGCAATTACAACTTGTATAAACATTTATAACACATAAGGAAGGGAAACCCGAGGTCTGTAAACAGTAAATAAATATTAGACAAACATAAAGGTATGTTTTCAGGCACTCGTAAGAAATAAAGAAGTAGAACACAAGACAACAGAAAAACAACAGACGTGAGTGGCTTACCCAGGATTCAAACCCCGGACCTTCCTTCATTTACTAGACACAGTATTAAGGTCTTTGTCTTGTGTGGACTGACCTATACTGTATAATAGGGGAACAACAGAAGTGATTGCATCATTAATAGGCTAAGCTGCCCATTGTAAACTTCCGGTGTTGTGTCTTGCGGTTCGCACAAATGACCAGTCATCGAAGCATCATCTTTTGGTGATGCTAGATGGCAGGGAGGATAGTGTAATTCATTGCATAGCTAGGCGGGGTTGTCGCACGGAAGGTACGGGGTTTTAATCCTGGGTTTGCCACTCATGTCTGTTGTTTTTCTGTTGTCTAGTGTTCTACTTCTTTATTTCTTACGAGTGCCTGAAAACATACCTTTATGTTTGTCTAATATTTAATTACAACTTGTGATTCATAACTGCACATATGTGTTTTTTGTATCATTAATTATTTTTTGAAAAAATTCAACACGGATATGTTTACTGGGTAGATGGCGAAGACAGTAGACAAGGTCTGCCATGTTCCCAGACAGGCTATGCATATTTACATTATAGCTAGCCGTAACCGGTTAGAAATTCCACTACAAGATGTAGAATCGTACACATATCTTGGCAACAATATAGACAAAGTTGGAGAGACAGACAGTGATATTAAAAGAAGAATACAAAAGGAGCTTTCATTGCATTGGGCAACCTGGAGAACAAGAGAAAATAGGAATCTTCAACTCAGATGTCAAGTCAGTCCTATTGTATGGCTCTGAGACATGGAGAACAACAAATACAACAACATAAAAGTTACAGACTTTCATAAACGGGTGCTTGCATAGAATAGAAGGATTAAAATGGTATGACAAATTCACGAATGTGGACCTGATGACAAGAACCAGACAAGTGCCAGCGGAGCAAGAGATGAGAAGAAGAAGCTGGCGATGGATAGGACACACATTGAGGAAACCTGTTGATAGCATTACAAGGTAGTCCTTGTTCTAGAATCCACAGGGAAAGAGAGGCAGAGGTAGACCAAAAAACACATGGAGAAGAGAACTGGATACAGAGGTGAAAATGATGAGGAAAACATGGAAAGAACTTGAGCGGATGGCACAGGACAGGAAGCCTTGGCATGTGTTTGTTGAAGGCCTATGCTCTTTGGGGAGCTAAGGGTATTGATTGATTGATTGATTGACCGGTATAAATTGAGCACCAAAATGTCTGTCGATCCAGTGAATAACTAAGTTGCCCACGTCAATGCAGCTGTGAATTCAGAGATGCAGGAATAAGGGGTACGTTAGAATTGTGTTTGTTCATGCTTTTTTTCACATGTTGTTAGCTTGCGTGTGTGTATTTTTTTTTGTTACATGCAGTGTCAGTGTTTTTCTGAAACAAGGTTAGGTTTAGGGTTTGGGTTTGGTGTCAGGGGTTTAGGTTTATTACTAGGTTTAGGTTATGACTTAGGTTTAGGGTGAGGTTTTGATGCCAGAGACACTGCAATTTTAAATCCCGGCAGGAGAAGTCTTGACCAAAAATCCTAAGTTTAAAAAGTCTCTCCCCCCCCCCCGCAGTCACCTAAAGATCTACCAAATCATCCACTGGGATATACCGGTAGATAAAGATCGACTGGTTGCTGACGCCTGATTTAGAGGTTTGGTTTTATGTTAGTTTTAGGGTTTAGGTGTTCATTTAGTTGTAGTTTTAGGTTTGGGGTTAAGGTGATGGGTTAGTTTTTCATTTAGGGTAAACTTAGCATTTAGTTCTGTGGTTAGGTTTACAGTTGTGGTTTAGTTTTAAAGTAAGGTTTAGGGTTCATTTTAATGCAAACCTATTTGGTTTTTAGTTTAGGATTATAGTTTTGGAGTAGGATGAGGGTTATTTTTAGTACTGGATTTAGGGTAGATGTAAGTTTTAGAAATATTCTCTAATAACCCTCCCAAAAAATTAACAGTTTTAACTGACTCTCTTTCAACAATTAAAGCACTTAGAAACTTACGAGAATGTAGTAGACCTGATATAGCAGAGGAGATTTTTCTGGCTACTACATACTTATATTCCAGAGGATGTTCAGTATTAATTGCTTGGATACCTTCACATGTTGGCATAGAAGGAAATGAAAAAGCAGATAAAGAAGCCAAGAAAGGTAGATCTGATAAAAATCTAATAAATGTAGGGATGAGTAAATCAGAAATTAAGAGCTTAATTAAAGATTTAATAACAGATGAATGGAAAGCAGAGTGGGATAAAAATCTGAAAGGAAGACATGCATATAAGATGTTCAGGGCTCCAACAAGAAAATGTCAGATATCTAGGGAATTGAAAATTCCCAGTAATAAGAAACTTCTCAGACTACAGCTGGGAAAAGGCTATTTCAGAATAGAGGAACCTTACTGTGTAGTATGTCTTCAAGACAATAATATAGAACATTTCTTGTTAAAGTGTAAGAGGTATGACCAAATGAGAATACCAATATTGGATTATTTGCAGGCATCCAACTTACCTATAAATATAGAGGAGGTGTTGAGAATAGACAGACCTAGGGAACTGCATAATATAGTCAAACAATATTTAACATAAACACATGTTAATATATAGTGACTGGGAATGTGAAGGTCTGATGCTGTTCTTACAATGCATGTGACTTTAAACAGATGAAAGTCAATTAAATATCTGGTAAAGTCCGTTATATAACTAGAACCACCAGGCCTTTACACCCCTCCACTTTAATATTATTCTTGTTCATAGTTTCTTCTTGTTTTTGTTTATTATATTTTTTTATTTTATTATTTAACGTATAGGCCTAAGCACAATTGTGAGTATCACTATTTTCAAATGTGATGCCACTTTCTCATGTCGGCAGTTGTTCATATTATTTGGAATTGAAAACAATATATGTCCTAATTATAACCCATCAGAGGTTGAACGGGATTTCTGTTTATCTTCATTAATTTAAAAAAAAAAAAAAATTTAAGTTTTTGGTTTTTGGCTAAGGTTTATGGTTATGATTTGGAGTTAGGTTTGGATTAGTTTTAGGGTTGGAATGTAGGTTTAGGGTTAAGTTTAGGGTTAAGTTTAGGGTTAAGTTTTAGGTTAAGTTTAGGGTTAAGTTTTAGGTTTAGAGGAGATTTAGGTATATGGTTTACTTTAAAGGTGAGGTTTTGGGTTAGTTTTAGGGTAAGGGTGAGAGATTAGCTTTAGAGCTACATTTTGTGTTAGTTGTAGGATTTTAGCTTAGGGGTTAGGATTTGGGTTTTGTTTTATTATTTAGTTTTCTGATTAGTTTTAGGATTAGGTTTAGAGTAGTTTTAGTAATATGTTTAGGATTAGGCTGTGGGTTAGTTTTTAGGGTTAGATTTAGGGTCTAGGCTTAGGCTTTTGGGTTATATTTTGTATTAGGTTTATGTTATAGTTGGGTTTTAGGGTTATGTTTTAGGTTTGTTTTTTTAGGTTTAGATATAGGGTATAGAGTTGGGTTTATGATTTAGGGGTAGAAGTTATGGATAGGTAATATCTTGATTGCCATGCACATTAGCCGATGAAATAGCAGAATACGGCACCACAAGGTATCGTAGCCAAATTAGTGAAACAATTTCGAGTGGCATCAATTGTGTATGTGTAATCTATTATTGTCTGCGGTTGCTGCATGTGTGAGTGTTTCTTTTTAACAATTTTATTTGTAATTAGTTATGGTTCTTTTCTCTCTTTATAATCATCAACTTAGAAATCTGAATTATCACTGTCTGCACCAAAAACTGATGACAACAATAAATTATCATGAATAAAACTGCCTTCTTGAACTTCTACTGCTGCCATTGTGTGACCAGAAGATCTAGAAGTAAATGCCTTTATATCACAAGCTGTGATTATCTTTATCACAACAGCTTGATGGAAAAATACTGAGCAAGTGTATGAATAATATTATAATTAGCTTCTTAAGTCTAACAACAGAGTTCTGAACACATTGAGTGAGCTTATTTGAATTCCCAAGCAGGAAACAGTTCAGAACTGCTCAACAAGTTAACACTGCTTTCATGTCTGGCATACAACATCATAGGGCGAGATAAATTGGCTTCCCTGGTTAAGAGGTTAAATATTGCCATCATAAGTTTGAACCTGTGTGTCATAATTTGGGCTGTTTCATGTTTTTCATTTACATTTTGTTGTTGTTTGTTGTTATTTACTGTCTTCATTTTTGGTAGTCTCATATTTCTGTGTGTATCATATTGTGTATCATCACAAAGAAAAACATAATCTAGAAGGATGTTTATATTTTGATTGTGATGTGTTCTGTCTGAAAAAAGCTTAAGTTTATCTTCCTTTTACTTCATTGTTGTGCACCTTTTCTGCTTCCGGGGGTTAAAGCTGTTGACACCAATTTTTATTTTTGGGCAATCCAGTTATTATGATGTCATCTAATGTACACCAGCATGATGATATTTCATGTACATAATCTTGATGCCATCTCATATATATCACCTTGTTGTCATCTCATTACCCCACATTGGTGTCATCTCATGTACACCACCTTGATGTCATCTCATGTAGTCCACCTTAAAGTCATCTCATGTACACCACCTTGATGTCATCTCATGTAGTCCACCTTAAAGTCATCTCATGTACACCACCTTGAAGTCATCTCATGTACTCCACCTTGATGTCATCTCGTGCACTCTACTGTAATGCCATCTAATGTCACCTCTTGTGTTGCACATTAATGTCATCTCATATACTGTGACAGTATTGCCTCCCCTGCTTTGCAGTAGTGGTCCAACAGTGGCCAAAACTCAAGAGTATCTATTATAGACTTCAATGGAGTCTATCTTTACACAAGATTATTCTTGGCAGAAATGTTGATAAAAAAGTAGTAAAGCTTCTGTCACATGGGAGTCTTCATAAGATATTCAGATAAGCGAAAACAATGCTGGCTGTTGCTAAGCACGTTAATTCTATAATCTGCCGACACTTTTATGAAGAATTTAGCAATGGTTTATTCTAGCTCGTTAAGCCCCCTCCGCTGAGTTAATCAGTGGAATTTATTATTATTATTATTATATATATATATATATATATATATATATATATATATATATATATATATATATATATATATATATATATATATATATATATATATATAT
Organism: Oreohelix idahoensis; assembly: GCA_024509875.1. NCBI lineage: Eukaryota > Metazoa > Mollusca > Gastropoda > Stylommatophora > Oreohelicidae > Oreohelix > Oreohelix idahoensis. The sequence continues at coordinate 1,333,523 of JAMPIV010003274.1, read as the reverse complement.
ATATATATATATATATATATATATATATATATATAGCTCTGTTGAGAGTGTGTGTTTAGTAACTTTGACTGAGACAAACATGTAGTGCATTTAAAAAGATTAAATCGAAGTTAAATTTGTAACATTACAAATAACAAAATTTAATAATCACTTTAAGTTTTAACAGTTGGAAAATAATTTGAATAGTTATGGAAAAGGTTTCATCACTTGGATGGGATTTAACTGAATAAAGGACGTCACTTTTGGCAGCGGATATTTTCACTTAGCTACCAATGGTAGTGATAAGCTCTAACTTTTGGTCACCAGTGTTGGTTGTATGGTTACAATCATGTTTGAAGGGGTGTTGTCACAGTGAAGACAAACACAGGTCAACTTGACCTAAGCAGTGGTGTATTGTTTTGGAGTGAGGATACCAACAGTACGCGAATGCTGGAAAATGTTCTGAGAGTTGACAATAGGGCAATCTCACTCACTCGTGGCATGAAGTGTAAGACGAACTACTGTTTACATTTTCTTGCATTTAATGGACACACACTTCGACGACACAGGAACAGGAAACATCAGACAGGTTGGCATAAATCATCATAATGTTGATCAAGCAATGCACTATCACATGGGCATTCATGTTGTATAACAGTTCAATGTAATGTCAGTAGACAAGCACTCAGTATTTCAGCACATATGTATAATCTCAGGCCTTACTGACAAATTGCGTCAGTTAAGAACCAATGTTTACTCATGGTTCCCTGTAAGAACCTCGTCTAAGTCTTTCAGGCCGAAAATTCAGTAAATGAAATTATGAATACAATGTCAAACCACCAGTAGTGGGTTTTCATATAATAGTATGCAGATCTCGATATCATCGTCTGATATTGAGGACATTCCTGTTCTCGATCGATGATTTTATAAGATTCAAACTTGGAATCCAAAGATGGCTCCATTTTTGACTTTCGCTCACAACAAAGATAATGACGAAGCATGATCATAGGCTCTGTTCCTTTCATAAATATATGTAAATTAGACTCTGCATATCCTGTTCAATCATGTTGCGACATAAAATGTGTATATATATATAACTGCTAGCAAATATGTTGTCTTAACATCGCTAATCAAACGCCTGTGCAGACGATAGCATGTCGACCTAGCTGAATATGACGAAAGGTTCAATATGTCTGTTTTACCTTATTTCTCAGGAAAAACACAACAGCGAATAACGCAAATAACGCACGCCATTCCTTGGCATCAAGAATCAACACTGGGGAAGAATCTCTGATAATTCAATCATAGAGATAAACAATCTCCTTTCCCCAAAAGGAACCACAGAGCTCAAGACAAATCTTCAGACCGCCTTCATCTAGGTCCAACAGGGCGGAACCTTCTCACCTCTCTTCTTAGCGACACATCCGCCGAACAACCTATGACCCCAAGTTCTACACCAAAGATATAGTTCGACTTAGACATACAAAGATATTAAGATAAAAGACATACTCGTCCTACCTAGACAAGAACTACACATAGATTCGGGTCATAGATATTCTGAAGCAAGAACAATCTATTTCTAACCAAACAAAGAATAGATCTCTGTAAACCTCGATTTCTATGCTATTCGATATTCAGCAAAGATACAAGAACCAATAACTCACAAAATGAATACACATCGCCTAATCTGAGTTCTGTCCCTCTAGACTGAAAATTGTGAATTCAAAGATAAATATATTTTTATCAGACAAAAAAACATTTTTCATTTGTATGCGTAGTTACAGTAATCTGTGCGCCACACAAAAGAATATGTGCGCAACAGGTAGTTTCTTCTCCCGCTGGGTCAGTTCCTTCCACTCTGCTCTCGCTCGTCTCTGGTCGAAGTTCCGGCGCCGCACATTTCAAGAACGTTCAAGGAGTAACGGCTAAGTTGGTTCTGCGTCTGTCTTTAAGACTCTCTTATGATGGCGTCTCGCAAAACGTCATTCCACTTCTACCTTCACTTGGTTCCAGAGATAGTACTTTCTGCTGGTACCACCAATAACTGGTAATAGAAATAGAAGCGAAATGCTCTTCTGAGTATGGCGTTTTCCAACCCATAGTTATGGGTTCCTATCTTCCCATACCACCATCCCATGTCAGAATTTACCCTCGATGAGAATTAAATTTAATCCCTCAGGATAAAACTTCCTTTACATTTAAACTGAATAGCTTTAGCTTTACATTACATTTAAAGGAAAAGGTTAAACGTACAGATATAATATGTTTTACATTTACATCTCCACTGTTTGAAAAGTGTTCACAATATAACTTCATTTATGTTTCATTTATATTTATACTTATGGAAAAGTTTGAAACTTCTATTAATTTAAAATGAATATTTTCACATAGACATTTACACTGGTTTAGAGCTTGAAAACTTACATTACTTTTAAAGTGAATATGTTTATAGGGACATTTACCCTGCTTTGAAAATGTAAGTATTATTCTTAGAATGTACATCATTTCTTTCACCTTTCCCTTCCTGCTCCATAGGGAACCTGGAACTACTTTATGCTTTTAGTTATCTTTATGAAACTATCAATAAAGCAATCACCAGCCCTTGTAGTGGTGGTTCATGAATCATCATTCTAGATACTCAGGTTGCCAGCCCCAAATGACTTTGACATCCAATAGCGAGTTTCACACATTAAACTTCACATGGTAATATATACGTTATGTTAGTTCACATGTTAGTAATAAAATATGAAATGTAAATCACAACTTACGCCAATCCTGGCTACAGACTTGTTTGCTCAGATGAATAAAAGAGACGAATTGTTCTCTTACACACGTCTGCAATGTCTAATTTTACAATAGATTTCCCCTTCTGACTCCGTGTTTTTTTCAGTTTCCTAGTCCCGATGTTCCTTATTAAAATTTGAAAGAGATTTCCTTTGCTTTGTAAGTCTTATCTGGTTCTCCAATAAAAGGTCCGGTTAACAAATAGGAATTATGAATCTAGTCTTCACTCTGGCGAGGTCTGAGGTTTTGGCGAGCTTGAAATTCACAGTGAGTTAAAACTGCGAAATGGTCAGCCTATATTCCCCATCAATGTTGTTATGAATCTAATCAGAAAGATCCAATGGGTGTGGCACTTTCAAAATATTTCCTACATGGAAAAATTTACATTTGTAGACTCATATTGTCTAAAATGTAATAAATCCATGATTACTTTTAACCTAGTAACCGGAAGCAATTATATCACACTTGTCTGCTCACATGTGTCACACAGACAGTAATCTTGTTATCTGTCATATGAGTACGCAAACTCCGCGTCTATCGGTAATTTAAGCCTATAGCGCTGACTGGTGTACGTGTTAATCTGCCGCACCTATAACCACAAATCTGGGTAGCACTCCTTGCAAATGTGATATTTATCACCTACAGGGTGATTTGATCAAATCAAATATCTGCTACTTAGCAGAAAAATAAAGAAAGAAAGAAAATTGCGATAATTGACAGCACCTAATAAAAATCAGTACCACAAATGTACAGATACTGCCGGAGAGAACCAAAGATTGTTAGTGGTCATCCATTTCGTCACATATACTCCACCTTAATGCCAACTCATGCACTATACGTTAATGTGACCTATTATATTCCACATTAATGTCATCTCACATATTCCACCTTTATGTCAGAGCATGTACCTCACCTTAATGTCATCTCATGTACTTCACATTAATGCCAGCTATGCACTCTACTGTAATGTCTTCTTATGCACTCCACCTTGATGTCATCTCATATACACCACATTAATGGCATCACCCATACTCCACCTTAATGTCATTTCATGTACACTACATGCCATCTCATGCACTTCACCTTTATATCATCTCACGTACACCCCATTAATATCATTTCATGTACACCCAATTAATATCATTTCATGTACACCCCATTAATATAATTTCATGTACACCCCATTAATATCATTTCATGTACACCCCATTCATATCATTTCATGTACACCCCATTAATATCAGTTCATGAACTCCCCATTATTATCATTTCATGTACACCCCACTAGTATCATTTCATGCACACCCCATTAATATCATTCCATGTACACCCCATTTATAACATTCCATGTCACCCCATTAATATCATTTCATGTACATGCCTTTAATTTCACCTCATATACTCCACCATAATGTCATCTTATGTACACCACCTTAATGTCATCCCATTTACTCCACCTTGATGTCATCTCATGTACTGCATCATAATGTCATGTACTCCACCATAATGTCATCTCATGTGCTCCACTATAATGTCATTTCATGTACTCCACCTTAATGTCATTTCATGTCTCCACCTCAGTGTCATCTCATGTACTCCAGCTCAATGTCATCTCATGTACTCCACCTCAGTGTCATCTCATGTACGCCACCATAATGTCATCGGATGTACTCCATGTCACGTAGGTCTTTATATCATTAAATTGCCTACATCTTCTTCCTATTCTCTCACCCACATCCTTTATTTTATTATCTTTCCTTACTTGTTTTTTTTCCTGTATTTTTCGCATCACTCGGTTGCGAAAAATATTTTCTTCAGTATTCTCAAACTTTACCTTGTGTTTTTCTCATACTGGGATAGTGATTCTATTACATAGATGTCAGTAGACGAAAGGTGTGATTAGGTTTCATACCCAGACTAAGAGCAGACTTTTGGTCTACCATTTTTCACCGGACACTAGCGTAGGTGTCAAACCCGGCATCCTCACAGTGCAGGAACGAGACAGCTGTCTACAGTTTGCAGAAACGCATGAGGGTTTTCGTTAGAAAAACCTGGCGTGGCGTGAAAAATCGTTCCGCACCGCAGACAGGCTGTCTGGGATTTGAAGCTGACACGCGTACATCTCGGTCAGTAGGTGGCAGTTACGACACGCGTTAAGCTGACGTAAATGTTTGGAGTAGGGGAGATAATTTCGCTTGGCGAAATAAGTTGGGGCCCTTTGTCTGATTTTAAGATATTGGCCCGAGTTTGAAACTTTATTTCATTTTCACTCAGTAACTTGGCAGTTAGACTAGAACAACCTTCGTTCGATTTCTAAATAATCTCTGTTAATAGAGATGGCCTTTAGTTTGGTCGAAGTGGTTTAGTTCTTAGTACTTCTGTGTTTGAGGTATATAAATATTATATACTATATTCTAGTATTTTGTGAAGTGATTAAGTGTTTAATCGCCTATTTCATTCTAAACTAGTTCTGTGTCCAGAGTGCTTAATTTATAGTTTGTATTATTTTTTTCTAGTGACGCATACAGTGGAAAGCAGAATAAATTATATTTCTAGCGTAACAAACATGTAGCGATAATGAATTTAATTTAACTGCTAACTACTCAGCCGAGTATTTTTTTAAAACTAACTTATAAATGCTAGATGCGACATCAGTGAATAGTGACGGAATGCGCATGATATTCCTAATTCATGATGATCAAAATTTATATATAACTTATTTCTCGGGAAGTTTTAAATTATAAGTCAAGCGGTTGGCTTGCTATTTAAAATGTAAGTTATATTGAGTACATAATATGTAACTGATTTATATGTGCTTTTCCTTTTATACAGTGAAATACTGGGGTGACCCGAACTTTACCAGCATTTAATAAGAGTTTCATACTTGTGAAGTAATAGACAGTCCTTATTTTGAACCACGTGGGTTTTTTTCTCAAGTAACACTGGGGCTGACAGTGTATATGCCCACAGAGTTAGACAGAAACACTATATCCCACTAACGGGTTTTCAAAGACTGTAATGATCAATACTGGGCCTGTGAACCAGATCTCTATTTCTTCCATAAACTCTACATAAATTTTCTGCCTGGCGGTGAGAATAATTAAAATCAATAACATTAACGTTCCGACATTGTTGACAAGTGAGTGGGGGAACTAAGAATTTCTGTTTGGGAGAAGTTGTCCACCGGTCATCTTCCTAATTAAGGGAAACTTCGTGTTCTGACATTTTGTGCTCGTTTAAGCCTTATTCTTACCTCGTGAGTCAAGTGACATTAACTTTAGTCTGAAATAACTATTGCCTGAAGCAGACGCTCCCCAGATCCATTTTGATGAAACCAACAAACAAATCTGCAGAGCTGGGATCTGTTTTTCATTAAACGACAGTAACAGATAAAAAGTGTGAGTGTCCCAAATTTGCGCCAGCCGGCGAAACCACAACACGATTGTAAGTATATCAGGGCCCTGATGAAAGAACCGAGTGAAAGTGACGGAAGGATATTCGTTGTATAATACCCTCACTTGTTATATTTGTTTTTTCCTTAGGCGAGATTTGCTGCTTAAGTAACGTGTTCCTTTAGAATAGATACTGCTGTCAAAGTCAGTCTATACCTTCAAAGGGGAACAATATTAGACCCTAACCACATGCATCTATAACTCTTTGGGCCATCATCTGTCATCTTAACGGGGCTGTGGGCTAAACCTAGAGTTAATATCATAACGGGTCTATCATCCTGGTAGAAATTCATTTGATTTTTTATGTCTATATGTATGCTTCCTTTATGTATTTTTTGGTGTGGTGAGAAATTTTGATATGATAATTAAAATATCTGTCTTGAACAAAAAAATCAGTGCGTTGGTCAGCTCGATCCCAATTATCTGTATAATCATTGTTATAGATTTTCCAAGTCTGTGTGTTTAACTGTCGTCACGTGTATGTGCGTGTCCGTGAGTAGATAGAATTATATGTAATATATATGTGGTTTAGACTGTCGGACTCTGTAAAAACCGTCGTAGAGGATAGGTGAGAGAGAGAAGAATTCTTTTTCCGCTTTCAGCGACAGCCTCTATACCACAGTCTATCATCTCACCTGTGTGGAAATTCTATTGTTTTTACTAATTCTCGCGGTGCCAATCACCTATTCAAACCTATTCAGAAGGGACCAAACCCAAGTCTTAATTCTCCTATCCAAAATCTACGACACTCCACCATAATGTCATCTCATCTACTCCACCAAAATGTCATCTCATGTACTCCACCATAATGTCATCTCATGTACTCCACCTTGATGATGTTCTAAAATAATTCATATACCTTACCTATCACATGAGCTGTGTTAGCAGAGCCTGATGTTCCTAGTGGGTACAGCCAAATAAAATGGATGACTTGACCTCTGGAATAGTTCACAGTCAGAGAGTGCCACATTGCTTGAAGTTAGGGCTGACAACTCAGACACAGAAAAAAAGAAATATAAAAACCACTGGTACACAGTGTACCTCTCAAATAATGGTCTCTTTTACTTATTATTGTTCATATTTTAATTGATCCTGTCTGGTATGAAAAGTTGCTTCATGACGTTTGTTGTTGTTGGTGGTAATGTTGACATGGATTTACTGGAATGTTGGTGTGAGTTATCATCACTTGTCCTTGCATCACACACACACACACACACACACATTTTAATTTATCAGGCTATAGAAATAAGAATTGTTGCCTATTTTTTTAACATTTCTGCCATACACTGATTCAGTTGTTAAGATAAACACCGGGGCTGCACGGCCAGACACTGATTAAATTTTGTCTAAGATATCCTGTCACCTAATCTTTTCATACTCCTCATGGACGATGTCATCAAGGCATGTAAGGAGAGAACAAGAAAGTATTCAGTGGGGTACTGGAAGATGAGAGACAGGTCTGTATTTCAGAGCTGACATTTGCTGATGATGTTGTCCTGATTGCTAAATCAGAGGCACATCTCCAATCCAACCTGCATGTCTGGAAGGAAGAGCTGGAAAAGAGAGGGATGGTCATAAGCAGCTCTAAAACAAAATCCATGGTGATATCACGAGAAGAAAGAGTACATCAGATTTAGCTGGGAGAACAGGTCCTGGAGCAGGTCAACCACTTTAAATACCTCAGAGCTGTTATAGACCGAAAGGGAGGCATCAGAGAAGAGTTGGCCACTCAAAAAGCAGCAGCTGGGAGACTTTTTCAGGCCATAAATTGAGGATTCCTCAGCAAGAGAGAGGTTGGTAAGAAAATGTAGATGGCTGTATACCGCTCAGCGATATACAAGAGCAAATGAAGAAGTAGACAGAATATTTTGAGGACCTTCTCAATAGACCAGCTCCACAAAACCCCCCGGACATCCAGCCTGCAGAAGAAGAGCTACAAATTAACGGTGAAAGACCAACGAAGGAAGAAATAAAGAAAGCCATAAAGCTTCTAAGAGATGGAAAAGCGTCTGGACCTGATGGCATTCCAGCAGAGGCTATCAAAGCAGATATCGACACTGCTACAGAGATGTTATATAAATTACTTGGTAAAGTCTGGGAAAAGGAAGAGATACCAGCAGAATGGAAGGAAGGATATCTGGTTAAGTTGCCTAAGAAGGGAAATTTACAAGAGTGCACAAATTATAGAGGAATAATGTTACTATCAGTGCCAGGAAAAGTATTAAACAGGATTATCCTTGAGAGATTAAAAGAGTCCATAGACAAGAAACTGAGAGATGAACAAGCAGGTTTTCGACAAAACAGATCATGTACAGACCACATAGCCTCTTTGAGAATAATAGTTGAACAAAGTCTGGAATGGAATTCACCACTATACATCGGATTTGTGGACTACGAAAAGGCATTTGACAGTGTAGACAGAGAATCACTTTGGAAATTGATGAGGCATTATGGAGTTCCCCTGAAGATCATTAATTTAATAAAGGACACATATGAAGACATGACATGCAGAGTTCTTCATGAAGGACAGCTTACAGAACCGTTTGGGATAAGAACAGGAGTGCGACAGGGATGCCTCTTGTCTCCATTTCTTTTCTTACTAGCAATAGACTGGGTAATGAGATCATCGACAACACACAACAGAAATGGAATCCAGTGGACTCTGACTAAGCAGCTGGATGATCTGGATTTTGCTGATGACTTGGCTCTTCTGGCCCATAACCATAATCAGATGCAGGACAAATTGAAAACACTCGATGAGAGGTCACAGCAATTGGGTCTGAAAATACACAGGGAAAAGATAAAAATAATGAGAATAAATGCAGGTAATGATAACAGGGTTGAACTTGAAGAAACACCAATACAAGATGTAGAATCGTACACATATCTTGGCAGCAATATAGACAAAGTTGGAGGGACAGACAGTGATATCAAACTAAGAATACAAAAAGCAAGAGGAGCTTTCATTGTATTGGGAAATATATGGAGATCAAGAGAAATTGGATTCAACACGAAAATAAGAATCTTCAACTCAAATGTGAAGTCAGTCCTATTGTATGACTCTGAGACATGGAGAACAACAAAGACAACAACCAAAAAGCTACAGACTTTCATAAATGGGTGCTTGCTTAGAATAGAGGAATTAAAATGGTAGGACAAGGTTACCAACGTGGAACTGATGACAAGAACTAGACAAGTGCCAGTGGAACAAGAGATGAGAAGAAGACGATGGCGATGGATAGAACACACACTGAGGAAACCTGGTGATAGCATTACTAGGCAGTCCTTGTTCTGGAACCCCCGGGACAAGAGAGGCAGAGGTAGACCAAGAAGCACATGGAGAAGAGAGCTGGAAACAGAGGTGAAAATGATGAGGAGAACGTGGAAAGAACTTGAGATGATGGCACGTGACAGGAGGACTTGGGATGTGTTTGTTGAAGGCCTATGCTCCTTTGGGAGTGGAGGGTTATGAATGAATGAATGTATACCGCTCTACCTATGTTCCAGTCTTGACATATGGATGCGAGTCATGGGCAATGACCACAACCCTCAAAAGCCAGATCCAAACCTCAGAAATTAGGTATCTGAGGAAGGTGGTTGAAGTAACAAGAAGAGACATCGTCCGCAACCAGACAATACATCAAGGCCTAAAATCCAACCCCCTGCAGACCCAAGTAGAACAGTCCCAACTAAGATGGTTTGGCCATGTCTGCAGAATGGGAGAAGATTAGCTACCACGACAAGCATGGGAAACAAAAAGCCAGGGATCCAGACCCCCAGTACCACCCAGAGTCCGCTGGGAGGACAACATTAGACAAACTTTGAAGGACCGAGGACTAGAATGGAACCAGGCCAGGAGGAAGACAGCTGATAGGATAGTCTGGCGCTCTCTCTTCCTAACCTCTACACCTCATGGTAGAAGGGGAACGACTAAGTAAGTCCTTGCATCACAGACACACACACATTTCAATTTATCAGGCTATAAAAATAAGCATTGTTGCCTATTTTTTTAACATTTCTGCCTACACTGTTTCAGTTTTGTCTAAGATAAACACCGGGTCTGCGTGGCCAGACACTGATTAAGTTTTGTCTAAGATAAACACTGGGGCTGCAAGGCCAGACACTGATTCAGTTTTGTTTAAGATAAATACCGGGGCTGCAAGGCCGTACACTATAAGTATAAATATAGACAGCGAACCAGAAGAGTTAAAGATAATAAATATATATAGCCCAAAGGGAAATATAACTGACCTGGATATAGAAGCTATCAGAACCAAAATAACTAGCAGAATGTTACTGGTAGGAGATTTCAGTGCCTACCACAATGCATGAGGTAACAACAGTAATGATTCAGTAGGAAAAAGACTGTTGGACTACATTGAAAGAGCTGAGCTAATCATACTAAATGATGGCTCAATCACAAGGATTAACCCGTGCAGCAGTGGAGTAGATATAGCAGTAGATATAAATATTGTAACACCAAACCTGGCCTCTGCTGAATGGGAAGTACTGAATAACTCCAGCTCAGACCACTTGCCCATAGAAATAAACCTAAACGATAAATACAGACCTAGTCAAAGAAGCTCAGACCTACATTCAACTTAAAAAAAGCAAACTGGGAGTCCTTCCAATTAGAACTAAGTAAACTAAGCATAGAACAAATTGAGTCTAACAATATAGATCTATTTGCAGAAAGATTAACAAATAAGATTTTAAAAATAGCAATAAAATGTATACCATACAGGAATATGCCTAGTCACTTAATACCAACACAAAAAGGTAAAGTTAGGACAAGAAATGAGGATAAAAATCCAGTATCTTGGTGGACAGAGGCTCAGAACAACTGAAATTGAGGGAAAAGGCCCTGATAAAGTATAGAAAGACCAGAACTGAAGAAAACTACACAAACTATAAAAAAATAAGAAATTAAACAAATAAAATAATATTCAGAGCTAAAGAAAAGAGTTGGAGAACACTAAAAGCAATTAAAGGAGGAAACAACAAGAAATTTAAAATCCCAACAATTAAAATACCAGAGAGAGCTGAAACAGATAGAGAAAAAGCCAACATACTAGCTAAATACTTCTATCAGGTTAGTTCAATAGACAGTCTAGATAAGGCAGAGATAAATAGGCGAAAAACTCTGTTAAAAAAATTAAAAGAAAAAAATATGGACAGCACACAGGACGCTAATTTATTAAATGCAGATATTACAGTAGATGAAATATAAAGAGCATTAGCAGAAAAAACCAATACCACATCCGGACAAGACATTCTGAGCTATGAAATCCTCAAGAAGATACCAAACACCACTCTAAAGGTGATTGCATCCCTCTTCAACAGAATCTGGCACACAGGAAAAATCCCATGTTCATGGAAGACAGCAGTAGTCATCCCCATACTAAAGCCAGATAAGGAAACACATGATGTCAGCTCATACAGGCCAATATCGTTAACATCGCATCTAGGAAAAATTTTAGAAACAATAGTTAACAACAGATTAAAATTTCACTTAGAAAAGCACAATTTGTACAGTCCAACTCAGGCGGGCTTTAGAAGCCATCATAGTACAGTAGAACTACTGTTGAAGCTGGAACATGATGTTAAAACAGGCTTCAAAAAGAATGAAAAGACAGTAGCAATATTCCTTGATGTAGCAAGAGCATATGATGAGTGTTGGAGGTAGGGTGCACTATATAAGATCAGGAAATTAGGTATAGTAGGCAGAACTTACAATTATTTAGAAAACTTCCTGCAGGATAGATACTTCACGGTACAAACAAACAATGATAGATCTGATGTTTATGAACAACATAGTGGAATCCCTGTGGCATAGCGTAGGAAGGATAAGAACTTATAGTAGTTAGAAATAATAGATATAAATGAAGTGAAGTTTTGCCTGGATCACCCAGAGGAAGATTTAGCTCAAGAAATCATATTGGGTTTCTCCACCGGCTGAAGGGAGACAAAGAGGGTAAATTCTCCTAACTAGACAAGGTCTGGAAATGTTTGTAAGGAGATATTTGGTCTCTAGCTACCATAGTCCCCTTCTTAATTATCAATTATTACTGGGATTATACGTTATATTTTACGAGCCCCCCTCCCTTATATAGGAAGATAAACATCAGATAATATGTAACATCTAATAGAATGAACAAGGCATGGGGTACATTATATACACTCAATTGGTTTATTAAAATGAATGGATTATCGATGGAAATGGTGTGTATGCTGTATGTGATATACGTCTCACAATTCAAGTATTTTCCTCATCTACTGGCTCGTGCTAAGACATTGATATGATGAGTTCCCTTTGAAACAGGAACTTAACTTTTCAGCCCCTGGCTGGTTGTCCTGTCTCCTTATGACGTTGCATCGGGTAGGTCTCGAATGGTTGAGATCTGCCTTCACTGTGCTTGACTCCGTATTCTTCTCAGAGATTGGACTGTCGTGCACGGCTCCCCCATAGACTACTCAGAGATTGGACTCTAATCAGCAATTTAGACGTGGCTTCACAGTGCTTTAACGCGTGAACTAGCAGCAGTCTTAGATTAGGTCTGGCCCCCTCGCCTGCCTGGATGCAAGTAAAAGTTGCCTTGTTTGGCGCAACTTTTAATCTTGTTATTTCCGCTTGGGCGCGTGACCTGAAGCATGCCTCATGTGACTTTGGCATCCGATAGACGCTCCAATCAATAACGTTAAAAGTCACGTGAGGGGTTCCCTAGAGTGGGTTTAACTGGTTCTATCTAAGTCTAAGTAGTCTGCCCTAATTAAAAACTGGTTTCAGGCCACTGAGGTTAGATTCAGAATGACATCGTTAATCTAAAAATAGTACTAGATGCTAGAATTGTTATCAACGAGCGAAATTTGCCGCTTATTTTTACCGGCTTTTTGATCATGCATTGAAGATGAATAAAAAAAATGGTGTTTCGTAAATTAAATGAAGAGAAGATTGGGCCAGTCGTCATAATCCCACAGGGATCAGTAATATCACCATCCTTATTCACGATTATGGTCAACGACCTAGGAGACGAGTTTAAAGACTTAAAAAACAACCTATCTCAGTTTGCAGATGATGCTGCGATATGGAGAACAAGAAGAAATCTCCCATTACTCTATAAAACAGTACAAAAACAAATAGACAAAATAGCTGACTGGATGCACGAGTGGGGATTTAATCTAAACGTTAAAAAAAACAGTAGGAATGATCTTCAGTAAAGGGCGTGTAATAAAAATAATATAAATGATATTAACATTAATGAGCAAAAAGAATGCACAGCAAAATCAACTAGATTTCTGGGTATGATATTAGACCAGCTACTAAACTGGAACAAACACATACACTTATTAGTAGAAAACAGTAGGGGACTTATTAACATGCTAAGATATATGAAAGGAAGTGGTTGAGGAGCTTGCAATAAGACAATGATAACTTTCTATAAATCATTTATTAGGGGCAAACTTGACAATGCCAGTGTTGTCTATGCATCAGCCGCTCCAAGCAGTAAGAAAAAACTAGACACAGTCCAAAACCAAGCACTGTCAATAATAGCAGGTGCCTCAAAGGGAACATCAGCAGAGGCATTAGAAGTAGCGCAAGGCATTATACCCCTGGAGCTAAGGAGAAAAGAACTGAGATTCAGCTACTGGGCAAAAGTGGCAAAAAGATCCAACTCACCCAGCACACAAAACCTTTGATAGGGGTAACCAATACATAGGCCACATTCCACTAGACCATAATAGATACCCGTTAGGTGGAAAACAATGGATGAAGTAGATCATCACCCAAACTTATTTAATATAATTAAACAGTAGTGCTCAGTACAAAGCAAAGATCCCACCATGGGAATTAAAAGTGCCAGAAACTGACTCCCACTTATCAAAGATCATAAGCAAATCTAAAGATCTAATCTCAACAAAAAGTAAAGCACTAGAGTACATAGAACGGTATATAAATAATAGCCTAACTATATATACAGATGGGTCAAAAGATGAAGAAACACAATTAGGAGCAGGAATGGCAATACCAAAATTGAAAATTTATAAAAGATACAAAGTAACAAGTAATACATCCATCTTTACAGCAGAATTAGTGGCAATCCTAAAAGTTTAGAAATAGTGGCAGAAAACCCACCAAATAAAGTAACCATTCTCACAGATTCCCTTTCATCAGAACTAGCTATCAGAAACAGAAATGAATGTAGCAGACCAGATATTATTGAGGAAATACTACATGTCAATACATATCTGCACACTGTAGGATGCAATGTAACACTAACATGGATACCAGCACATGTTGAGATAGCAGGAAATGAGCTTGCAAAGAAGCCAAAGGGGAAGAACTAATAACAAAATTGAAGTAGGCTTAGGGAAGTTTGAAATCAAGAGCTTAATTGCCCAAGCAGTAACTAAAGAACGAACGAACTTTATTTTCAAAGGGTTGAGAATTGGGCACGCAGGCCCGTCTAACATTCTGCCCTTCCTTTCGCTCACCTTTCATACCGTATCCTTTCAATATCACATGTATTTTTAGCATTATTTAAGCAAACAACATTATCGAGGTAAAATAATAACATACATTTGTAACATCCAGACATAATCAAATTTGGGGGGGGAATTATTAATTAAAATACATTAACAAAAATTAATACCTTAAAAAAAAAAAATTATTAAAAAAAAACCAAACTAACAAACACAATCTAAACCATTCATACAGTAAATAAGACATAATTTGAAACGTAATCAGATAACGGTGGCATATAATAAGAACTCGTGACATTTTGGAAATCTGCTGAATTAGCTGGGACTTCATGTGTTGTCAGCGCATGCGGAAAATGTTCTCACAGGTGAGCAATTTTGAGTCCCAAGCAGATACTGCCACAGGGAGTGAATTGTCGACGTCTCCACTACACGAGATCCAGTTTTATGACCTATGCTCCTTAGGGAGGTAAAGGGTATTGACTGATAGATGAGAATCGTACATATAGGCCCGTCTTGCATTTTGCCCTTCCTCTTACTCATCTTTATTGCTAGGTATCCAGACATTCTCCAACATACTTAAGGTATTAGTTCAACGGCGATGCAACATTATAAGTAGTATAAAAGTATACATTTACAGTAAATGATTACAATTAAGAAGTAAGGTATATTAAAATGAAAAACAAGATCATCACATATACAGTATATTAGATAATAATAATTCGAAACATAATCCCTTAGGGCGGCATATAATCCGCACTCATAATGTATTTGAACAGCCTACGATTATATGAGTAGGGACTGTGCATGTTTTTCAGGTCATGTGGAAGATTGTTCCAAAGATGAGCAGCTGAGTAAGCCAAGCTCTTCTTGTACAAATCTAGCCTCGGCTTGGGTACCTCTAACTGGTTTAAGCGCTGACTACGTTTTTCATTGAATTTTAAAAGTGGCCACAGATACGTTGGAGCATTATGTGACAAGATTTTGTGAGCGAATTTAGCTTTGTTAAATAGGAAGTGCTTTCTAAGGGGTAATATTTTAAGA
The DNA here is from genome assembly GCA_024509875.1 of Oreohelix idahoensis. Lineage (NCBI taxonomy): Eukaryota > Metazoa > Mollusca > Gastropoda > Stylommatophora > Oreohelicidae > Oreohelix > Oreohelix idahoensis. Next base: position 1,317,786 of record JAMPIV010003274.1, on the reverse strand, counting down.
TAGTTATATAGATCTATACACTGTGTTTGGTGTTTATCAGCAACTAGGCGCACTGCACGTTTTTGAAGTGAATGAAGCCTTTTTGTGTTGGATATGGAACAACCATCCCAGATTGTGGAACAATAGTCTAGGTATGTTTGTATGTGAGATGTGTAGAACATTTTCCTTGCCCCCTTATCCAGGAAGTGTTTGATTTTGGCTAATTGGTAAACTTGTTGTGCCGTTAGCTTTGTGAGTGCACTTACATGTGAGTTCCAACTTAGGTGCTGGTTAACAGTTAGACCTAGAGTTTTATGTTCCTTTTCGTTTTCAATTAGTGATGTTCCAATGTAGAGCTGAAGTGTTGTTTTCTGCGAGTTTTGTAGTTTTTGTCTGGTTGATATTAACATACACTTCGTTTTACTAATATTTATTTGCATTCGATTCTCTTTGCTCCACTTAAAAATATTATGTGTGTCAGTTTGTAAAGATAGTTCTAGTGCAGTGCAACTTTTGTCACTAGTGTAAACAGTACAGTCATCGGCAAACAGGTCACAGGATGAATGTTTGATGTGCAGAGGAAGATCATTAATGTATACAGCAAAGAGAAGAGGGCCGAGAATAGAGCCCTGGGGAACACCGATAAGAGTGGATAATAGCATGGGACCAAAGTAAAAAAGCTAGACACTTGTATAAAATGCTAAAAAAACCTAACAAAAAAATGTCAAATACAAGATGAACTAAAAATAGCAATTAATAAAAAAATTGCTGAGGCTCAAGCTTGGAACTGGATATTTCATGATTGAGGAACCCACATGCAAAGAGTGTCAAGAACCAAACACAATTAGACACTTTCTGGTGGACTGCAAAAAATATGACCAGCACAGGCAAAACATTAAGACATACTGCAATAACCACACGGTAGAAATGTGTGGCCGTGTACATAGTTGTTCCTTTGGAAACAGACTATATTCTTACAAGACAGAGGAAGCACAGACCACCCTATAATTTTATATTTTATGAGAAACAGAAAATAATAAATAGTGTCACATATTTAGGGTAGAGTCGCTTCTACACGCCATTTCTAATAATTGGGTGATTTCCCCTGACCAATCGGATAGCTCAGATTTACCCCGGGGAAAGTGGAACAACGACGCCATTTGGGCAGTAGAATGAAAGAGCGCAACTCAAGAGGTCGTATCTGGTCCAGCTCTACATATTTCTTAGTTTGAGAAAATCAAACTTCAACATTTCTTATAAAATGTGTATTTCAGGACATTGAGTGGTTATATATATATATATTTCTTACTGGCGTAAGTAGTGACAATCGTTAAATATGTATTTTGAATAGAGCTCCCAACCCTAGTCGCAGCAGAACTAGGTTCGAGGATTTGAGTCAATTTGCAAAAACATAGTCTTACACCTCAAACCATGTAGAGTAGAAAATATTCTTGTGTTGGAAAGCATTTAACTCAAGGAATGCTTATGATTATAAAGAAATCAAGGACAAATCTGAGGAGATGGGTAAATGTCGTCGAACCTAAAATAAGACTGTAACTATAAAAGAAGGAACACGGTGGAAAACGTATGGTACAACAACAACTATTCAAACATGGAGAAGTATTCGACAACCATACAGAACAGAAAGAAGAGAATAGCATTGAGAGACCTCGCTTCAGAATTAAAACGTTGTAGAAGCTACGCAGTCGATTTCCCTTGCATAAGAATAGTAGACGGATTGGTTGCAAAAGTTTATAAGATTGAAATAAAAGAGATTGTTGAAATCAAGCTACAACCATTGAAAGTCAAAGAAGGGAGACCAAAATTGAACTTGAAACAACGAACTGCGCCTGCAATCACTAGAAAAGAGCCTCAGACAGAGAATGTCGCAGTACAAACGGATGACAGGTTTAAGAAAAGTCTAATTCCAGTCAGGATAAAATCAAGACAAGTTACAGAGGACTTACTTGATTTGTGCAGTGTTGAAATGGTCGATAATACAGAAAAGATGACATCTGCAGACGAAGATAAGTTAGAATGCACGGAGAGGTACGAAATGATAGCAAAGTACAGAAAAGAAGTGGAAGAAAGATTTAGAGAGAGAGATAGAAGATGGCAGCAAGCAAATCAGATAGAGAAACAACACCAAACAAAAGCTCACGTAAAACAAATAAAAATTGATAATCACCGGCCCATTCCGCCTCTGACGACAAATACAAGACCAGTCAGAAAAGCCACCCTAAATTATAATCCATCCAGCACAGATTCGTCTGACATATCAGAGTCAGAGACGACAGACTCTGAATTTTACCAAGACGACCACATACCCAGACCTTCCACAGATGAAATACATCGAGCAAGACAACAACGAGACTCGTCCGAAAGCGAAGAAGATATCCCACCACTTGAATTACGTAATAGACTACAAGACAGAGACCTGCGCATTAGAAATGAAGAAATCATGCCACAGACGTCACACGATGACAACACGAAAACACCTTATATCCACACTCAAACTTACTCCCGCAGTGATAAATCGTCAGCTGATACCTATCACACCCCCAGTTCAGGCAGTTCTAGTTTTAACACTAGTGAAAACCAAACACTGCTATACCACAAGAACAAGATTGCTCGTTCAAAACAATCAGATCCTGAAGAAACTATACCCAAGCAGATTGTTGAACCATATACCAGCGATCTTTATGGAGACGAAACAGAACAAGACATGAGAGAAGACAGTGTCAACCCCAGCACAGCTTTGTCAGACCCCAACGAACATAATGACAGAAAAATGGTAGAATTATACCAACAAGAAACAGACATTGATACAGCTAGTTCCATTGAAACCAGTGATGCGGATAGTACATTATTTGTACCAGTCAGCTCCAGCGTCAAACGCGCCTATAAAACAGAATCTGATGACTCAATCCCTAGCAACAAAATTCCGCGTATACAGCACAACTATATCAGACGAAAGATTCTGAAGAAACGCAATCATGTTCCAAAACCAAGCCGAGAAGTGTTAGCCTCATCTCAACTAGTCAAAAACAACAGTGTGCAAATTACTGTGCCCATTGTAACCAGTGCTAACGTTCAGCACAACCAGGTCAGAAGAAAAATCAAGGCGAAACATATACCTGCCTCAAAACCAACAGATGGTCCAGCCATACAAACCCTAACCACAGTAAAACCATCACCGCAATCAAATGATGTTAAGCCATCACCGCATTCGTCAATGTCCTCAGTGTCCCAACAATCAGCAAATGCAGTGTCGTCGCCTATCACACCCGTCACCACTGCTACTCAGTATGATGCTCGCCTAAGCAGTCGGGACATTGCAAGGTTAGAGATGGTGAAGGAACTAGCGAAGCTGTTCTGAAAAACACGCCCAGGTGTTTTATATGTTCGCAAATCCGAACACGGTCAACGCATATGTGAACAAACCTTTTTAACAATGTACTAACTCTCCCCATGTACTCTATTTTCAGTTTTTGACAGTTCAAATGACTTGCTTACAGACTAAGATGTCAAAGCCTCACTGAGAAAGTTATTTTTTCCAGCCTTAGAATACTGATGCCCAGAAAGAAATCAAGACCAGCACACGGAGGATTTTCTTTAGATAGCATAATTGTGAAATAAAAATGTTAAAACAATTGATAACACACGGTGTTACGAGTTTACAGACACCCTTATTTAGTTACATACATTTTCTTAATATTTAGAATGCTACACAACTTTACCTATAACACATGTGTCACACTATTCTGTTGTAACATTCATCTCCACTTTTGTAACTGATCATATTCCACGCTCCATTCACCAGCATTTTCATGCAGACACTTTACACCAGTAGTTTTTTTTTCTTACCTCATACTAATATTTCTTTGATCTATATTATGCTAAACTCCTTGATATCTGCCACCTTGATCAATCATACTGTTCCTACTATGACATCTCTTAACAGCACATAATTCATACCCAAAACTAGTATTGTAGGTTATGCTATTTTTCTCCACAGGATTATTTATTTTCAAATGTACATTATTATTTTAGACCCAGATGTATATTAGTACTGTCAAGAATTTTAAACATTCTCCTAAAGAGATTCCATATCCCAACCTTGACTCTCTATAGTAAGATTTTCTTCACTCCACTGTTACAACATCTTTAACTTACTATTTTTCCTTTCCACTATATTGAGACGACATTCTAGACTTGTGATTTTTTAAAATCCCAATCATATTCATTCCTTGGAATTACAATCATGTTGTAATCAGGAGATCCTTGATGTACCCTTTCCTCGCCACTTATTGACAACAGACACTGCTACAACATTCCTTCTATTCTAACCTAAACTATCACTTGCAACCCTATTGGTTAGGATTTACTATTAGAATATCTAGTGTTTAGTGAATTGATTTTTATCATTCTTTAGTACTTGTGATACAAACAGAAAAGACATAAAAGAAAAAAAAACAATTAGAATGTTTTTTATATAAGATGCTATATGTTTATATGCCACCCACACACATTTTGATGATGATAAGACAATATTGTAAAACATTGACTGCCCTGAGGGTAGCAGATGAAGAAGAAAATAAATAAATCACCCTATGCCACTCATACCCCCACCAGCTTGATCCCTGATATTCCAACAATATTTTGTTGATATCACAAGTACCCCAATGACATTTGTGCATGCTGATTTTCTGCAAATGAACAATCCCTTGAGAGCATTAGTATATGCTAACCCCAGATTGAACAAATTGCACCTATTTGTTGATGATGCCTTTGCCCATGTTAAAGAAATAGCATTTGCACATGCTGACCTAGCAAATGAAATACCCCATTACCGCATGATAACCACTAATGACACATGAGATGAAGAAGCAACAGGTTATGTATGATGAAGATGACATTTTATATTAAGGTGAAACTTTATGTTGTCACAGCTGAGATTTTGTTGTAATGTTTATGCACAAAATCCCCCACATTAACATTGGAGGAGGAATAATCTTAGTCTTTCGTGGTTACGAGATAAGACAAGGATATAATAGAATATTTGATGAATACCATGGAACAAATCAGAGCAGATGATTGTTGCACATATGAGGACCATATTTGAAGTCATTATTGAAGGATTATCAGTAGACAAGAGACACAAATGAATTATGATAATCCCATGGAACCACAGGTACTAAGGACACAAAATGGAGATTAAATAATGGAGAAAAAAAATAATGACTGAATAATTGCTACGCCCAGAGGTAAAGGAAATAGAGATGCATCCGCATTTTGGAGAAGATATCTCTTTGATTTTTGCTTATTGCCTTTGTAATATGAACATTGTTGTATAACAAATGACTATTCCTTATCACGAATTACAGAATGTTGTAAGATAGTTGGAATAAATTGACAATTTAAAATACTCATAACATACCCAGAATTACAGGAGAGAAAATAAATAAATGATTGATGAAAGTGGACACACTGAGATTTGCTCACCCCGAGGATATTGGATAAAAAAAAAAAAAATAATGTTATCCCAAGGACAGACATGTCACAGATATATCATGGAGATACTATGAAAAAAAAAAAAAAAAGAATATCTAGATTAGAAATGCAGCAAACTTGGTCAAGGACACCATGAAATAGACCCCCGCCCCACACTTAAGGTAACTGACGGATGAGATTTTTGAATTATAAGTACCATAAGTCACCCATCTGGCTGTAGTCAGCGGATGTTACAGGCACCACATAACTCTGACTAACCCTCGACCAGCGAAGGCAGAGTTGGTGTCGAAATTTTGCACATATGTTAAAAGACATGTTTTTGTTCATGTTTTAGTAAAGTCTAGACATTTATGTTAATAGTTCTATAAATGATTAGTTGATATATTGATGATAAATATTCGCAAATATAGTACATGGACAATTAATAAGGATATATTTCCAGTACAGAATAAGAGGAATAGGAAGGATCCACATTTTAAATATTGGAGCACCATGAGCGAGGAATTGGACTTTATAAAGAAAATGGAAATGGTACACTGTATGCAAGGATAACCAGAAATAATATGGATAAATAGTAGTCAGAGTGCCAGGAACTTTGTCTTACGAGAATATTGTAGATTCCTCACGATCAATTGATTATTTTCTTCCTTTCTATGTCACATATTTTTTTTGAGTGATGACCCCAAAATTTTTTTTTTCATCTCATATTGTCAAAAGTTCTTACATCTCAGTTGATAGTTCCATAAATAATTGTTTGATGTGTTTTGCATAAAGGTATTGCTAGATAAGGTACATAGGGAGTTACTAAGGATGAATTCTCAAGATAACAGGAGGACTAGAATAGATACAATAATATTGGAACACCATAAATGATACATTGGTGTTATGAAAAAAAAAAGGAGACAAATATAAATTGTATACAAGGATGCCTCGAGAGTGACAACATGGATACATATTGTCAAGAGTATAAGCAGTTGTCTTAAAAGAGAAAATAAAGTAATACGGAACCCAATGTAGAAAATTCATGATGATTTGGAAACTATATTTTTCTTTTCCCTTATATTTCATAATATGATAGTAACACATTCGTCTGTTGGTTGCTGAATAATTTGATGTTTGAAAATTGATGTATGGTAAGTCAAAGAAGATCTTTGAAGAATAAATATATATATAGAATAATATTTCTAGAGAAGAGTTCACAAAAAAAAAAAAAATACTGTATTGACAGAAAAGAAGGAATGATTAGAAATAACTGACTAATGGACAGGATCACCACCAGACGTACGGATATTGGAGACAAACATCACATAGTTTAAAAAAAAAAAAAAAGGAATGTAAAATAGAACATTTTTTCTACAGTGACGGACTTAGAACGAATTTATACACTTACCATTTGGAAAATGTCAATAACCAGAAACATTCAGATAGATAAATAAGGATAAGCCATGAGGTTTCAATGCTTTTATTGTGAAAAATGATTACTTATAAAAATGATGCTGGTCGTATTATCGTCTGATAAATATGCATATTATGTCTAGAGATGTTTTCTACATGTAATAATGAGCAAGTGGCTCATTCACTGAAAAAAAAAAGAGAACATGATGAGTACCCATGAGAACATTGGCTATTTTATGAAAGTGGATTGCCATTACCATAGGAATTAGAGATTTTGGACATTTCTTGGAATATTGCAGAGTACTTGGGAAATAGAATAAATAAGTACGCCAGAAAAAAAAAAAAAAGATTTTTTTTAAGTACTTGCAGGCTTTTAATATGGAGCAAATAACAGTACAGAAAAGAGATAACACCCCCCACCATATCCAAGAGAAGGTAATCAACTATATTTTTGAATGAAATGTAATAGATTATGATAATCCAGCCAAGTTCTGCAAATAAGATAGTTTATTGTTCATTCCCCAGTGTTGCCACTCGTCACATTTTTTTTAGTGATGACCTTATGAGTGTTTTGCAGATTTTGTTGGGCAGTGTTGCCAATTTGTAAATTTGGTGAAAAATATTATGATGTGATGAATAAGTTACACTTTTTGAAGTTGATGTCCACTACTAGTTTTTTTTTACATAGCAGACGACCTCATATAGACATAGGACCCCAGTATAGGAATTAGATTAAATTTTTTGGAAATATTTTTGGACTTAGAAAAATTTTTGAACTTTAAATTTTTCTGAAAAATTTTTTTTGAACTTAGAAATTTTTGGGGATGGATTTTTGTTATTGATAATACTCAAATGTCTCCCTACGGGATACATTTGCGGAGCCCCGGGATCTATATGTGGCCGTGTACATAGTTGTTCCTTTGGAAACAGACTATATTCTTACAAGACAGAGGAAGCACAGACCACCCTATAATTTTATATTTTATGAGAAACAGAAAATAATAAATAGTGTCACATATTTAGGGTAGAGTCGCTTCTACACGCCATTTCTAATAATTAGGTGATTTCCCCTGACCAATCGGATAGCTCAGATTTACCCCGGGGAAAGTGGAACAACGACGCCATTTGGGCAGTAGAATGAAAGAGCGCAACTCAAGAGGTCGTATCTGGTCCAGCTCTACATATTTCTTAGTTTGAGAAAATCAAACTTCAACATTTCTTATAAAATGTGTATTTCAGGACATTGAGTGGTTATATATATATATTTCTTACTGGCGTAAGTAGTGACAATCGTTAAATATGTATTTTGAATAGAGCTCCCAACCCTAGTCGCAGCAGAACTAGGTTCGAGGATTTGAGTCAATTTGCAAAAACATAGTCTTACACCTCAAACCATGTAGAGTAGAAAATATTCTTGTGTTGGAAAGCATTTAACTCAAGGAATGCTTATGATTATAAAGAAATCAAGGACAAATCTGAGGAGATGGGTAAATGTCGTCGAACCTAAAATAAGACTGTAACTTAAAAGAAGGAACACGGTGGAATGAGAAGGTTCGCCATATTTGACAATTGAGTAGGCCTACGAGACAAGGATGCAAAAAGGGATTTTTGCATCGATGAAAGCATCTGATGAGATGATAGAATTTTATTATACTTATTATTGTAAAAATGTTCTGAATTCCAGACTTTGTTGAAATTTTAAGTTTCATGCTGAAAGATATTAAAAGTTTTGCATGAAATCGAACGCTGTTGAAAAGGTGAATTACTACAGTTTTGAGATCTAGATAAGAAATCTATCCATTTCAATTAAATTCGCTACATCAACACCTAAGAGAAGAAAATCAAACCTGGTAACACAAATTTAAGAGAGAAATCTAAATCTCTGGTGATTAGGCCAGTTAAACATCTGCTCTCTGTAAAGTAAACTGAAAATACTGCATATACCGGCACTGCCACATGAAGGTAATATGGTGCCGTTCCAGTCCTAAGGAACACCTGCCCCGGCTACAAATGAGTGTAGAAAATCTCATAGTCACTAAGACCCGATCAGAAATACAAAAGTTAATAAAACACTTTATTACAAAAACAGAAGCTAACATATAAAAATAATAAATAAATAAGGATGCGAGCCATTAGTCTACACTGGTGAAAGACTCCCCCCAGATAAATACGGATTGACCAAATAACCCTCCAGTGAAAATTAAAAACATACCAGTTTAGACAATATCATATTTTGGTTTAGACAATATATTTTGGATAATAAAACCACATTGAACTATAACTACAAAAGTAAAAATACCTACTAGAGATAATAAGGTAATTTCCTATCTTTCGTACCTTTTTGCTCCGCAGTGAATATATGTAGTTAGGTGTTGTTTCGTAGCGCTTAGGGTTAGGATTAGGGTTAGTATTATGGTTAACACTAACCCTAACACAAACCCTAATCCTAATTCTAACCCTAATCCTAACCCTAAGTGCTATGAAACAACACTTGACTATACATATTCACTGTGGAGCAAAAAGGTACGAAAGATAGGAAATTACCGATAATAAAGTATAATATAAATACAAACAAATGCATATTACAATAAATGAAACACATCCTGATATAACCAGCAGCTTCATGTATATGGTAGATGGTTGAAAGGTGCGTGCTACAAAGAAAATTAGCAAACACCTTAATAATAAAAAAAAAGACTCGTACACTGATTCAGTTTTGTCTAAGATAAACACCAGGTCTGCAGAATTTCTCTCTTTAGTGGAAACCTCTTATTTGAAGAAATCCTTGCATTTAGTTTGTAGTCATGCTGTATCCAAGGCAAAGTCCATAATCTTTTCCAGGTCCATGTGGCAGACCCCATAGCTTCTGCCTGAGCTCAGCACCAGGAGGGGTTTGCACTGCAATAACCATGATTTGTGCACTGCAATAACCATGATTTGTGCACTGCAATAACCATGATTTGTGCACTGCAATAACCATGATTACTTTGAAGAACGTTGTCTATCTTACTTGTTGGTAGGAATCAGATGAAGACACCTTAGAGGAGGATGAACTTCCTGAGTGGAAAAGAGAACCACCAAAGATTGACTTGTCACAGATTGATCCAAGTGATCCTGAGGGCTTTCTCAAAATGTCCAAGAAAGGGCGAACATTGATGATGTTTGTAACTGTGTCAGGTTTGTTCATGTTTGTAACTGTCAGGTTTGTTAATGTTTGTAACTTTGTCTGGTTTGTGCATGTTGATGTTTGTAACTGTGTCAGGTTTGTGAATGTTTGTAAATGTATCAGGTTTGTGAATGTTGATGTTTGTAACTGTCAGGTTTGTGAATGTTGATGTTTGTAACTGTGTCAGGTTTGTGAATGTTGATGTTTGTAAATGTCAGGTTTGTGAATGTTGATGTTTGTAACTGTGTCAGGTTTGTTAATGTCTGTCTGTTTGTAATGGTGTCAGGTTTGTTAATGTCTGTTTGTAACTGTGTCAGGTTTGTGAATGTCTGTTTGTTTGTAACTGTGTTAGGTTTGTTAATGTCTGTTTGTTTGTAACTGTGTCAGGTTTGTGAATGTCTGTTTGTTTGTAACTGTTTTAGGTTTGTTAATGTCTGTTTGTTTGTAACTGTGTCAGGTTTGTGAATGTTGATGTTTGTAACTGTGTCAGGTTTGTAAATGTAGATGTTTGTAACTGTCAGGTTTGTGAATGTTGATGTTTGTAACTGTGTCAGGTTTGTGAATGTTGATATTTGTAACTGTGTCAGGTTTGTGAATGTTGATGTTTGTAACTGTGTCAGGTTTGTGAATGTTGATGTTTGTAACTGTGTCAGGTTTGTGAATGCTGATGTTTGTAACTGTGTCAGGTTTGTTAAGGTGGACGTTTGTACTGTGTCAGGTTTGTGAATGTTTGTTTGTTTCTAACTGTGTCAGGCTTGTGAATCTTGGTGTTTGTAACTGTGTCAGGTTTGTGAATGTTTGTTGGTTTCTAACTGTGTCAGGCTTGTGAATCTTGATGTTTGTAACTGTGTCAGGTTTGTGCATGTTAATGTTTGTAACTGTGTCAGGTTTGTGAATGTTGATGTGTGTAACTGTGTCAGGTTTGTGAATGTTGATGTTTGTAACTGTCAGGTTTTTGAATGTTGATGTTTGTAACTGTGTCAGGTTTGTGAATGTTGATGTTTGTAACTGTCAGGTTTGTGAATGCTGATGTTTGCAACTGTGTCAGGTTTGTTAATGTGAAAGTTTGTAACCGATCAGGTTTGTTAATGTGGATATTTATAACTATGTCATATTTGTTAATATCTGTTTGTTTGTATCAAGTTTGTTAATGTTGATATTTGTAACTGTCTGGTGTGTTAATGTTTGTTTGTAACAGTGTCAGGCCCTTATAATGTTGTATGCCTGATCAGGGGGCCGACAGGGAACCATGACCCCCAGGCATATGAACAGTTAATGTTTGTGTGTTTGTAACTGTGTCAGGTTTGTTAATGCTTGTTTGTAACTGTGTCAGGTTTGTTAATGCTTGTTTGTAACTGTGTCAGGTTTGTTAATGCTTGTTTGTAACTGTGTCAGGTTTGTTAATGCTTGTTTGTAACTGTGTCAGGTTTGTTAATATTTGTTTGTGACTGTCAGGTTAGTTATGGATCATTACAATAATTCTAATGTAGTTTGTCAAGTTACTAAAACTGTATCATTTATAACTAAGATGCTAAAATTGTATCATTTATATCTGACTGTAATATAGTTAATAAATTAGGGAGATACTCGTATTTGAATAATATCATATATGTGAATTTGTGTCAATGTCTGATCTAGATGTCATTATAGATTGTTTTCTGTTTGGTTGAGAGTGTCAGGTTGTGTCAGTGTCTGATCTAGATGTCATTATAGGCTGTTGTCTGCTGATTGAGAGTGTCAAGTGCCAATGTCTGATGTAGAAGTCTGATCCTGTTGTCATTGTAGATTGTTGTCTGTTGATTGAGAGTGTCAGGTTGTATCAATGTCTGATCTAGATGTCATTATAGATTGTTGTCTGCTGATTGAGAGTGTCAAGTTGTGTCAATGTCTGATCTAGAAGTCTGATCTAGATGTCATTATAGATTGTTGTCTATTGATTGAGAGTGTCAAGTTGTGTCAATGTCTGATCTAGATGTCATTATAGATTGTTGTCTGTTAATTGAGAGTGTCAGGTTGTGTCAGTGTCTGATCTTGATGTCATTATAGATTGTTGTTTGTTGATTGAGAGTGTCAAGTTGTGTCAGTGTCTGATCTTGATGTCATTATAGATTGTTGTTTGTTGATTGAGAGTGTCGGGTTGTGTCAGTGTCTGATCTAGATGTCATTATAGATTGTTGTTTCTTGATTGAGAGTGTCAGGTTTATGTCAGTGTCTGATCTATATCTGCCATCAGTGGTGTCTATACTTTATAGCGGTTTGCTTACACTGACAACCCCCAGAGCTTTGCCAGCAGGAGTTTTACTCCTGGCAGGTTCTACCAAGCTTGACAAGTCTGCATGGGTAGGGGTCAGACTAAAGCAGACACCCAGGTCCTCCAGGTTGTGGGGTTTTAGCACAGGGCTAACAACCTTGTCTACGTAAAAAAGAAATTAAGTTACGGAAACAGCAACAAATGAACAAACTTTGCTGCGAGATGGACATCTGGAGTCTGAAGCTCGTGTGACTCCCAGTGATGAAAGCCTAAAGTAAGCAAGCCACTGACACGAAAACGGACGTCCTGATCACAAAACATGAAACAAGAATAGGATTTTGGAATGTCAGGACAATGAACGAGACAGGTAAACTGAAACAGGTCACGGCAGAAATGAGGACTGTAGGTTACACATCCTAGGGATAAGTGAGGGACAGGTAGAATTAAAACAGCAACAGGGCAAACAGTACTTTACTCTGTTCCTGAGGATGGTCAACACAGTCAAGGCTTAGCCATTATCCTAAATAAGGGAATAGAAAGGTCGTTTCTTGAATGGAAACCGATCAACAATAATTTGATAAGAGTGAGACTGAATGGAATATTCACCAACATCACCATAATACAGTGTTACGTGCCAACAAATGACAATGATAAAGAGGCCAAGGATGAGTTCTATCAACAACTACAAAAATAAATGAGAACTACACCTAGATATGAATTATCATAGTAATGGGAGACCTTAACTCCAGAGTTGGATCAGACAATACATTCTATCAACGGATAATGGAGAGATGTGCTAGTGATGTTGTAAACGAGAATGGTGATAAACTGATAGGCTTCTGCATCATTAACAACTTAGTCATTGGAGGAACTCTCTTCCCACATAAAGGGATTCACAAACTAACATGGAAGTCACCAAATGGCCATGACAAAAACCAGATAGATCACTTAATGATGAATGGTAGATGGAGGAACTCATTACAAGATGTGAAAATAAGAAGAGGTGCAGATGTGGGAAGTGATCACCGCCTAATAGTAGCAGTAGTAAAAGTGAAGCTTAGAACTGTTGGACCTAAGGTAAGAAAACCAAAAAATATGACATCAAGCTGTTGGACCTCCTTACCAAGAAAGCTTTTGTGGCAGATATAAAGAAACATTATCAAACTGCTAAGAGTCAGGAGGGGACAGAGGCCGATGACCTCGACCAAAAATTCAGTGTCCTTTCAGCAGTATTTAGGGAAAGTAGTGAAGCATACAAAGAAGATACAAGATTGGATCAAACCAGCAACATTGAAAACCATAGGGATGAGAAAAGTAATCAAAAGAAAGAAATCAGAAGCAAAGTCCCCTAGGTTAAAGGAAATATACACTGAACAGTACAGTCAGCTGAACAAGGAAGTAAAACGTCAAACCCGAGCTGACAAAAGGAATTTCCTAGAAGGCCTTGCAAGACAGGCAGAAGAATCAACACTGAGGAATGAACAAAGCACAGTTTACAAAATACTCGTAACAAAAACCATCAGTGGAAAAAGGGGGGCAAACAATATTACACTAGTAAAAGACAACCAGGGAAATCTCATCACCACAGAACAGGGACAAGAAGCAAGATGAGCTGAGCACTTCAGAGAAATGCTCAATAAGACACCACCTGAGATGCAGCTGAACATTCCTGAGGCTGAAAATAACCTGCATATCAATACATATGTTCACAGAGAAGAAGAAATTGACACAGCTGTCAAAGGGTTGAAGAATGATAAAGCTCCTGGTCAAGACAACTTAAGCGCAGAGCTACTTAAAATTGATCCTGAATTATCAGCTGAACTCCTAGAACCACTCTCTGCACAAATCTGACAAACGTAGACAATAACACTTGCATGGAAGAAAGGAACAATTATCAAATTACCAAAAAAGGGTGACCTTACAGACTGCAACAACTGGAGAGAAATTACTCTCAGTTCCCAGCTAAATCTTGGGCAGTATAATTATCCATAGAATTTCAAAAGCAGTAGACCATAAACCGAGGAAAGAAGAAGCGGGATTCAGAAAGAACAGAAAATGTACAGATCGTATTTTCAACCTCGGAAACATTATAGAGCAGAGCTCAGAATGGCAAAGACAACTATATATAAAAAGGCTTTTGACAGCATACACAGGGATGTTATGTTAGTTGCTTATCCTTTACAGGATGTGGCAATCAACCCCAGCTTTTATTGGCTGTTTGTGATTTTTCTAGGCAATTTTTTTCATTCAGTAGTTTGCCATTGCTTTCTGAACGGTACGGCGCTTATACCATTGTTAAAAATCCACACAAAGCGATCTGCTACCAAACCGCCTGCAGCAGGTTTAGAACCTGGTATATCTGGATTATGAAACTGCGTTCATATCCATTAGGCCACAGACGCCGACACAGGGATAGCTTATGGAAAATACTAAGGGCTTACAGGATCCCTGCGTGTATTGTTTCCATCATAAAAGGTCTCTATGCTAACTTTACATGCAGTGTTGGGATGAGCAACCTTACTTTTGAAGTGAAAACAGGTGTACGACAGGGTTGCCCCTTGTCAGCCATTCTATTTTTAACTGTCATAGACTTGGTAATGCGCCAGACAACAGAGTATACCCCTAGAGGAATAAGATGGACAACGTTCAATGCACTGGAAGATCTAGAATACACTGATGATATAGCACTACTCTCACATTCACATCAGCACATCCAAGACAAAACAGACAGACTGCATAAATACAGCCAACAAGGACTGAATATCAATCTGAAGAAGACAGAAATTATGACACTAACTGTAATAAATCCTGAGCCCATATCTAGGAAGCATAGTAACACCAGATGGCGGGACAAGCAAAGCCATCAGTAACAGAAAGAATATAGCCAGAACTACCTTTGCAAACATAAACAACAAGATAAGGGTGAAAAAAATAGGAGGTCCCGTGTGCAAGTTGCACACGTTAACAATCCCACAGCAGTTGGAAATTGTAAAGAGTAGGCTTATCAGGCCGCTGCCCTGGCAAAATTTAACATTAGAAACCTACCCACCCCAAAAATATTTATAGAATGTGTAATTTCAATATATACACATTGGGATTCTTGCCAGTGCTACGGAGTTCATGCATTGTGCTGAGATCCTCCTTGTGTGATCTAAGGGAGGAGATCGGAGCACTGATGGAGTTATCTGTGTGCAATGAAGATAGTCCTTTAAAACCAAACCAAACAACATTTGGAAATCTTCTCAGTACAGCACAAACCCCAAATTAAGATTATACGATAATTGCGTACTTTCTGTACCTTTGTATGGTGCAGAGTACTGGAGAGTAACAGAAAAGGAAATTTCCAAATTATCCTCTTTCCGCACAACCTGCCTAAGAAAAATTCTTTGAATTTTTTTGCCGAATACCATCTACAACCAGGAACTGCTTACATGGTGCAACCCCAAAGGCTTGTGTTGAGGGTCGTTCCATGGTGGGAAATTATCTGACAGGTTTATTCTAGTCGCGATGATTGTTGCACCATGGAACACCCCTCACTGGTACAATATTACGAAGAGCGCATACTAGACAATGTTACGTAGAACGCATAGTTATCTAACGGGATTCTGTGTGTAGCCTTTGGGCTTGACGGAGGTGTTCATAATTGTGTGGTATATCCACTTTACAAAGTGTCATTATAGACTAAGTTTAAGAAGGCTATGGAAAGCCATGTTCACAGTGTTCAAGTATAAATACAATCATATTCACGATAAGGTGATATAAATGAAAATACCTGCCTAGCGAACACTCTAATAATAGATATTTTTCTACTTTTTTAGTTTCTACTTCTTTATTTCTTACGAGTGCCTGAAAACATACCTTTATGTTTGTCTAATATTTATTTGCTCTAATAATAAGGGCATTTAAAGGACGTTGCTGTCCAAGTTTAAATACGTAACGAGATTAAAGCTGGCAGATATTATGGCATATGAAGAAAAAAAAGGATCCCGTTACACGCCCATTGAGGCATATTGGGAATATGGTGTTAGGCCCATATTTTCTTGACCATTGGCACACTAGGGGTGATGTGGTCATCATCACGCCGGCCGCCTTAACCTTCCCAGAGTTGCTCTGGTACCCAATTGGTGCTGGGTCAACCTAGGAGCCGTTTGCGTCCTAAAAAAATTCCACCTCATCTGGGGATCGAACCATAGACCACTGAACTAGGAAGCCAGTGCACTAACCACTATGCTACCGTGGCTCCATGGCGTGTAAAGCCAAATGAATAACTTTCTTCATACTAAAGATAAAAATATAAAGCAAATCGTAGCAATGAAATATATAGATATAGGTTAGAAAATCTAATCTAAAGCTTTGAAGAAGAACTAACTGTGGCCAGTATTATAGTCACTAAAAATACTGAAGAACTAGGTCAGGAGTAATTCCTAGATTCCATGATTAAATTCTAATAGCAGTGACTTCTAGTGTGCATGAACTATACTGTGTAATTCCATACAAAATGTTATGTAGAAATATGTTATTAAAATGAGATGTCAGTCATTTGAGAACGCCTTCTTCAATTGATCAAGTTCGTTGTAATGCTACCATTGAAATGTACTTCAAGTGTCCTTCAATGTTACACGTTGTCACTACCTTCACAGTCTTGAGTAACCATAATTAAGCATGTAACCAAGTCAAATATAAGAATAAAACAGAACTCTCAATGACAACGGACAAAGTGAATTAACCAACGAACATCTTTAATATTATATACATTTAATTAAAAAATCAGACATGAATTCACGTGGGAGCTGGATATAACGGTCATTATGGCAATGCCCAGCCTGACAAGAAACACGAGTAAATTATAGAAGAAATAAGCTCCCTAACAGATTGCACACCATCATTGTGGGCAGATGCTGGAACTGGGTTGACCATGTCCTCAGAAGAGACCCTGACACCATCACCAGAACTGCTATGCTATTGACGGTAAAAGAGAGGCAGACCAAAGACAACTTGGCAGAGAACAGTGGAGGCTGAGATGCAGGGCATGAACCAGAGTTGGGGCACAGCACATAGGATGGCCACCGAACCAGCAAAATGGGGACACTTTGTTGCTGCCCTACAAGACGCCACTAGACGTGATGGCCACTGACTGTTTTGTCAATCAGGGGCTAAGAATCCGATCTATATGTCATTATAGATTGTTGTTTGTTGATTGAGAGTGGAAAGAATCTTACTGTTATGTTATTTAGTCAAACAAAAAAAGTTGTCGCTAGTGAAGATCAGTATAAAATGCTGAACACAAGCAGGGGACATAATTGTGTGTGCTGGTCTTGTCTTCTTGTCCAGGAAATCCCACAGAAGAGGAGACAGAGAAAATTTCTACCTTATGGCACAGCAGTTTGTTCAATGCTCACTTTGAAACACAGAGGTTAGTATATGGCACAGCAGTTTGTGCAATGCTCACTTTGAAACACACAGGTTAGTATATGGCACAACAGTTTGTTCAATGCTCACTTTGAAACACAGAGGTTAGTATATGGCACAGCAGTTTGTTCAATGCTCACTTTGAAACACAGAGGTTAGTATATGGCACAGCAGTTTGTTCAATGCTCACTTTGAAACACAGAGGTTAGTATATAGCACAGCAGTTTGTTCAATGCTCACTTTGAAACACAGAGGTTAGTATATGGCACAGCAGTTTGTTCAATGCTCACTTTGAAACACAGAGGTTAGTATATAGCACAGCAGTTTGTTCAATGCTCACTTTGAAACACAGAGGTTAGTATATAGCACAGCAGTTTGTTCAATGCTCACTTTGAAACACAGAGGTTAGTATATGGCACAGCAGTTTGTTCAATGCTCACTTTGAAACACAGAGGTTAGTATATGGCACAGCAGTTTGTTCAATGCTCACTTTGAAACACAGAGGTTAGTATATGGCACAACAGTTTGTTCAATGCTCACTTTGAAACACAGAGGTTAGTATATGGCACAGCAGTTTGTTCAATGCTCACTTTGAAACACAGAGGTTAGTATATAGCACAGCAGTTTGTTCAATGCTCACTTTGAAACACAGAGGTTAGTATATGGCACAGCAGTTTGTTCAATGCTCACTTTGAAACACAGAGGTTAGTATATGGCACAGCAGTTTGTTCAATGCTCACTTTGAAACACAGAGGTTAGTATATGGCACAGCAGTTTGTTCAATGCTCACTTTGAAACACAGAGGTTAGTATATAGCACAGCAGTTTGTTCAATGCTCACTTTGAAACACAGAGGTTAGTATATAGCACAGCAGTTTGTTCAATGCTCACTTTGAAACACAGAGGTTAGTATATGGCACAGCAGTTTGTTCAATGCTCACTTTGAAACACAGAGGTTAGTATATAGCACAGCAGTTTGTTCAATGCTCACTTTGAAACACAGAGGTTAGTATATGGCACAGCAGTTTGTTCAATGCTCACTTTGAAACACAGAGGTTAGTATATAGCACAGCAGTTTGTTCAATGCTCACTTTGAAACACAGAGGTTAGTATATAGCACAGCAGTTTGTTCAATGCTCACTTTGAAACACACAGGTTAGTATATAGCACAACAGTTTGTGCAATGCTCACTTTGAAACACAGACGAGGTTAGTCAGGATATTTTCATTATACCTTTATATAACTAGGTCCATCCACTCTGTCTGTTCATTCATTAAATCCACTCGACTATCTCTGACCTCCATGCCCTCCACTAAATTGAGCACTCTAAGACCTTCATCCATTGAATCTACCATTCTGTCTCCAACTTCAATCCATTCACCTAACCCACTCCTCTCAGACTTCCATCCACCCACTAAATCCACCTTACTGCCTCTTCATTCACCCACCTCAGAGAATCAAGCCTCCTGCCAATAGATAAACATCATTGCTTCAAGCCTCCAATGATTCATGACACTATGTCAGGCAGTCTCTATTCTTCCATAAAATCCACCATTCTGTTTTATATCTCCTTCATTCCATTGTGGCCTGTCACCTGACCTAGATCTCCACATTTTTATTACATACGCTAGAAAATCTCTGGTCTCCAACTATCTACACATTCACACCAGCTTTATGCCTTCATTTATCAGTTGTATCTGGCTCACCGTCAGGCATGTAGAGTTTCAGACTGCAGTGTCTTTTATCTTCAGACATATTCCCTAATATAACCAACTGTTACAAAATGAGGCGATCATCCTAGATCTTTGTTTCACTCCAGCAGTGTCGGTACATTTGTGGTACTGATTTTATTGTGTGCTTTCATTTGTCGCACTTTCTTTCTTTTTTTTTCTGCTATGTGTAGCAGGATATTATGTATTTTCCTCCGTACACCCTTCTCAGGGATAAGTAGACATGTCTGGTTGTTATCCATTTCTCCCTACATTGCAAGGAGTGGCAGCGACCTAACCCTGTTGGCTATCGTGGGCGCAGCGAAATCAGTATACAGATTAACACATAAATCGCCTCAGCGCAGTGCTTAATCACTGATAAGACGCAGCTACGCGCATCACCAAAGCTTGGAATACGGGGAGACAACTGATGGACAGACACAGATAAGAGATTACTTTCTGATAAAAGTAATGATTGTTACATTGGGAACACGTTGTTATATGAGTTTACCGACATGTTCATAAGTTTGTACCCAAGGGCAACCGGATGTTTACTGCCCATTTTCAGAAAAGTAATGTCTGACATTTTGCACTTGATGAGTCATGCAAAAGATTCAAATCAGATTGGCTGATCCTTTGAGGCGTGCATAACGAATGCGTGGGGAGGCAGTGAATATAATCTGACCATTTTCTCAAGCTATTTCACTTGAGAAATCGCTCACCAAGATACCAGACCTTGCTAGACTGAAGAATTAGAATTCAGAATTCCTTCTTAAACATACCAGACACCTTTTATTGGAGAATTTTGGATGGACTTTCATAGCCCAGGAAATCTCTTTCATATTAAATAAGGAAACTGGGACTGAGGAGACTGAAGGACCACACACGAAGTCAGAGAGGGAACTTATTAAATTAACAACACCCCAGATGCGTGTAAGAGGCCGATTCAAGTCTCTTTTATTCATCTGAGCAAAAAGTCTGTGAGCCAGGATCGGTGTAATTTGTGATTTACATTTCATATTTAATTACTAACATGTGAACTAACATATTTATTTGTATATACAAGTATTACCATGTGAATTTTAATATGTGAAACTCGCTAGTGGATGTCAAAGTCATTTGAGGCTGGCAACCTCAGCGTATGGAATGATGATTCATGAACCACCACTGCACATGCTGGTGATTGCTTTATTGCTGGTTTTGTAAAGAGAACTAAGAGCATAAAGTAGTTCCAGGTTCCATATGGAGCAGGGAGGGAAAGATGAAAGAAATGATGTACATTCTAAGTACAATACTTACATTTTAAAGCAGTGTAAATGTCCATATAAACATATTCACTTTAAAATTAATGTAAGTTTTCAAGCTTTAAACCTTTGTAAATGTCTGTGGGAAAGTATTCATTTTAAAGTTAATGGAATTTTCAAACTTTTCAATCAGTGTAAATATAAAGGAAAACATATTCAATTTATATTGCGAACACTTTTCAATCAGTGGAGATGTAAATGTAAACCGACTCTATCTCTATTATTAACCTTTTCATTTAAATATAAAGTAACTATGAAAGATATTCTATTTAAATGTAAAGGAAGTTTTATCCCGAGGGATTAAATTTAATTCTCATCGAGGGTAAAGTCTGAGTTAATTAGGATGGTGGTATGGGAAGATAGGAACCCATAACTATAGGTTGGAAAACGCCATACTCAAAAGAGCGTTTTGTTCTATTCTTTTACCATAGTTATTGGTGGTACCAGCAGAAAGTACTATCTCTGGAATAAGAAGGGAACAGTGGTTTAAGCTTTAAGATGAAGGACCTATGTGGTAGACTTTCCTTGACATTTCTGGGAAACAAGCTATACCCGACAACCTTGATCAGGGACAAGCGTGAGCAATGTGAAAAGAACCAACCTA
This sequence comes from Oreohelix idahoensis, assembly GCA_024509875.1. NCBI lineage: Eukaryota > Metazoa > Mollusca > Gastropoda > Stylommatophora > Oreohelicidae > Oreohelix > Oreohelix idahoensis. Next base: position 1,296,456 of record JAMPIV010003274.1, on the reverse strand, counting down.
TAAGAAAAAGCAGAACCGTCATTGGCAGCTAAGTTCAAATCTATGCTGCCACTTGAACTTGTAAAATTTCACAATCCATAACGACCATGATGATAACTTTTCTTGATCCATAACTATTTAAATTATTTTTCAACTGTTAAAACTTAAGTGATTATTAAATTTTGTTATTTGTAATTATAAAAATTTAACTTCGATTTAATAATTTTAAAGTTACTGCATGTTAGTCTCAGTCAATTTACTACACACACTCTAAACAGAGCTATACTAGAATAATAGAATTCCACTGAGTAAATCAGGGGTGGGGGCTTAACACATTAACTACCGAATTGAAAAACACACTGTGGCCGAATTAAATTTTGTTCCCGTTTTCATCCTGTAGGTGTTTGCACAAAGTAAGCTGTAGTTTTTGTAATTGTTTACAGATTTGTATGAATTACACGTCATTTATAGATAAATGAATGTACTATTACAATAAACACTGGTTGTAACTCTAATAGAGGTTGTTGCTATTTAACGGCCCTCCGATGGCCGAGGACTTGCAATATTTTCACAATTATAACTGCTTGCGCCCCATCTCTATCAAAATCACAATTTCAATCAATGTGCACACCGTTTTCACTCTTGTCCTTGTCGCTAGATCTATCAGTCAATTGTTGAAACACGTTTCTATCCTATTCAGCCGTTAGACGAGATGTACATGCATTTTTTGTAGTCCTATCACTAGTTGCCACGGTAAACAGTTTTACACGATTTGGTAACTAACCCAAAACGCTGAAAAATATGAACATAATATCAATTTTCCAGTGTTCTACAACAACCATGCTTTGGGAATTTGTTTTTCGGTGGCAACTTAAAATCTTGAACCAGATCAGAGAGTTTTTCAGTACATTTTTCATTCATTTTATTATTAAAATTAGATTGGCGCTCTGAGCGGCTTACGGTCCAAATGTGATTATTTTGTGAGCCGCTGACAGCGGCTTGCGGTAGTTAATGTGTTAAACGAGCTGAAATTAATAAGTGCTTAAATCCTTCACAAAAGTGTCGACAGAATTACAGAGTTAACATACTCAGCCAAAGCAGTATTGTTTTCGCTTATTCTGAATATCTTGTGAATACTCCCTGGAGATAGAAGCGTTTTGTTTCTTCTATTTACATCTCTACCAAGAGTAATTGTGTGCGAAGGTAGACACCTTTGAAGCCCATATTAGATACTCTTGGCCACTGTTGGAACACTACTGCAAAGCAGGGGAGGCAATACCGTCACACCAACTAGGTTGAACGAGATGCGCCTCGCCAAATGAGGCAAAATTGTTTTAAATTTTTTAAAATCTATCTAAAACCCAGTGAAACTCTAGTCACTAAATTACTTGTGTCTCCCATATTCCTTCATGTGCTGTACTGACTAACCCATCTTGCCTCCATCCACCCTGCTGTCTTAGACTACTAGTCATCCACTAAATCCACTCCCACCCTAACCCAGATATGTAGTTGGAGACAACCGGGTGCTGTTTATGTTGAAAGATGGTTCCAAGGCCTGGGAGATCCGAGATTTCTTGGTCAAGCAGGAGCGCTGTGAGGAGGTCTCTATTGAAGGACAGAGCTACCCTGGAGCAGGAGCAGATGTGAGTCTTGTCTTACTGTATTTACATGACCAACTTACCAGTGTACCAATTCTTATCTGAGTGTGAGTGTAGCAGTTTGTGAGTGTGCTAGTTTTTATCTGAGTTTATGTTACTGTCAGCTTCTACTGTGTGTTTTTTGTACTGGATACAGTATTCTGAATACCATGTCAACAAGATTTCCAGTGAATTGATTAGACACAGTAATTGCCAGGAGGAAATGTATGTTCCTTGGTATTATGAACAAAGTAAAATGAACAAAGTAAAATGAACACAGTAAAATGAACACAGTAAAAACCACAGTAAAGTGAAGAAAGTAAAATGAACAAAGTAAAGTGAACAAAGATGAACTAAAGATGAACAAAATAACTGGAGAATGGTAGACAATTATTTTTGGTAGCTGTAAGAATGATGCACCAAATGTCTATATCCTGCATACAGTATTGAAGTAAATAATGTATTAATGGGTGGCAGGAGTTGACGTGACCAGCTTTTGCTTATGTCTGCCCTGATTAGAGGAAGTTGAAGCAAGTAGAACTGCACTAAAGATAAGATGAAGTAGTTAGGAAGAACAATTTTAGGGTTGTATATCTGGTCAATGTTTTTGTTGATGATCATAATGAGAGCATATATGTGCAGACCTGTTTCTTAAAGTGTGTCATAAACAATGTTCAGCTCTGTGAAAATACATTTCACTAGTTCAGTCACAAGCTCAGTCACTAGCTCAGACACAAGCTTAACCACTAGCTCAGTCACATGCTCAGTCTCTAGCTCAGTCACTAGCTCACTCACTTGTTCAGTCACAAGCTCAGTCACTAGTTCAGTCACAAGCTTAGACACTAGCTCAGGCACAAGCTCAGTTACTAGCTCAGGCACAAGCTCAATCACTAGCTTAGACACAAACTCAGTCACTAGCTCAGGCACAAGCTCAGGCACAAACTGTCACTAGCTCAATCACTAATTCAGTCAAAAGCTCAGTCACTAGTTCAGTCACAAGCTCAGTCACAAGCTTAACCACTAGCTCAGTCACATGCTCAGTCTCTAGCTCACTCACTTGTTCAGTCACAAGCTCAGTCACTAGTTCAGTCACAAGCTTAGACACTAGCTCAGGCACAAGCTCAGTTACTAGCTCAGGCACAAGCTCAATCACTAGCTTAGACACAAACTCAGTCACTAGCTCAGGCACAAGCTCAGGCACAAACTGTCACTAGCTCAATCACTAATTCAGTCAAAAGCTCAGTCACTAGCTCAATTACTAGGTCAGTCACTAGCTCAGGCACAAGCTCAATCACTAGCTCAGTCAAAAGCTCAGTCACAAGCTCAATCACTAGCTCAGTCACTAGGTCAGCCACTAGCTCAGGCACTAGCTCAGGCACAAGCTCAGTTACAAGCTCATTCACAAGCTCAGCCACTAGCTCAGGAAAAGCTCAATCACCAGCTCAGTCACTAGCTCATCACTAGTTCAGTCACTAGCTCAGGCACAAGCTCAATCACTAGTTCAGTCACAAGCTCAGTCACTAGCTCATGCACAAGCTCAGTCACTAGCTCAGGCACAAGCTAAGTCACTATCTCAGGCAGAGGCTCAGGCACAAGCTCAGTCACAAGCTCAATAACTAGTTCAGTCACAAGCTCAGTTACTAGCTCATGTACAAGCTCAGGCACAAGCTCAATCACTAGCTCAGGCACAAGCTCAATCACTAGCTCAGTCACTAAATGTAAATAAGATAAGACTTTTATCATTCAGTTGCCATGACCTTGACTCAATCATGGACCAGCCACAAGTCAAGGATTGAGAATGTTATCTCGTCTGCTGGGGGTTTCAGACACTGAATGTTTAGTTATGTTGTAGGAGAGCAATAGTTTTGTATTACTTATTCCATTGGTTGTTTAGTTTTGTTGTAGAACAATAGTTTTATGTTACTTCTCCCATTGACTGTTTAGCTTTGTTACTTATTCCATTCATGATATTCATCACTTTTATTATTCTTCCCCCCACACTCCTTTCAATTTTGCAGAAAAGCAAAGTCAAAAATGACAAGAGGTCACCTAGAAAGGTCAAGAACAAGAAAGTAGAACTGTAAGATACCTAGGACAAATTATCATCTACTGTTTGTTTATGTTTGAATGTGCCTATTTGTTAACAGAATCAAAATCTCAGCATCATCTTGATCACTATCAGCAGCATTGTTTCATGACAATTATCAACACAGGCTTTGATGCTGTTACCCCTGACTCCATCTATAAATAGCATCTGTGACCACCTCAGCGTATGTTACAGCTACTGACTAAATAGATACAGCATTGTTTCTTGCACACATAATTCTAGTTTTTAATCTGATTTCTTGTTGACTGAAAATGTCAACACTAACAATAAATAAAGGACACAAAGTTTCTATAATTATCACATGATTGAAGAGATGTGTTATTTTTTAACTTGTATGGGAAGTCCAGTCTACTATAATGATCACATGATTGAAGAGATTTAATATTTTTAACCTCTGTGAGAAGTCAAGTCTACAAAGATGGTGCAGGAAGTCAGGATATGGGTGCCATAATTTAAAAAAGCCAGATTTGCATTCATTTGTCTCCTACCTGTCTGGAAGTTGGAATTTGTCTCCAAGGACATTTATATGATCTGAGGCATATTGAAAATGACATGTGGAGAGTACTGGGAAAAAGAGAACATCAGCACAAAGCATGGATAACAGCAGAAACAATTAGCGAGATATAAGACAGGAAAAACAAGAAAGCAAATTTAAACAGAAGCAAAACCAGACGCTCCAAAGCCAAGGCTCATGACGTGTACAGAGAAGCAAACAAAGAAGTAAGAAGAAACATCAAAAGAGACAAGAGGAAGTATATTGAAGAGTTGTCAAGGGAAGCAGAGGAACTTCTGCCAAAGGAAACATAAGGGACCTGTATGACAACACAAAGATGCTGACAGGGAAATATAAGCAAGCAAATGGCCTCATCAAAGATAAGAATGGAAAATTGCTCAATAATATACAAGAACAAAAGAAAAGATGGACAGAAAATTTTGAGGAACTTCTCAATAGACCAGCTCCAAGTAATCCCCCAGACATCCAGCCAGCAGAAGAGAAGCTACTAATCAGCTGTGAACAACCAAGTAGAGAAGAAATAAAGAAAGCCATAACGCTTCTGAAAGATGGAAAAGCAGCTGGTCCAGATGGCATTCCAGCAGGGGCCATCAAAAGAGATATTAATACCTCTACAGAGATATTATACAAACTACTTGGCAAAGTCTGGGAGAGAGAGGAAATACCAGCAGAATGGAAGGAAGGTTATCTGGTCAAGTTGTCTAAGAAGGGAAATTTACAAAAGTGCACAAATTATAGAGGAATAATGTTACTATCAGTGCCAGGAAAAGTATTAAACAGAATCATCCTTGAGAGATTAAAAGAGTCCATAGACAACTGATTGAACAAGCAGGTTTTTGACAAAACAGATCCTGTACAGACCAGATAGCCACGTTGAGAATAATAGTTGAACAAAGTCTGGAATGGAATTCACCACAACACATCGGATTTGTGGACTATGAAAAGGCATTTAACAGTGTAGACAGAGAATCACTCTGGAAATTGATGAAGCATTATGGAGTTCCCATGAAAATCATTAACTTAATAAAGAAGACTTATGATGGCAAGACATGCAGAATTCTTCATGAAGGACAACATACAGAACCGTTTGGGATTAGAATGGGAGTGCGACAGGGATGCTTCTTGACTCTATTTCTTTTCTTACTAGCAATAGATTGGATTGTGAAAACATCGACATCACACAGCAGAAATGGAATCCAGTGGAATCTGACTAAACGGCTTGATGATCTAGATTTTGCAGATGACTTTGCTCTTCTGTCCCATAACCATAATCAGCTGCAAGACAAAATGAAATTACTTGATGAGCGGTCACAACAAGTGGGTCTGAAAATACGCAGGGAAAAGACAAAGATTATGAGAATAAATGCAAGAAATGATAACAAGGTTGAACTTGAAGAAACACCATTAAAGGATGTAGAATCGTACACATATCTTGGCAGTAATATAGACAGAGTTGGAGGGACAGACAACGATATCAAAATAAGTACAAAAGGCAAGCAGAACTTTCATTGCATTGGGAAACATATGGAGATCAAGAGAAATCGGATCCAACACGAAAATAAGAATCTTCAACTCAAATGTCAAGTCAGTCCTATTGTATGGCTGTGAGACATGGAGAACAACAAACAAAAGCTACAGACTTTCATAAATGAGTGCTTGCGTAGAATAGAAGGATTAAAATGGTATGACAAGGTTACCAACGTGGAACTGATGACAAGAACTAGACAAGTGCCAGTGGAACAAGAGATGAGAAGAAGAAATGGATAGGACACACATTGAGGAAACCTGTTGATAGCATTACAAGGCAGTCCTTGTTCTGGAATCCACCGGCAAAGAGAGGCAGAGGTAGACCAAAAAACACATGGAGAAGAGAACTGGAAACAGAGGTGAAAATGATGAGGAAAACATGGAAAGAATGAGCGGATGGCACAGGACAGGAAGACTTGGCAAGTGTTTGTTGATGGTCTATTCTCCCTGGGGAGCTAAAGGGTATTGATTGATTGAGTGATATTGAAAGTATAATGTAATAGGAATGATCTGTTTTGAAATTGAATATGATGCTGAATATTTTTAAGAATGTGTCACTTCAAATGCTTGCTTTCCAGGTTATACACAACATTTGCCAAGTTGTTCTATATCACTTGTAAATACTGTCATGTATTATGAACAAAAACTTGATCTTTTTTAATATGTTTATAATAGTTTCTGTGTGATTTTTGTTTGTTTGTTTGCAACCATTGAACATTCTATTTGTTTGTATTGCCTTGTCTGGGTTAGTGCACTCATTCAGTTATCATGACACTTGAAGTATTACAGTCTTCCTGTTTATAATCTTGCCTTTAGTCAACCAACAAAGTCACTTTTTTAGTCTTACCCTGAATGAGCCAATTCAATGATCCAGTTTTCAGTCATGACTAGAGTGATATGATGCAGTCAGAATCCATACCAAAGCAAAGATCTGTGTCAGTTTTTTTATCTTCTAAAACAGTTCACCACAAACCCAAGCTCCTTCTGATGATCTTTTTTAATGGTACTTTATAAACACATGATTATACTGATCTTCTCAATAGTACTTTATAAACACATGGTTGTACTCATCATCTTTTTCATGGTACTTTATAGACACATGATCTTTTTAATAGTACTTTATAAACACATGATTTTTTTAATAGTACTTTATAAACACATGATTTTTGTAATAGTACTTTATAAACACATGGTTGTACTCATCATCTTTTTCATGGTACTTTATAGATTTGATCTTTTTAATAGTACTTTATAAACACATGATTTTTTTAATAGTACTTTATAAACACATGATCTGTTTAATCATCTCATCTCATCTCAACCCGTAACCCGTCATGGGTCGTAGGGGTGCCATGGTGGAAGCATCAGCAGACAGGGTCCTCCGCTGCTCTCTATCCTCAGCAATGCGTACAAGTGTGGAAAAACCGTGTCCTGCCCATTCTTTGATATTATTAGCCCAGGATTTTCTTTGCCTTCCTCTTCTCAGTTTACTTTCGACTGTTCCCTGGAGGATCGTTTTCAAAAGGGAGTCATGACGAGTTACATGCCCAAACAAGGCAAGCTTTTGACATTTCACTACTGACAAAAGTGGTTCTTATTTTCTCTCTAACATAGACATTTGTTTTGTGCTCTTTATAGCAAATGCGCAAAATTCTTCTATAACATTTATACTCGAAAGCCTGAATCCTTCGCTCCGTATCTGCAGTGAGTGTCCAGCCCTCACATCCATACAAGAGAATAGATAATACAAGTGATTTGTATAATTTGATCTTCACAGGAAAACTGATGTTACTTTTCCAGATCACATTCAGCCTTGTCATGGCAGCTGAGGCCATCTCAAGTCTTGTCTTGATTTCTTTACTTGATCTTCCATCACTACATATAGTGGACCCCAGATATTTAAAGGTCTTCACTTTTAACGTTTGCCCATTTAACGTAATGTTGGTCGCAACATGTTTCTTATTGCTATTCACCAACATCTTGCTTTTTTCTATATTAATTTCCATTCCATACGTTCTTGTTACTTTCTCCAGTCTAGAGGTAAGGTCTTGAAGTTCTGATTCTGTTCCAGCTATAAGATTGATATCATCAGCAAAATGTAGATTGCAAAGAGGTCGGCCTCCAATCGATATGGTTGTTTTATAATCATAAAGAGCCTCCTGCATAATATGTTCTAGATATATATTAAAGAGCACTGGGGACAGGATACATCCCTGATGAACTCCTACAGTTGTTTTGAAAGTCTCCAATGTCATTGCTTGCAAAAACAGCACTGCTTGCGTCCATGTATAGTGCTTCAATGATATCTATGATGTTGGTATCAAAATTGAATTTTCTCATTATTTGCCATAAGCCTTCATGCCAGACTCAATCGAAGGCTTTTGTGAAATCGATGAAGTTATGGTTTAAATCGCTTTGATGCTGGAGATGTTTTTCGATCAGTAATCTAATATTGAAGATTTGTTCCGAGGTACTTCTTTTTGGTCTAAAGCCAGCCTGTTCCTCGGACAAGATTTCTTCTGACTTCTGTTTTATTTTGTTCAAAAGTATCCTTAACATCACTTTACTTGGATGACTAATAAGGCTAATGGTTCTGTAGTTCTTGCACATTTTTAGATTTCCTTTCTTTGGAAGCGGTATTACTAATGACTGCGTCCACTCTTTTGGCCATTTTTTTGTTCTCCATATCTTCTGGCAAATTGTTGTCATGATTTTTACTATATCTGGTCCTCCATATTTTAAGAGCTTTGCTGGGATATTATCCACACGCGGTGACTTCCCTCCTTTCATCGAACATATAGCCTCTTCCACTTCTTCCTGTAATATTGCTGCATTTCCGAGTTCCCTGTTTTCACACTTAATGTTGTTTAATATGCTATAGTCAGTGTCGAGTTTACAGTTATATAATTCTTTACAATATTCTGTCCACCTTCTCAATACAGCTGCATAATAGTACTTTTAATAGTACTTTATAAACACATGATTTTTTTAATGGTACTTTATAAACATATGATCCTTTTAATAGTACTTTATAAACACATGATCTTTTTAACAGTACTTTATAAACACATGATCTTTTTTAATGGTACTTTATAAAGACATGATCTTTTTTAATGGTACTTTATAAACACATGATCTTTTTCATGGTACTTTATAAACACATGATCTTTTTAATAGTACTTTATACACTCATGATCTTTTTTAATGGCACTTTATAAACACATAATCTTTTTAATAGTACTTTATACACACATGATCTTTTTCATGTTACTTTATAAACACATGATCTTTTTTAATAGTACTTTATAAACACATGATCTTTCTAATAGTACTTTATAAACACATGATCTTTTTAATAGTACTTTATAAACACATGATCTTTTTAATAGTATTTTATAAACACATGATCTTTTTTAATGGTACTTTATAAACACATGATCTTTTTAATAGTACTTTATAAACACATGATTGTACCTATGATCTTCTTAATGGTACTTTATGAACACATGATTGTACTGATGATCAGTTTAATGGTAATGATAAACAAATGATTGTACTGATGATCTTTTTAATGGTACATTTTGAACACATGATTGTACTGATGATCTTTTTAGTGGTACATTAGAAACACATGATTGTACTGATGATCATCTGAACAAAACATCAGAAATACAAGTATTGAAAGCTGTCCATCATAATAATAATAATAAATTCTTTAAGCGCCAAACACGGCGCATAAGGCAGAAACCAGTGCTCTCCAGGTTGTACGTTGTGACGCCACTCCTCTTAGCTCTTGCACATTGTTTAATCCCAACGTTCTTCCTTCTCTTATTATTGTTCTTCTGAGTGTTTCTTTTGGTCTTCCTTTTTTCCTCTTACCCTCAGGAACCCAAGTGAGTGCCTGCAATGGTATTCTGTTGTTTTGCATTCGTAGGACATGACCGATATATGACCATCGTCTTTTCCTTATATAGTTGGAGACATATTTCTGCCTAGAGTCTTCTCTTATTTGTCGATTAGTCTTGAATTCTTTCCAACTGATGTTCATGAGTTTTCTAAGACATTTGTTCTCGAATGTATTCAGCTTGTTCTCCAATGATTTTGTTATTTTCCAACTCTCACAACCGTATGTTAACACTGAGATAACATTTGAATTAAACAGACGAAGCTTGGTATGTATATTCAATGATCGTAATTTCCAAATGTTAGATAATCTATTGAAGGCGCTAGCTGCCAAAGCAATTCTAGTATGAATTTCTCTTGTTGTGTCACCATCCTGAGTCATTTTACTGCCTAAATAATTGAAACTTTCAACTTTCTGTAGTTTTTCCCCGTTCAGGATGATATTAAAGGTCTCGTTAGAAAAGTTCATAACTTTAGTTTTAGAGGCATTTATTTGGAGACCTATTTTAACCAAAAGATGACACAAATTATTTACTGCTTCTTGGGATTGTCTGGGTGTTGAACTTAAGAATGCTAAATCATCTGCGAAATCTAGGTCCCCCAGGAATTTTCCATTTGTCCATTTTATACCTAATTGTTCATTGTGGGTATAGTTTCTCATAACCCAATCAATAGCTATTCCAAAAAGTAGTGGTGACATAATACAGCCTTGTTTCACCCCTGTTTCTACTGTAAACCATTATGTATTCCCTTTATTTGTTCTAACACAACATCTTGCATTGTCATATAGCGCTTTGATTATATTCACATATTTTGTTGGAAAACCATAGATTGTAAGTATCTTCCACAATGATGGGCGGTGTAGACTATCAAATGCTTTTTGAAAATCGACGAAGGTGATAATAAGTGGCAATTGCATTTCCACTGATTCTTCTATAATTGTTCTTAGTGTGAATATTTGATCAATACATGATATTTGTCCATCGTGCTGTCTGTCAAACTGTCCACCATGCTATGTGTCATCCTGTCTGACAAGACTTGTTAACTAAATCAAGGTAGAGACAAGAAAACTGACCCTGTCTGACAAGACTTGTTAACTTAATCAAGGTATAGGCAAGAAGACTCATCCTGTCTGACAAGACTTGTTAACTAAATCAAGGGACAGACAAGAAAACTCATCCTGTCTGACAAGACTTGTTAAGTAAATCAAGGTACAGACAAGAAAACTGACCCTGTCTGACAAGACTTGTTAACCTAAACAAGGTACAGACAAGAAAACTCATCCTGTCTGATAGGACTTGTTAACTTAATCAAGGTACAGACAAGAAAACTCATCCTGTCTAACAAGACTTGTTAACTTAATCAAGGTACAGACAAGAAAACTCATACTGTCTGACAAAACTTGTTAACTTAATCAAGGTACAGACAAGAAAACTGACCATGTCTCATGTTTTGTTTAATAAGTAGCATGGGACCCTCCATGTCATTGACCTTCTTACAAGAAGCCTACATTCAAACATGGGACCCTCCATGGCCTTGACCTTCTTACAAGAAGCCTACATTCAAACATGGGACCCTCCAAGTCATTCTTACAGGAAGCCTACATTCAAACATGGGACCCTCCATGGCCTTGACCTTCTTACAGGAAATCTACATTAAAACATGGGACCCTCCATGGCATTGATCTTCTTACAGGAAGTATACATTCAAACATGGGACCCTCCATGCAGGAAGTCTATATTCAAACATGGGACCCTCTATGTCATTGACCTTCTTACAGGAAGTCTACATTCAAACATGGGACCCTTTAAGTCATTGACCTTCTTACAGGAAGCCTACATTCAAACATGGGACCCTCTGTGGCCTTGACCTTTCATGTTTTGGTGGTTTTAGAAACAGTTTATATGATGAGGTTGCTAGCCTCACACCCAACCCTCCTTTGTTGCCTTCTGTGAATTGCTTGCTGAGGTATATTGGTCCTGTTCTTTGTTTCTGAACATCATTTCCCAAAATCTGCATGGGCCAGATAAGAATGAGATAAACTTCAATCATTTGTAAACTTAACGAATGTCAGTGATGCAGACATTTGTGTATTTGACTTAACATCATTAATCAGAATCTGCTTTGGTCAGATAAGCATGGAAGAAACTAGTCATTTGTAAACTTAATGAACGACAATGACAGACATTGTGAATTTGACTGAGTGAACTGAGCTTACCTGTGAACTTGACTGGCCTGACTGACTTAACATGTCATAAATTGTTCACCTGATATTGTCAGATCTGTGTCTGTAAAATATACTTATATTCTAAATACTGATATAAGTCTGTATCCTTGAATCCTAAATGCTCGGGAACAGCTGTGATTCGGGAATTGGATTTTTTCAATTTCCAGAAGTCGCCCAAAATAGCCCAAAAGTCTGCCAAAAACATTCGTTATTTGGGGAATATTTCAGTTGTCATATGTTCTGATGCCAGAATATGGACTTGTAGTTGAAATACTGATATTATAAATTGTGGGTGGAGCTGGCATACAAATGTCAAACTATCATAATAAACACATTTGTTTGTTGAGCTTTGGTTTTCTTCCTGGTAATTGTTAAACACACATGCACATACATACACACTCACACAGATGCATGCACACACATACACACACATAATGTAACAGTATTGAATCTTGTCACTCATTGACTGAGACTACACATGTATTAACTTTGTGTGAAGGTTTGAGTGTCACATGTTCATCATTCACTGATTAAGACTACACATATTTTAACTTTGTGCAAAGGTTTGAGATATCACTTGTTTCATCATTAAACTTTGTGTGAAGGTTTGAGATGTCACTTGTTTCATCATTGAACTTTGTGTGAAGGTTTCTGATGTCACTTGTTTCATCATTGAACTTTGTGTGAAGGTTTGAGATGTCACTTGTTTCATCATTAAACTTTGTGCGAAGGTTTGAGATGTCACTTGTTTCATCATTAAACTTTGTGTGAAGGTTTGAGATGTCACTTGTTTCATCATTGAACTTTGTGTAAAGGTTTGAGATGTCACTTGTTTCATCATTGAACTTTGTGTGAAGGTTTGAGTGTCACTTGTTTCATCATTGAACTTTGTGTGAAGATATGTCACTTTTTCATCATTGAACTTTGTGTGAAGGTTTCTGATATCACTTGTTTCATCATTGAGCTTTGTGTGAAGGTTTCTGATGTCACTTGTTTCATCATTGAACTTTGTGCGAAGGTTTGAGATGTCAATTGTTTCATCACTGAACTTTGTGTGAAGGTTTGAGATGTCACTTGTTTTATCATTGAACTTTGTGTGAAGATATGAGTGTCACTTGTTTCATCACTGTGTGAAGGTTTGAGTGTCACTTGTTTCATCACTGAACTTTGTGTGAAGGTTTGAGATGTCACTTGTTCATCAATGACTGTTTGCTCCTTATTGAGCATAAAACCACCACTACAGCTAGCTTCTTGCAGGAAGCCTGTATTGCTGCATGTGCTGTTACAGTGTTGGTTTCTCTATTGATTTGTTTGACATGATGAAGTTGACAGCCCTATACAGAACCTCGTATTAGTTACCTCTTATGACTTGTTTGACATGATGAAGTTGACAGCCCCATACAGAACCTCATATTAGTTGCCTCTTATGACTTGTTTGACATGATGAAGTTGACAGCCCCATACAGAACCTCATATTAGTTACCTCTTATGACTTGTTTGACATGATGAAGTTGACAGTCCTATACAGAACCTCATATTAGTTGCCTCTTATGACTTGTTTGACATGATGAAGTTGACAGCCCCATACAGAACCTCATATTAGTTACCTCTTATGACTTGTTTGACATGATGAAGTTGACAGCCCTATACAGAACCTCATATTAGTTGCCTCTTATGATTTGTTTGACATGATGAAGTTGACAGCCCTATACAGAACCTCATATTAGTTACCTCTTATGACTTGTTTGACATGATGAAGTTGACAGTCCTATACAGAACCTCATATTAGTTGCCTGTGATGATTTGTTTGACATGATGAAGTTGACAGCCCCATACAGAACCTCATATTAGTAACCTCTTATGACTTGTTTGACATGATGAAGTTGACAGCCCTATACAGAACCTCATATTAGTTGCCTCTTATGATTTGTTTGACATGATGAAGTTGACAGCCCCATACAGAACCTCATATTAGTTACCTCTTATGATTTGTTTGACATGATGAAGTTGACAGCCCCATACAGAACCTCATATTAGTTACCTCTTATGATTTGTTTGACATGATGAAGTTGACAGCCCTATACAGAACCTCATATTAGTTGCCTCTTATGATTTGTTTGACATGATGAAGTTGACATCCCCATACAGAACCTCATATTAGTTACCTCTTATGATTTGTTTGACATGATGAAGTTGACAGCCCCATACAGAACCTCATATTAGTTACCTCTTATGATTTGTTTGACATGATGAAGTTGACAGCCCCATACAGAACCTCATATTAGTTGCCTCTTATGATTTGTTTGACATGATGAAGTTGACAGCCCCATACAGAACCTCATATTAGTTGCCTCTTATGATTTGTTTGACATGATGAAGTTGACAGCCCCATACAGAACCTCATATTAGTTGCCTCTTATGACTTGTTTGACATGATGAAGTTGACAGCCCTATACAGAACCTCATATTAGTTGCCTCTTATGATTTGTTTGACATGATGAAGTTGACAGCCCCATACAGAACCTCATATTAGTTGCCTCTTATGATTTGTTTGACATGATGAAGTTGACAGCCCCATACAGAACCTCATATTAGTTACCTCTTATGATTTGTTTGACATGATGAAGTTGACAGCCCCATACAGAACCTCATATTAGTTGCCTCTTATGACTTGTTTGACATGATGAAGTTGACAGCTCTATACAGAACCTCATATTAGTTGCCTCTTATGACTTGTTTGACATGATGAAGTTGACAGCCCCATACAGAACCTCATATTAGTTGCCTCTTATGATTTGTTTGACATGATGAAGTTGACAGCCCCATACAGAACCTCATATTAGTTGCCTCTTATGATTTGTTTGACATGATGAAGTTGACAGCCCCATACAGAACCTCATATTAGTTACCTCTTATGATTTGTTTGACATGATGAAGTTGACAGCCCCCATACAGAACCTCATATTAGTTGCCTCTTATGATTTGTTTGACATGATGAAGTTGACAGCCCTATACAGAACCTCATATTAGTTGCCTCTTATGATTTGTTTGACATGATGAAGTTGACAGCCCCATACAGAACCTCATATTAGTTGCCTCTTATGACTTGTTTGACATGATGAAGTTGACAGCCCTATACAGAACCTCATATTAGTTGCCTCTTATGATTTGTTTGACATGATGAAGTTGACAGCCCTATACAGAACCTCATATTAGTTGCCTCTTATGATTTGTTTGACATGATGAAGTTGACAGCCCCATACAGAACCTCATATTAGTTACCTCTTATGATTTGTTTGACATGATGAAGTTGACAGCCCCATACAGAACCTCATATTAGTTGCCTCTTATGACTTGTTTGACATGATGAAGTTGACAGCCCCATACAGAACCTCATATTAGTTGCCTCTTATGATTTGTTTGACATGATGAAGTTGACAGCCCCATACAGAACCTCATATTAGTTGCCTCTTATGATTTGTTTGACATGATGAAGTTGACAGTCCCATACAGAACCTCATATTAGTTGCCTCTTATGATGTGTTTGACATGATGAAGTTGACAGCCCTATACAGAACCTCATATTAGTTGCCTCTTATGATTTGTTTGACATGATGAAGTTGACAGCCCCATACAGAACCTCATATTAGTTGCCTCTTATGATTTGTTTGACATGATGAAGTTGACAGCCCTATACAGAACCTCATATTCGTTGCCTCTTATGATTTGTTTGACATGATGAAGTTGACAGCCCTATACAGAACCTCATATTAGTTGCCTCTTATGATTTGTTTGACATGATGAAGTTGACAGCCCTATACAGAACCTCATATTAGTTGCCTCTTATGATTTGTTTGACATGATGAAGTTGACAGCCCCATACAGAACCTCATATTAGTTGCCTCTTATGACTTGTTTGACATGATGAAGTTGACAGCCCCATACAGAACCTCATATTAGTTGCCTCTTATGATTTGTTTGACATGATGAAGTTGACAGCCCTATACAGAACCTCATATTAGTTGCCTCTTATGATTTGTTTGACATGATGAAGTTGACAGCCCCATACAGAACCTCATATTAGTTACCTCTTATGACTTGTTTGACATGATGAAGTTGACAGCCCTATACAGAACCTCATATTAGTTGCCTCTTATGATTTGCTTGACATGATGAAGTTGACAGCCCCATACAGAACCTCATATTAGTTGCCTCTTATGATTTGTTTGACATGATGAAGTTGACAGCCCTATACAGAACCTCATATTAGTTGCCTCTTATGATTTGTTTGACATGATGAAGTTGACAGCCCTATACAGAACCTCATATTAGTTGCCTCTTATGATTTGTTTGACATGATGAAGTTGACAGCCCTATACAGAACCTCATATTAGTTGCCTCTTATGATTTGTTTGACATGATGAAGTTGACAGCCCTATACAGAACCTCATATTAGTTGCCTGTGATGATTTGTTTGACATGATGAAGTTGACAGCCCCATACAGAACCTCATATTAGTTACCTCTTATGACTTGTTTGACATGATGAAGTTGACAGCCCTATACAGAACCTCATATTAGTTACCTCTTATGATTTGTTTGACATGATGAAGTTGACAGCCCCATACAGAACCTCATATTAGTTGCCTCTTATGATTTGTTTGACATGATGAAGTTGACAGCCCTATACAGAACCTCATATTAGTTGCCTGTGATGATTTGTTTGACATGATGAAGTTGACAGCCCCATACAGAACCTCATATTAGTTGCCTGTGATGACTTCCTTCATGAGGTCATTGCTCCTATTTGTGTCTCCTCACAAGCCCCTCAATAACTACAAGAGGCAGTTTGACAGTGCTGAATAAAGTCTGATCTAGAATAGTTATCACTTACTTTATCTCTCTGACTATCCCTCATTTTTTATCTATCTATCACTCAATGAAACAGTTGCAAAAAAGGTTACATCATTTGAAATGAAATGCTACAGAAGGATGTTGAGAATACCCTGGACAGAAAAAAAGACCAACGAAGAAGTACTGCACTCACTAAACGTAGAGGAACATTGGCTCCTAAATACCATCGCAATAAGGAAGCTGAAATTTAATCTGGAAAAATTAGTAATTGACGGCATGGTCCCTGGAAAAAGGAGAAGGGGTTGACCAAGACGACGGTGGACCCAGGACATCACAGAGAGTCTGAACTTGTCTTTGGCTGATGCAGGTTGACTTGCCCAGAATTGTGATGTAGACAGCATTCTGAAAAGAATATGTCACATGATGATGATCACTCACTTTATCTCTCAGTCTAATAAAGTCTATTGTAGAATAGTTATCCCCTCACTTGATCTCTCTGTCTATCACTCACCTTATCTCTCATTCTGTTTTAATGTTGCATGCCTTCTAATTAATGCTTAAAGTAACTTGTGGGAATGAAAGGATATAGTATGCAAGATAAGTGAGAGTGGAAGGGCAGAGCGTCAGACAGGAATTTTTTTTATCTTCTGTAATGTTCTTATGTCATGTCCAGTGTTTTTTTAGTTTTCTGTCATGTTTTTATGTCATATCCCGTGTTTTTCTGGGTTTCTCTCAATTCTACCCTAGCAATTAGTCAGCCTCATATTACTCCAACCCACATTTTTCAACACCTGTGTGACACCACTTGTCTTATTATAAGTAGTTGTATGATGAACATTTTATTGTTTGTATGTGTAGCCTGATATTACTCCTACCCACATTTGTCAGCAGTTCTGTGACACCACTCGTCTTGTAGTTGTATAATGAACATTTATTGTTTGTATGTGTAGCCTGATATTACTCCTACCCACATTTGTCAGCAGTTCTGTGACACCACTCGTCTTGTAGTTGTATAATGAACATTTATTGTATGTATGTGTAGCCTGATATTACTCCTACCCACATTTGTCAGCAGTTCTGTGACACCACTCGTCTTGTAGTTGTATAATGAACATTTATTGTTTGTATGTGTAGCCTGATATTACTCCTACCCACATTTGTCAGCAGTTCTGTGACACCACTCGTCTTGTAGTTGTATAATGAACATTTATTGTATGTATGTGTAGCCTGATATTACTCCTACCCACATTTGTCAGCAGTTCTGTGACACCACTCGTCTTGTAGTTGTATAATGAACATTTATTGTATGTATGTGTAGCCTGATATTACTCCTACCCACATTTGTCAGCAGTTCTGTGACACCACTCGTCTTGTAGTTGTATAATGAACATTTATTGTTTGTATGTGTAGCCTACACTTTTATGTATAAAAAACGTAAAGGTAGCCCGACAGCAGATACAATTGTAGGGGAGTGAAGTGTTAGAGACTTCACCATACTAGGTACAGCATCGAGAGGTGGATTGACCAGTTCCCTTTCTCACTGCCTCTTCCTTCCATAACTCAAGATGCAGAGTCAGGTACCCATTTACAGCTGGGTAGACTGGTATGTGTCAGTACCTTAATTTGAACCTTTGCCGTTTGAGCGCTGTAACCACTCTTATCAGTTGGACGTGCAAATGTGTGTATGTATGTATCTATGTTGTGATGAGTGGAGTGTGTTGTGGTAAACTAAACTACTTCCTTGTACTCTTGTTGGTTTGTACAGCTGTAGGTACAGGAAGGTGGTGGGGAGGTTTGTACAGCTGTTGGTATATGATGGGGTGGAGGGTTGTACAGCTGTAGGTTTACAATGGGGGGGGGGGGGGGGGTGGACAGCTGTAGGTTTACAATGGGGGGGGGGGGGTGTTGTACAGCTGTAGGTACACAGTGGGGAGGTATGTACAGCTGCAAGTACATGAGGGGGGGGGGCTGTACAGCTGCAGGTACATGATATGGGGGGGGGGGGGGGGACAGCTGCTGGTACACTATAGGAGGGGCGCTGTACAGCTGCAGGTAAACGATGGGGGGAGGGGGTCTGTACACAATGAGGGGGTTGTACAGCTGCAGTTACACAAAGGGGGGGGGGGTGGTTTACCAGCTGTAGGTAAAGGAAGGTGGGGGGGGGGGGGGTTTGTACAGCTGCAGATACACGAAGGTGGGGTAGGGGGTTGTACAGCTGTAGGATTGGAAAAGGGGGGGGGGGGGGGTTGAACAGCTTTAGGTACAGGAAGGTGGTGGGGGAGGTTCCTACAGCTGTATGTACACGAAGGTGGTTGTGGGGGGGGGGGGAGGGTGTTGTAAAGCTGTAGGTACAGGAAGGTTTGTACAGCTATTGGAACAGGAAGGTGGTGGTGGGGGGAGGTTTGTACAGCTGTAGGTACAGGAAGGTGGTGGGGAGTTTGTAAAACTGTAGGTACAGGAAGGTGGTGGGGGGAGGATGTTTGTACAGCTGTAAGTATACGATGAGGGGGGGGGGGGGGGGGGTGTACAGCTGTAGGTATATGATGTGAAATTCAACACCATTTCAACAATATATCAGGAGAGCAGCAAATCAAGCTTGGGATTCCAGGAAAGGAAGAAGCAAGACTGGATATTAAGACTAGATGTTAATACAGACATTCCACAAAAAGAAGAAATCATCACAGCAATCAAAGAGTTAAAGAATGGAAAAGCTCCTGGCCATGATAACTTAAATGCAGAGCTATGTAAGACAGACCCTGAGCTAGCAGCAGAACTATTAGAACCACTATTTGCACAAGTCTGGAAAACAGGGACAACACCAACGGAGTGGAACAAAGGAATAATTGTCAAATTGCCCAAGAAGGGAGATCTTGCAGACTGCAATAATTGTAGAGGAATCACTCTTCTCTCAGTTCCCAGCAAAATACTAGGCAGGATAATTATACAAAGAATTTCAAAAGCAGTAGACCACAAACTGAAGAAAGAACAAGCAGGATTTAGAAAGAGCAGAAGATGTGTAGATCATATATTTACCCTCAGGAACATTATAGAGCAGTGCTCAGAATGGCAAAGACAGCTGTACATTAATGTCGTTGATTTTGAAAAGGCTTTTGACAGTATACATAGGGACAGTTTATGGAAAATACTGAGGGCTTGTGGAATTCCAAGCTGCATAGTGTCAATCATAAAAAGCCTCTATGCCAGCTTTAAGTGTGGCGTTGGGCGGAGCAACCTAACCTTTGAGGTGAAGACAGGAGTACAACAGGGATGCCCATT
Source organism: Oreohelix idahoensis (assembly GCA_024509875.1). NCBI lineage: Eukaryota > Metazoa > Mollusca > Gastropoda > Stylommatophora > Oreohelicidae > Oreohelix > Oreohelix idahoensis. The sequence goes on along the minus strand of JAMPIV010003274.1, from coordinate 1,276,433 downwards.
GTTGACCACTCTATTTTTAACAGTCATAGACTGAGTGATGCGCCAGATATTAGAGGGCAGTCCAAGAGGAATAGGATGGACTACATTTTCTACATTGGAGGATATGGAATATGCACATGACATTGCACTACTAGCACATTCACATCAACACATCCAGGAAAACACGGATAGACTTAATAAGTATAGCCAGCAGGTGGGCTTGAACATCAATCTAAAGAAGACAGAGGTCATGACGCTCGGTGTGAGCAGCCCTGGGCCCATGTCGGTAAGAAATCGGCGGCTGGGGCAGACGGACGCGTTCACATACCTAGGATGCATGGTGACACCAGACGGTGGAGCGGGCAAAGACATCAACAACAGAATGAACAAAGCAAGAACAGCCTTTTTTAGTCTAAACAACATCTGTAAGTCCTCTCAGTGCAGCACGGGCACAAAATTAAGATTATATTACAGCTGTGTGCTTTCTGTGGTGCGGAGTGCTGGGGAGTTGCAGAGAGGGAAATGTCGAGATTGTCCTCTTTTCACACGGCATGCCTTGGAAAAATTCTCTGAGTCTTTTGGCCGAGTGCCATCGCCGGCCAAGATCTGCTTACTCGGAACAAGCAAGAGGACAAGCACACCACCATAGCTGGCAGACGCCGGAGCTGGGTTGGCCATGTCCTCAGAAGAGACCCCGATGGCATCACGGGAACAGCTGTGCTATGGACCCCTGAAGGAAAACGAAAGAGAGGCCGACCAAAAACAACTTGGCGTAGGACTGTGGAGGCTGAGATGCAGGGGTGAACCAGAGTTGGGGCACTGTACGAAGGATGGCCACCGACCGAGCAAAGTGGAATAATTTTGTTGTTGCCATACAAGACGCCATCAGGCGTGATGGCCACTGACTGTTTGACGGTTGGCGGCTAAGGATAAAAGAAAGAACAGGAAGGTGGTGGTGGAGATTTGTACAGCTGTAGGTACAGGAAAGTGGTGGGGGGAGGTTTGTCCAGCTGTAGGTACAGGAAGGTGGTGGGGGGAGGTTTGTACAGCTGTAGGTACAGGAAAGTGGTGGGGGGAGGTTTGTCCAGCTGTAGGTACAGGAAGGTGATGGGGGAGGTTTGTGCAGTCTTAGGTATACGATGGGGAGGGGGGGTGGTACAGCCGTAGGGGGGGGGGGGCGATGTTGTACAGCTGTAGGTATACGATGGGGGGGTGGTAGTTGTACAGCTGTAGGTAAACGATGGGGGGGAGGTGTTGTATAGCTGTAGGTACACGATGGTGGGGGGTATGTACAGCTACAAGTACACAATGGGAGGGGGTTGTACAGCTGCAGGTGTACACTTCAGGTACACGATGGAGAGGGGGGGTGTATACAACACGATGGGGGGATGTACATCTGCAGGTACACGATTAGGGGGATCTGTACAGCTGAAGGTGAGGGGAGGTTTGTACAGCTGTAGATACAGGAAGGTGGTGGGGGAGGTTTGTGCAGCCTTAGGTATACGATGGGGAGGGGGGTGGTACAGCCGTAGGTATATGATGGGGGAAGGGGTTGTACGGCTGTAGGTATACGATGGGGGGCGGTGTTGTACAGCTGTAGGTATACGATGGTGGAGGGTATGTACAGCTACAAGTACACGATGGGAGGGGGTTGTACAGCTGCAGCTATACGAGGGTTGGGGGGGGGGGCTGTGTACACTTCAGGTACACGATGGAAAGGGGGGTGTATACAACACGATTGGGGGGGGGGGGAGGGATGTACATCTGCAGGTACACGATTAGGGGGATCTATACCAGTTGTTGACTTTTACGATGCGATCTATCGGCACTTCCTGATCCAGCTTTGGTTTGTCTGCCATGTTTCAGGATAATCCTCATGTGTATATTCAAACTGCTCGCCCAGATTGCGCTTAATTGGCCTAAGTCTCTATGAACTACATATTACGATATTTATATTGACTATGTTGAGAAAACAATAGTTTCTTGTGGTGGCTTTATCAAACACACAAATGGTAATTATATTTTACTGTGTAGTTAATTCGCAGTGTTATTTCTCATGGAACTTATGATGTGTTAGAAACATTTTTTACGCATGCTCTGTCAACATCCGGGTGTAGCTAAAAGCTATTGAAACGGAATCGTTCTGTATGAAAACACAACAGGCTTAAATTCAAGGACATCATAAAGGCAACTGCCGTAAAAGCATGTGGTAAAGTCCGACACAGGAAGAAGAGAAAGAGGACACCTTGGTGGATAGAGGAAGTTAAGAGAAAATAAGAGATTAAAAAAGGCATGGAAACAATTAGCTAATATCACAGCAGGGATCGGAGCGGCTAAGAATTCTAGAGGTACAGGGTTTATGGAAATATTTTTTCAGAACCAGTGGTCCTAATCATGTCATACTCCCCCCTCCAATGGGTAGTGAGATTAGTTGCCTAGCTCTTATCGGATAAGAGCGAAAAATAGGTGGATCAGTGTGCAAGTTGCGCACGTTAAAAAATCCTACCGCAGTTGGAAATCTTAAAGAGTAGGCCATAAGTCCGCTGCCCTGGCAAAATTTAAAAAATCAGAAATCTACCCACTACAAAAATATTTAAAGAATGTGTGACTCCTATACATTGGGATTCTGCCGTTGCTAAGATCCTCCTTGTGTGATCTAAGGGAGGAGATCGGAGCACTGACGGAGTAGCCCGTGTGCACTGAAGATAGTCCTTCAAACCAAACCAAACCAATCCTCACAGTTGTGGGAACTTGTATCCAAACATGAGTGAGGAAGCTCATGTTTGATATACAGGGCCACCGATTTGTAACCTGGGCAATTAATATTGTTATTCGCTTTTAAATGTGTCTCCTGGATCATGAGGATATCAAAATCATAGATGATTTTTTTCTGTATAACTGCTTCCCATTGATGGTCGCTTCCACAATTCCACTGAGAGTCTATCCGCGTTCTTTAAGAATTTTCGTTTGTCGGCTCTTCTTCTTTCTGTTCTCTTCTCTTCTATCCCTTACCTCCTTTTTAAAAAATTAATGATGAATAATATCCCGTTCAACCTCTGATGGGTTATAATTAGGATATAAATTGTTTTCAATTCCAAATAATATGAATAACTGCCGATATGGGAAAGTGGCATCACACCTGTTAGATCATTGTAAATAGGGCAAATCACAATTACCAATTATGCTTGTATGTTAAAAAAAAAAACCCAAACAAACAAAAACGAGATGAAACCGAACAAAATCAACTCCAAACAAGAATAATATTAAGGGGGAGGGGTGTAAAGGCCTGGTGATTCCAGTTATATAACTAACTTTAACTAATATTTAATTGACTTTCACCTGTTAAAAGTCATATGTATTTTAAGAACATCATCAGAACTTCACATTCCCAATTACTATATATTAACTTTTGTTCTTGTTAAATATTGTTTGACTATATTTTGAAGTTCAGTAGGTTTGTTTATTGTGTTAACACCTCTTTTATATTTATTGGTAAATTGAATGCCTGCAAATAATCTAATATTGGTATTCTCATGTGTTCTTACCTCTTACATTTTAACAGGAAATGTTCTGTATTATTGTCTTGAAGAAATTCTGCACAGTAAGGTTCTTCTATTCTGAAATAGCCTTTTCCCAGCTGTAGTCTAAGTTTCTTATTACTGGGAATTTTCAATTCCCTAGATATCTGACATTTTCTTGTTGGAGCCTTGAACATCCTGCATGCATGTCTTCCTTTCAGATTTGTTATCCCACTCTGCTTTCTATTCATCTGTTATTAAATCTTTAATTAAGCTCTTAATCTCTGATTTACTGATCCCTATATTTATTACAATTTTTATCAGATCTACCTTTCTTGGCTTCATCTGCCTTTTCATTTCCATCTATGCCAACATGTGAAGGTACCAAGCGATTAAGATTGAACATCCTCTGGAATATAAGTTTGTAGTAGCCAGAAATATCTCCTCCGCTATATAAGGTCTACTGCATCCCTACCTCTTTTCTTGGGGCATAGTATGTGTTACAGACAAGGGGTATGATGTGTTGGTGTTGTGGGTTTCCCCCCTTGCTTCACCCCAGGCCTAGTGAATTCCTTTTTCATGACAGGAGCGACCATTGCGGTGTCAGTCTCTTGGCATAGCAAAACCTCTCATACCCTAAGATCGTTGTGCGTGGTGAAGAGCTACACCCTCCTCGAGGTAGTCTTGGTAACTGAGGGTGCGAACCCCCAGGGTAAACATAACTGATCTGGTGGGACAAACCTCGATAATAAAACTGGATCACTACACCACACACGCCCTCTGTGGGTGGGAAGGTGCCAGATGGATACTGAACAAGTCTCAGGAGTGGGAACAAGTCTTAGGAGTGGGAACAAGTCTCAGGAGTAGAGACAAGTCTTAGGAGTGGGAACAAGTCTTGGGAGTGGGAACAAGTCTTAGGAGTGGGAACAAGTCTCAGGAGTGGGAACAAGACTTAGGATTGGGAACAAGACTTAGGATTGGGAACAAGTCTTAGGAGTGGGAACACGTCTTAGGAGAGGGAACCAGACTTAGAAGTGGGAACAAGTCTTAGGAGTGGGAACAAGACTTAGGAGTGGGAACAAGTCTTAGGAGTGGGAACAAGTATGCACTACTTCCTGAAGACTGGAACCCATCATACAAGAACAGAGACTCAGGACGTGGGAACAATTATGCACTACTTCATGAAGACTGGAACCCATCGTACACTCACAGAGACTCAGAAGTGAGATAAAGTATGCACTACTTCCTGAAGACTGGAACCCATCGTACAGGCACAGAGACTCAGGAGTGGGAACAAGTATGCACTACTTCCTGAAGACTGGAACCCATCGTACAGACACAGAGACTCAGGAGTGGGAACAAGTATGCACTATTTCCTTGAAGACTGGAACCCATCGTACAGGCAGAGACTCAGGACGTGGGAACAAGTATGCACTACTTCCTGAAGACCGGAACCCATCGTAAAGGCACAGAGACTCAGGACGTGACGATCATATTGCTTTCAATTTTTGGTCATTTGGCTAGAGCCTTGGAGAACTCGGCGTGACCGACAGGTAATTTGGTGGCGATATATGAGCACTGTGAGCCCTACCTTGGCTATGTATCTCAGGGAGTTGCAGAAACACCTCCTTTATCTCCCCTAGAGCTGGCACAGTACACTTCTGGCTTCTTTCCAGGGTGGGTAGAAAATCCACAGGCACCCCAGCATCACAATGCACTGATGATGAAAATGTCAAAATTGATTCATTCAAACGAGATCGGACGACGCCTTGGTAATTAAGGTCCGCGCCAGACAGTGGGTAACCAGGTTGTAATGTGCGAAAATTTGATTACTGGAAAAAACCAGAAAGACAGATTACCCAAGAAAAGGAAAAGTGGGAGAAGGGGCAAAAAGAAACCAGATCACACAGAAAACACATCTACACTTAATATTCTGCAGCAAAACGTCTGTGGCCTTAGAAACAAAAAAGCTTAAACTTGCCAAACTGCTAGACAGTCATAGTGTACATGTGGCTGCTCTACAAGAAGCTTTACACAAAGATTTTTACCTGCACCTGCCTGGATACACTAAGTTACGCCTGTAAGTGCGTTGGTTGCCGTGGCATAGTAATCTACAGCTGGAATGACATCCAATGAGATGCCACACAGCTATCAACAGCCTTGTTGAGGACTGTTTCGGGTTTGCAAACATGTGAATGGTTGCAAACATTTGCATGGTTGCACCTCGAGACACCTCAATTGAATTAATACTAGAAATCGCGCAAATCGATGTATGACGCGTCAAGGCTAGTAACCGCAGTCTATGTATGGCCATAGTGCCGTCCGGCAGTGTTTCAAATGTGTGGCAGAGCCACTTATGGAATGTGTATTTCCTAATGATAATAATTCCACTAAACGGATTTGAAAGAGTTGGTTGCAAACTCAAGGATGCTATAGAATTAATGGTTAACACAGACGTGCAGTGTCTGTAGGATGAACATTGAGTAGATCCTAAAAAACTATGTTTTAATGCCAATATTAGTTGTGTGAAATCGTTCTGTATTCATTTGGAAAAAGGACATGTATTAAATATTCAGTCGTCAATGGAACTTGTTTTAATTGCCTGAATTATTCAAGTTTACTAATGTGCTGTGACTGTTGAGATAACCCTTGCAAGGTCAGTACAGACTATCACATTTATATTTACAAGATTACTCATAAAATAATACAACACTGGTGGAGAATTAATACGAAGTAATGAACGACACTGAATCAAATAATAATATTGAATCACGCAATAACGGCTCTAAATCTGCAATTGAACTGTAAGCCGAAATGGTAGAGATGAATATAATACCTAAAGAATTATTGAAGAGCAACCCAATAACTCACGTCCAACGGGCTTCTAATATCTGGTGATAGAAACGGCCCGTAACATCTGGTGTCAAAAGCCCGTAACATCTGGTGTCAGAAAGTGTAGAATTCATCTTCTCCGTTACCCAATTCGACGAACTAACGTTCAAGTGTCAGGCTCAAGTTGGGAAACATTTCGGTTGAAACAACTACAAGAACATCTCAGTTCGGAACGATCAAAGTCTCAGTGGAAATTGAATAGTTTGAAGATTTTATTCAAGACGCAAGTGTGAACGGTGGTTTGGTTTTGATAGAGAGAAAGAATGTAGAAAAATGGTATGGATGGGTTTGGTTGCAGATTATTTGTCGTTAATGAAGGGAGATAAGATGTGTAAGGTTAGGCTTTGTCTTAAGGGAAGTAACTTAGAATTAAGTCCCTTACAGGTTTGAGTGAGTTGAGAAAAAAAAGTATGCACGAGAAAGTCGAGAGGGGTAAACACATGTTAGGCGTGAACGAAGAATGTTGGAACGGGGTTTTGACAGAGTCTGGTTTGAGACACGCTAGGTGTAGGCAGGGAAAGGTGTTTCTCTCAAGTGTGTAGTTAGATATTGAACGTGCTCAGCGTAAGATTTGATATTGTTGTATAAGATATATTCGGAGCACCAAAGTGTTTGTGTAAGAAAAAGTGTATTTCATATGAAGAAACAAAACCAGGTACGTTTTGACATTTTGATTGATAACTAGCGTATGTAGCTCAGCAGACAGGTCTGAGCAGAGGACAGTAAACAGATGAAATCTTGGTAAAAGTGACAGCCCTGGCGGTTAAGGCCAGTTTCTCGTATAGAGATATAACAAGAAACATGGGAAAAGAAACATAAAATAAATAAGCAGTACAGAAGAACGACAGGAAGTTCTGTCTGAATAAATATATGACATGTTCTATAGCTGGGACAAGTAATAGTAAGAAGACAAGCAAATGTATGTAAAAAATGGATACTGAGATTGTTTGAAACTGAAGATTGTATTTTGCAAGACTGCCAACCTTGAAGAGAAAGGTTGGGCATACCATTTTTACTCAGTTATCAACGTATGTTAATAAAGTTCTACCATTGATATTTTCACTGCTGTTTTGAGTGGTATCGATTGATCAACAGTGGGTATGAAGAAAAAGTAGAGTCAGTCTGAGTGAAGGAAGTTTTTTCTAGTATTTACTTTACAACACATTAGCTACTGGAAGGGCAGAGGTCCGAATCTTGCAATACGACTCACGGCTACAGGACTTTCATGGTGCTCGTGACCAGCCCTACAGTAGGCAGTAGCAAAGACAACAGATGACAGGGTAACTAATGGTGCGAGTAACCAGCCCTACACTAGGATAGCTCAAGAAACTTTTATAACTTAATGATAGTTCAAGAAACTTTTATAAAGCAAGACAGACTCCACTCAGATGTCAGTTTCGGCATCACATATTAAGTATGGTTGCGTCAAATATTTTCGTATCTAGCACTACAACGGTCACAGACTATATTGGTACACCTGACCAGCCCTATACAAGATAGAGATTTAAAAGACTGCAGACAGAACGAAGGTCAAGTTCATTAAGAAGGTACAAATCAAAGGAATCCTGCGAGCTGAAGAAACAAAGCAAGACAACACAGAAGTCAAGACATCACGAAGGACAAGTGCACTAAGAAGAATATAAAGAACAAAACAGTCTACATCACCCAACAACCGTCAGAGTACAGGCACTCATGCATGAGATAACAATCTGAATTATGAACAGGCCCAACGCGCAAAAATAACATGTTACACAGCCGTATAAGACAAAAATTGTGTTGATTAATTCTGAAATACTGGAGGAGCAAGTGTGTATCCCAATCAAGGAAAACAGATTATGTAACACATAAACATTTAGATGCAAGTTAATTAAGTTAGTCATTATAGTAGTTAGTTAAATTATAAGATTTGGATTGATATTTAGGTTCTGTGTTTACAATCACAGTGTTGACAGAAAATTTGTTTCGTAGTTCAAACATTTTATGAAATATTGTGTATAGATAGTCGTTGGTATTTCTTTTGCAGGCCAACCAGGATATTAATATTGGTTTCTTTCCAGGTGTTTTATTAATACTAACACTTTACAGATCAAGACAAGATGCAACAACAACAACTTACGGCGGGTTTGGATCCCAATGTGGCTGCTCTTGAGCAGGTAGCTAAGGCTATGACATCCATTAGAAATGAAAGTAAGTTCCAGAATATCCGGAACAGCATAACACCATATGCAGGGAATCCTACTTTATGTAGAAAATGGTTGCTCGAGATACAAAGATATTGCACTTCGGTCAATATGGACCAAGGTGAGTACAAACAAGTTGCATATCTTTCCTCAGGTGGGTTAGTAGTAGATTTCATAAGACGCAGGTTTGACACTTTCCCAGACGAGACATGGGAGGAGTTTAGGAAAGAACTAATAAGGACGTATGCACAAATTACGGACGCATCGTACGCCTGGAGTCTGCTGAGGAGCATACAACAAAAAGTAGGAGAACCTATTCAAATGTTCAGCGACAGGTTGTTAAACCTAGCTGAAGAGGTTTTCTTGGGACAACAAATTAACCAACAAGAGGTGGAAAAACAGTTAGTGGGCATATTCGTAGATGGGTTGAGTGGGGTACCAATTAAATTACATCTCCTCAGGAAGGACCCACAAAACTTGTCACAGGCCATTGCACTGGCTGCAGCTGAAGAGAACCTCAGAAGACGATTGGACCTCAGGCTTGGTAGAGCAGTCACTTGTGAAGAAACACAGGAAGAACCTATGGAGATAGGACATTGTCAACAAAGAAGGATAGAAAGACGAGGGAGAGGAATGGAAACGTTTTATAGGTCAAGGCAGGTGGACCGCAGGCAAAGCGTGTGTTATGCTTGCAATAGGCTGGGACATAAAGCCTTTGCGTGTAATTATAGGCCACTAGAGCCACAACACTCAGTAAGGAGAGTTGAGACCTTTAACCCGAGACATAGTAGACAACACAATAGACAACAATATTACAACCAGTCCGAAAAGAATAGACGAGGGAATGAAGTAAACACCAAGAGAGGGAGACTCATCAGAGAGATAGTACAATCACGTGACAAGACGGAGAAAGGATATATTGATACAAGTGGAAGGCAGCCACAAGTGAACATGATAGGAAGGGCACATGTTAGGTATAACCAACAACCATACCATAGACAATGGGCCAGAGTACACCATCCTGCAAGTTGGTTTGACAAGAAAGGATGGCTACAAAAGACATGTCAAGAATACAGAAATAGGAAGATGAATTGGGATGGTTCAGTTATAAACAGGAACGAATATGAAAGGAGAAACATATGTACAGATCGCGAAATTGGGAAATGGAAATGTAACCAATATCAATATAAACAGGGACATAATAGAACATGGAATAACAGGGACAGGACACTCCCGACTTTCAACAGCAACTATGGATCAGGACATTGGGACAGTGTGAATAGGAGAAGAACTAGAATAGATTTGAGGAATTTTGTTGGAGACATCAGGAGAGGAGTCAAAGACAAGAAAATACAAATAAATGAAATTGAAAAACAAGAAAGAAAACAACGTATCCCTAAAAGAAGACAAGTAGCAACAGCAATCGAGCTAGCTCATAAACCAGACCCTTGCTCATGTATTGTCGAAATACACAGAAGGAGATATAGAGCATTGGTAGACTCAGGGGCTACTGTAAGCCTTATTAGGTTTGGACTTTATAAACAGATACGAGGCGTAGCTCAATACAGAAAGTCACAAAATACACTTACCTCGGTGTCAGGAGAAAACCTGAAAGTGATGGGAACAGCTATGGTGCAAATGAGAATTGGCAATATGATCGTGGAACACACGTTCACCATAGTGAAGGGGATGACGAGAAATATCATACTAGGACGTGATTTTCTGCTAAAACATAAGGCTCAAGTACATTTTGATACTCACCAACTGAAGATACATGGCGAATGTATCAGGTTACAGGACGACGTATATATAGCGTCCATAATCCGAAACAGAACAACAGTTACGCTGCGACCGAATGAAGTCGGTATTGTTCAAGGCAAGTTGAAAAGATCCCCATATTTCAACCAAGGACAAACGGTCTTAACACTCGACTGGGAAGATGGAGATATACTAGATGAACCCGGACTAGAAATGGTAGAAGGAATAGTACAAATTGGAAAAAGACAACAATTTCCAACGATGATTATAAACACCATGGGAAAAACAGTTAGAATACCAAGAGGATTTGTATTAGGAAGGGTACAACTGATGGAAGGTCAGCAAGGAAATATGGAATACCAAGAAAAGCACCAAATACAAGAAACTATGAACAATAACAACGCGCGTCAAAGACAAAATCGGAAACCACAAACAGTGGTGGTACCACAACATAGAGTTAAAAACAAGATATACAGAGAGCAGAAGAAAGTGGAAACAAGGAAGCAGGACAAGGTAGGAATCAAGGAAGATGTATGCACACCATTCAGACTCAATGCAGTGTTAGGAGAGAAAAAGCACACAAAAGAGAATGGAATACAGAGAGTTAACGGTGTAACAGAAAAGATGGAAAGGATCAAAATACCTCAACCAAGTATAGAGCAGTTGAGGAAAGAAATAAAAGCCATCCTTGGAAGAACTAAACCAGACATCGTGGTACTAAAGGAGGTGCAGAAAATTCTGGAAGAAAAGTTTGATATAGACTTATCACAAAGAAAGGAAGAAATCTACAAGCTTGTCGTAGACGAAATAGAGGAAGATAGACCGATGGATATAAGAGGCTATATAAGGAGCCATAGTATGTATAGTATGAGAGGCAGTGTTCAAGAAAGATGTACACGGATTCCCAATAACACACCACACTACACGGAAGGACAGAAACAACATAACAATACACATGAACGGATAGGAACACGTAGAATTGAAGCAACACAAAAGGATAGTGACTGGAAGGAGTCTAACAGGATAGGAGACAACTGGAGAATAGGGTGGGAAGATGACTATGGAGAAACATCAACAGGTAGTCAGAGTCGCACAATGACAGGAAGAACACACGTCCAGGCAGAACCAGAAACAACATCTGATCGGTTAAACCCAAACCCCCAAATCTTAAACAGGGAACAAGAGGAGATGGGCACATATAGGCCAGAGGAAGACAGGATACAAGTATGGCAGGATACAGAGAGTAAACAGTACAATGAGATTCTAGAAGATACGACAGGAATAAGGAAACAATGGAATAATATTGAAACAGAAATAGATGCACCGTACAAACATACGAGAGCTGCAGAACAAAGAAACAGAGCACAGGAGCAGCAGCTATTGAAACAAAAGGAGCAACAGATAGATACTAAACAACAAAGTAGTGCAAGTCAAACTCAGAATATAGAGGACACATCAGCTAAAGATTCAGATACGCAGGAAGAGATGGAAGAAGAAAATATAAGAGGGATGAAAAGACAGTGGTCGTCGTCATCAGACGATTCAGAGGATTACAGAAGGCGTCTAGCAAAGTTGAGACATGTAGAAGAGGTCAGACTAAAGAGGAAGAATAAAGTAAGAAATAGTAGTGTAGCGGAGATGAAGGACATACGGGCAATTGTTCAATATATGGACAGGAAATTTGAAGAATTGGAAAAGGAGAAATGTAGTCATAGAGAAGTGCAAGAAGAACAAGATAGAAAGACCAAGGGAACGGGTCAATGGGATATAGACAGTGTCGACCAAGGAAGGTCGAGGAAAAACAAAGAGGAAGAAGGAAATAAAGATAGAACAAAAATAGAACAGTTAACTGCACTTTGCGCAGATTTAGAGAAGTTGGAAGAGTTAGAAAAGAGGCAGGAAATCAATAGAGATGCATCAGAGAAAAAGGAAGATGTCACAGCACCTTGGGCAGGGGATGATAGAAGGGAAGCCATAGAGAAGGCGACGCAGAAAGTAGAAGAAGTTAAGAAACATGAAAGTAGTAGAAGTGCAGATCGACGAGAATACCGATCTAAGAGGAGGCAAGTAGGGATACGAGTCGAAGAGAATACCGATCCAAAAGCCGAGAGGGTAGTAATAGGAGAAATACGAGTCGAGGAGAATACCGATTCAAGACTAGAGAGAGCGAGGAGAATAGGAGAGATAATAGTAGAGAAAGAAGGAGAGATACGGGTCGACGGGAATTCCTATCCAAGAGTCCAGAGGGACTAGATACACAGAGAAATAGAACACATACAGATCGAGGGGATTACCGATCTAAGAGCCGAGAGGCTAGAAAGGAGGAAGAGAGAGGAAATACGGATCGAAGGGAGTACCGATCCAAGAGCCAAGAGGCTAGAAAGGGAGATAGAAATAGGAGTAGTAGTATGAGAGATACTAGGAGTACAAGTCGAGGTAGCGACAAATTAAAGAGTACAGGGAGTACGAGAAGGGAAGAAATGGAAGATAGAGGGAAACCGAGGCAAACTGTTGACGAAGTAAGAAGTAAGGAGGTTGAGAGAAACTCGGGAGATACACGAGATACAGAGGTAGAAAGGAAACAAAGTGTTGACGAAGTCAGAAGAGTAGAGGACCCCAGACGGGCTTGCGGGGAAGTACAAAACAGTGGAGAAACAAAGGCGGAAGCACAAGGAGTCGATAAGCAGCTGTTAGCACTGGAGGTGCTACATAAATTAATGATGAAGAAGTGAGATAAGGAGTGAGGAAGAGGCTATGAGAGGAGAGGCATAGCATTAGATACATAAACAAAGTTGCTAGTCTTAAAAAGACAAGTATGATTGGTCCATACCGCACTTAAGAAGTAAACTGGGTACACCGGACCAATAGGGTACTGCAGTAGAGGAGAGGAGGAAAGGAGATGTAAGAAGTAGATTAGAGGCCATGGTAGTATGGCGGAAATTATGTGAAACGCCGTGGTGACGACGGCAAGAATAGTGCAGACTGACATTTTGGTGAGGCCGTGGAGGGGGACGGCAGTTATGGAGCAAAATGAGGTATGGAGGTACAGATTTTGAGGAGTCGTAGAGTAAGACGGCAATTATGGAGCAATATGAAGTATGGAGAATGACGCAGTAAAATGGAGAAGATTTTTAGGAAACCGTTGAGGAGGACGGCAGTATTATGGGTTTTTCTGGGAAAAATATGGAGAAATAAGGGAAATATGAGATTTTGGAGAAGCCGTACAGAAAGACGGCAGAAAAATTGACAAATTTGGAGAAATATTGAGACTAAGATTTTGGTGAAGCCGTAGAGGAGGATGGCAGAGATAGGGAGAGTATGGAGTGATAAGAGAGAAGTTAGAGAACAGTTCCAGGGAGGGAACGAAAATAGAGGATATGAAAGAAGAGTAGTAGAAAATTGCAGCGGGAGTCTAGTTGTTTGGAAACTAGATGCAATCGTTCTACACTGAACATAAAAGTGAACTCAGTAGGTCCGAACGATGGATTACTGCACTGGTGGAAGAGAAGAGGAAAGAGGCAGGGAAGCCATAGATTAAGGGAGAGAGACGTAGATGGGAGGAATGGAGAAGTCACGAGAGGAGACGAAAGGGAATTACGAGACAACTAAAGGAGTATTGGAGAAACTATAGAGAATATGGCGGTAGATGAGGGCCATAGGGAAATGGCAAAGATATAGAGAAAATTGGATAATTAGAAGTGATAATCTAGAGGGAGCTGACAACGGAGTTGAGGAAGATGCAGATTTTTTTTTCCGGCAGTTGCCAGAGTCTGGTGAAGACTTTGTGGGAAGCGAGGCTTCTCCAAGTTATAAGAAATGGAGGTTATAGGGAGATAATAAGGAAGAATAATGAGAGATAGAAAAACTAAGGAAATGAGAATAGGGGAGAGAATAATTATGTTGAGGAAACAGTACACATTGTATATGGTTACGGGTTTCTTTTAACCACAAGGGAAGATGGAAATGAAATGTAGATAACGTAGGAAAGATATGCAACTAAGTAGAACGATTAATGAGATAGGCAGAAATTCAAGATAATTCGCGTAGGCGGGATAATAAACTTGGGAGTAGAGATAAAAGGGATGGTAAATGACTAATGAAGTTAGGAAGGTCTAGTAAGAGTAGTAAAGGAGCAAACGATAAGGTGTATTATGACATGAATTGTATTATATACAAGGTGTAATATGAAAGGAATTGCATTATGTACAAGTTGTAACATGAAAAGAGTTGTATTCAGTAAAATGTATAATATGAAAACAGTTCCATGATGGAAAATGTATACTATGAAATGGAAATGGTAAACAAGAAGATGTGTGAGGTTGATTGGAAGTGGAAAATGGCGGGTCGCATTAAGATCAGTTGGTGTTTGGTCTCATTGGGACAGATGTTGAGGAAGAGAGGGATGGAATTGGTAGTAGAAGAGGGAAGGAAGAGAGTGAGTGGAGATTTTTCGGGAAATTTTCTCTGTGAGAGAAATTTTTTTTTAAGGGTGGGAGATGTGTGAACGGTGGTTTGGTTTTGATAGAGAGAAAGAATGTAGAAAAATGGTATGGATGGGTTTGGTTGCAGATTATTTGTCGTTAATGAAGGGAGATAAGATGTGTAAGGTTAGGCTTTGTCTTAAGGGAAGTAACTTAGAATTAAGTCCCTTACAGGTTTGAGTGAGTTGAGAAAAAAAAGTATGCACGAGAAAGTCGAGAGGGGTAAACACATGTTAGGCGTGAACGAAGAATGTTGGAACGGGGTTTTGACAGAGTCTGGTTTGAGACGCGCTAGGTGTAGGCAGGGAAAGGTGTTTCTCTCAAGTGTGTAGTTAGATATTGAACGTGCTCAGCGTAAGATTTGATATTGTTGTATAAGATATATTTGGAGCACCAAAGTGTTTGTGTAAGAAAAAGTGTATTTCATATGAAGAAACAAAACCAGGTACGTTTTGACATTTTGATTGATAACTAGCGTATGTAGCTCAGCATACAGGTCTGAGCAGAGGACAGTAAACAGACGAAATCTTGGTAAAAGTGACAGCCCTGGCGGTTAAGGCCAGTTTCTCGTATAGAGATATAACAAGAAACATGGGAAAAGAAACATAAAATAAATAAGCAGTACAGAAGAACGACAGGAAGTTCTGTCTGAATAAATATATGACAGGTTCTATAGCTGGGACAAGTAATAGTAAGAAGACAAACAAATGTATGTGAAAAATGGATACTGAGATTGTTTGAAACTGAAGATTGTATTTTGCAAGACTGCCAACCTTGAAGAGAAAGGTTGGGCATACCATTTTTACTCAGTTATCAACGTATGTTAATAAAGTTCTACCATTGATATTTTCACTGCTGTTTTGAGTGGTATCGATTGATAAACAGTGGGTATGAAGAAAAAGTAGAGTCAGTCTGAGTGAAGGAAGTTTCTAGTATTTACTTTACAACACATTAGCTACTGGAAGGGCAGAGGTCCGAATCTTGCAATACGACTCACGGCTACACAAGTCAAATCTGGCAACTCGAGTACACAGACAAACTACGAAGGTCAAGGTCGAATCAAGTCTCCTCCTAACGGTCACTTTCGACGCTGATTCAACTTTATCTTATTCAATCAATTTAGTGATCCTGAACCGACCCAGAGAACAGTGAAGAACAGCCATACCCTTGCTGTACGTCCAGATCACACGGAAAGGTATTTCGACAAACATTCGTTCGATACTAAATGTGAACGGATTTTCTTCAATCAATTGGACGCCTGCTGATCAATTGGAACGAGTCAAACAGCTGTGTGTGAGAATCTTGTTGTGGTTTTCACAAATCACAATGTCGGGATCGTAATAAGATAAGTTCTTGTCTAAATTAGAGCTCTTGACTAGTGTGTGTTGTCCAGTTGGCTAGCTTTGGCCTTAAATTTTCTCCACTGTCACTTGCCTGTTCTACGTGCAGTTCTACTCATTATCATTTTGTGTATAAAATCTATGTGTTTTATATAAATTCGTGGGAAGGATGGTTAGGGCTTATTATTGCTTGTTTGTTTCCTTTGGGAAAAATTCAAGGAATTATAACGACTTCTAGGGTTAATGCTTGTATTTGCTGACCGAAGAGCTAACTATTTTATTATTTTTTTTGCAGTTAGGATATAAATTAACTGAAGCTTCGGTTCGCAATACAACCATTTTATTTTTGTGCTAGTTGTGACGTCACGTGCCTACGTCATTTTATTTGCATAACCTAGTTTCCGTATTGTTCAATTTTATTCGTTTGTGCTCTAAAATCTCTCTGTCTCAGTGTTTGTTTAAGGACGACTTGTATCTTTAAATTTTTGTAATGTTATTTAAACATTTCATTTCTATTATTACTACGTCTAGTTCTTACTTAGTTCCTTTATATCTGTCACATGATGTCGTATAACTGAACATATCACTTCATTGTATTTCATTATCTTGTTCCATCCATTGTCTATTGTCACCTGTGCTTGTCTCTGGCATACATTGAATATCATAGTTACATAGGATTAACTAATATCACACGTTCATAATATATTTATTGACAAATAATATACTTATATAAGTTATTGATAAACTTGTCATCATGTCCACGTTAGAAGATTTTATTAAAATTGGACAGAGCCTAGGTAAATCGGGATCTGATCTTGAACTTTATGCTGAGAATAGATATGAAAAGCATTTATCTCAACTGGAGAGAATTGAACAACGGGAACTTAAAAAGTTGGAATTAGCCCAACAAAAAGAACTTAAAGAAAAAGAATTGGCTCAACAAGATAAAGAAGTCCATATTAACAAGATACTATGATGATGGTATTTCTATTATTCATCAGGTGGTTGTTCCAAAAGAATATAGACCATTGGTGTTACAGACAGGACATGACTCTCCCATGGCAGGTCACATGGGCATTAAAAGAACATTATTCAGAGTCACGTCACAATTCTATTGGCCTGGCGTCAATAAGGACACAAAATTGTATTGTAGGTCATGTACGACATGTCAGAGCATATCACGTAAGGGCAGATTCCATACGGCACCCTTACAAATCACTGATGTACCAGAAAGACCATTTAAAAAGATAGCAATAGATATTATTGGTCCGTTATCGATTCCATCTAATAATGGGTTCCGATATATCTTAACATGTATAGACCTTTGTACACGTTGGCCTGAGGCTATACCTCTGAAAACCATTACTACTGCGTCGGTATCTGATGCATTGTTTGCGATTTTTTGTCGCATTGGTTTTCCGGAAGAAATCTTGTCCGACAGAGGTTCACAATTCACCTCAAACATTATGAAGGAAGTGGAGTCGATGCTATCAATTCACCATTCGTTTTCAAGTGCATATCACGCCCAAACGAACGGGGTCTGTGAGCGCTACAATGGGTCGCTCAAACAGATTCTTCATAAGATCACTGAGGAATGTCCTTGTGACTGGGACAGGCTCCTTTGTGCAGCCTTATTTGCATATCGAGAAGTCCCCCACGAAAGCACAGGCTTTAGTCCGTTCGAGCTCATTTATGGCTCTAATCCACGTGGCCCAATGATGATTCTAAAGAATTTGTTGGTCGGATCATCAGCAGATGAATCCACCCGTACTAGTTATGAGCTAGTTATTGAACTTCGACAAAGAATCATTGATGCGTGCACCTATTCATCTGATAGCATAAAATCGGCTACACAAAAATCTAGATTATTCCATAATCAAAAGAGAACATTACGATATTTTAATCCTGGGGGAAAAGTTTGGTTACTACTTCCTCACGATGATAATAAACTTTTGGTGTCATGGCAGGGTCCATTTGTGATCATTAAACGAGTCACAGATGTTGATTACGCTATAAACATAAGAGGGAAAATTAAGACTTTCCATGTCAATATGCTGAAATTGGCAGTGGAAAGACCACAAGAGTTAATTCCCATTATTAACTCTGTTTCTGAGTCTTCATCTCATATTTCTTCTTTCGCATTAGTGAATGACGAAGACACTACATCGTCGATTCCTCTACAGTTTTCTTTACCATCTTTACAATCTTCCGAATCTTGGAAGGATGTCACAATTTCTTCGACTTTGTCATCTAAACAACAAAGTCAAGTTCAAGAAATTCTTCTTTCTTTTAATGATGTACTTACTGACCTTCCAGGTAGAACATCTTTAATTTCTCATGACATCATTCTGACAGACAATCGTCCTATTAAACTAAGATCTTACCCTATTTCTCTACATCATAAAGATAAGGTTGAAAAGGAACTTAAGGATATGATAAGATTGGGAGTCATATCTCCATCAGAGTCACATTATGCTTTTCCCATGGTAATTGTGAAAAAGAGGGATGGTTCGCTCCGTATTTGTATTGATTTCAGACGTCTAAACAGTATCACAATTAGCGACGCTGAACCAATGCATTTGTTGGACAACCTCCTTTCTCAAGTGTCAGAAGCTACTTACTTTAGTAAATTAGATCTGTCGAAAGGATATTGGCAGATACCTCTTACAGAACATGCCAAGCCTTTCACCGCCTTTACTACTCCATTTGGATTGTTCCAATGGAATTACATGTGCTTCGGCCTTGTAAACGCACCTGCGACATTTGTGCGCATGATGCGCCGCCTTCTGGGCGATAGAAAAGATGTTATCACATATATTGATGACATCTGTCTATTTCACGACTCATGGGAAGACCACATTACTGGTTTATCTTCTTTACTTCTTACACTGCGACAAAATGGTTTGACTGTAAGACCTTCTAAGGTCCAGATAGGTTGTCGGGAGATTACATTTCTAGGTCACCGCATAGGTAACCACAGATTACATCCTGATGACAATACAGTCAAGCGCATATTAGATATTGCTACCCCATCATCGAAGAAGCAAGTGAGAAGCTTGCTGGGGTTAATCAATTATCATCATAAATTTATACCTCACTTCTCACAGATTTCTGCTCCTTTGTCCGGATTGCTGGCCAAAGGTAGTCCAAAAGAAATTTTGTGGACACCGCAGTGCGAAGAAGCTCTGATTAGGATAAAGAATTTATTTAAGAATCCTCCTATCCTATTATTACCCAATTTACATGTACCATTTGTGATTCAAACAGATGCTTCTAGTACCGGCATCGCAGGATGTTTGCTTCAATGCTATGAAGAAATTCTACATCCGTGCTTGTTTGTATCACGCAAGCTTACACCTGCTGAACAGAAATATGCAACGGGCGAGCGCAAGCTTTTGGCTGTGGTCTGGTGCTTGGAGAAACTGTCTAAATATCTGATCGGTAAAAAGTTCTATATTCAGACAGATCACAGTCCACTTACGTTCATCACGTCCAGAACAATGCGGAATGCGAGAATACACAGATGGTTCCTATTGTTACAGGAATTCGCATTCACCATCATACCTATTTCGGGAACAGATAATAATCTCGCGGACTTGTTGTCTAGAAATTTTTCGTCACAGGATTGATTATGACTTTGTTTTTGGCGTGACCAAAGTTGACTATACGTATATAATTTTTATAATCCACATTTCTGATTATGAGTGTTGATTTAATTAGATAATTCTTAATGATGAATAACATTATATTCGGGTACATCTTCGCCACCACTCTCACACGTGCCACGAGTGTCACGTTTGGGAGCGAGGGGAGCGATGTTGAGGACTGTTTCGGGTTTGCAAACATGTGAATGGTTGCAAACATTCGCATGGTTGCACCTCAAGACACCTCAGTTGAATTAATACTAGAAATCGTGCAAATCGATGTATGACGCGTCAAGGCTAGTAACCGCAGTCTATGTATGGCCATAGTGCCGTCCGGCAGTGTTTCAAATGTGTGGCAGAGCCACTTATGGAATGTGTATTTCCTAATGATAATAATTCCACTAAACGGATTTGAAAGAGTTGGTTGCAAACTCAAGGACGCTATAGAATTAACGGTTAACACAGACGTGCAGTGTCTGTAGGATGAACATTGAGTAGATCCTAAAAAACTATGTTTTAATGCCAATATTAGTTGTGTGAAATCGTTCTGTATTCATTTGGAAAAAGGACATGTATTAAATATTCAGTCGTCAATGGAACTTGTTTTAATTGCCTGAATTATTCAAGTTTACTAATGTGCTGTGACTGTTGAGATAACCCTTGCAAGGTCAGTACAGACTATCACATTTATATTTACAAGATTACTCATAAAATAATACAACACTGCTGGAGAATTAATACGAAGTAATGAACGACACTGAATCAAATAATAATATTGAATCACACAATAACGGCTCTAAATCTGCAATTGAACTGTAAGCCGAAATGGTAGAGATGAATATAATACCTAAAGAATTATTGAAGAGCAACCCAATAACTCACGTCCAACGGGCTTCTAATATCTGGTGATAGAAGCGGCCCGTAACAAGCCTATCCCACAGATGTACACAACGTCAATATCTGGCACAATGGAGGCAGATATACTATATACAGTGTGTACAGCCCTCCACAGACAACATGCAACATACCAGAACTAAACAATACACAAAATCTCAAAACCCATCTTATCGGTGACTTCACCGGACCCTCACCCAATTGGGGTTAGGCTGACTACAATAGTACAGGAAGGTCCAATGAAGAGACCTGTGAAACAAAACCTGTCAATGTTACAGGATACAGATTCCCCACCAACTCTGCTGCACAGGGCCCACCTCTCTCTTAGCTGACCTGATTTGGCCATCTGCTCATCTGACCTAACAGACTCTAGTCAATTTCAGGTTCTGGATGACATTGGAAGTGATCAAAAACCACTACTCACCACCATAACCACCCCCAGTGGAGCATGTTTCAAACAGAGAACTCGCTGGAATTTTCAAAAAAGTGAATTGGAGGCTAATCCAAGAAACATCTGACCGCCTCCTAGAAAACATTGATACCAAATGTGTCGAAACATTTACTGAGGAATTGACAAAATCAATCTTGAATGCAGCATCTCAGTCCATCCCAAGGGACAGCCTTAAGCCATATAAACCATTCTGGAACAAAGAAATACAAATTGCTATATCTTAAAGAAGCAAAGCAAGAACAACACTTGAGACAACACTTTCACAAGAAGCAAAGATTTAGTAATCATCTAAATTTATTATATATATTTAATATATAATAATAGATATAAAACAGCTGAGAAGGCGAAAAAAGCTAAATGGACAGAAACATGCTCCAACTTAGATCTCAGACAGAATGGAAATAAAGCATGGACATTAGTAAATAATCTTTGTGGAGAAAGTAGAAGGAAGAATCCCAAGCCAGTGATAGACGGAAGAAAGAATCCCAAGCCAGTGATAGATGGAAGGTAAACAATCACAGAAGACCAAAAGAAAGCAGAAAACTTCAACCATTACTTTGTGAATGTGAATAGAGCAGGAAAACTCACAGAGGTGGACAGGAACCAACTATGCCAGTTAAGGAAACAAGAGAAAGCCTCATCAGTCAACGCCTCCCTATTCGAATAATAATTTAGCATGAACCAGCAGCTGCACAGAAGACCAACTTATTAGGTTGACGCAAAGAATTCATGATGACTTTCAGAATAA
Organism: Oreohelix idahoensis; assembly: GCA_024509875.1. Taxonomy (NCBI): domain Eukaryota; kingdom Metazoa; phylum Mollusca; class Gastropoda; order Stylommatophora; family Oreohelicidae; genus Oreohelix; species Oreohelix idahoensis. Next base: position 1,254,548 of record JAMPIV010003274.1, on the reverse strand, counting down.
GAAACATACTGTGGCCATCTTCTTTGCCTCCAGCAGGCCTATGATCGCGTATGGAGAAAAGGCCTCCTAATGAAGATGACTGGCATAGGAATACATGGCAAGTTATTCAGCTGGATAAAGTATTTTTTGATTGATCGAACAATCCAGACAAAGATAAACAATGCAATCTCATCTAAAGAAGTCTTAGAAGAGGGCTTACCACAAGGCTCATGTTACGTCAAAATTTAATCAAGGGGAGTTGAATCTTGTAATACGTGTGTGTACAGGTCAGATTTGTATTATCACCCTTGATTAGCTGTTGATTTGTTTTAAAAAATATGATGGGGGAATCTTCTCGAATGTTTGAGAAGACAGAAGGTGTCAGATAGCGGATGAACGCTACTCACATCTGAGCGGTGAGCGATAGTCTGTCGCGGTTAGCTGCGCATGTGTGTTTGACTGATCTGTGTTTGAACAGCGGTAATTTCGTGAGAGTGTTTTTCGAGCCAAGCTCGGAGATGGAGGGTTTTTCCCATCTGATATAGAATGTAGGGGATTATTAAAGAGATGTGTTGAGGCCATGTAGTGCACAGGCCGGTGTTATTTTCCCATCTCATAGTATGTATTGGATTATTTTTAAGAGATGTTCTGAGGCCATGGAGTGTACAGGCCGGTGTTATGAATCATAATTAATTTCCTGATGAGTTTACTTTCTTGACGGATTTATTGATGTATTATTAGCACTGCGATGCCTGCAGTCTGCTTGAAGGAGTTATTGACATATTATTATTAGCACTGCGATGCCTGCAGTTTGCTGGAAGGAGTTATTGACATATTATTATTAGCATTGCGATGCCTGCAGTTTGCTTGAAGGAGTTATTGAGATATTATTATTAGCACTGCGATGCCTGCAGTTTGCTGGAAGGAGTTATTGAGATATTATTAACACTGCGATGCCTGCAGTTTGCTTGAAGGAGTTATTGAGATATTATTATTAGCACTGCGATGCCTGCAGTTTGCTTGAAGGAGTTATTGACATATTATTATTAGCACTGCGATGCCTGCAGTTTGCTGGAAGGAGTTATTGACATATTATTATTAGCACTGCGATGCCTGCAGTTTGCTGGAAGGAGTTATCAAGATATTATTAACACTGCGATGCCTGCAGTTTGCTGGAAGGAGTTATTGAGATATTATTAGTACTGCGATGTCTGCAGTCTTCTGAAGAGATTTATTGCTATTGTAACCTGTGTAGTATACCGTTCCTGATGTCGATGTTTCTGTGGCGTAATAAACAGTATAGAACTGTATTTGGAGTTTAAACCTTCCTGACTTTCACATGTACTTTTGTGTGTGACCTATTGATGGTGTCAACAAAAATAACCTCGCAATATAAGCGATGGCCTGTGTGGTGTGTACTAAGAACTGCTATACAACATTAATAATACTATCACACCCTTGCAACAGCTCATCAATAAGCTGCACTAAATTTCTCATCTATATCAATGACTTAGCTGACCAGATCAAAGCCCAAAAAGTTCTTTACGCTGATGACCAGGCAATATGGCAGAGCCATGAAAATGTTGAAAGTGGAGCTCAGAGACTAAACGGAGACCTTAGAAGACTGCATGAATACTGCCAAACATGGAAACTAAAGGTCAACTATACAAAGACAGTGTACACTATCTTTACCAAAAGCCATAAAGTAGCCAAGAAGAATATCAACTTGCAGCTAGACAAACACCAAGCGACAAAAGAAGAACATCCCATATATCTTGCAGTCACACTTGATCAGCAGCTCATCCTCAAGAACCATATTGAGAATACAAAGAACAAAGCACTGAGGCGATTACAACTATTGAAGAGGCTTGCTGGCACTACATAGGGATCAGACAAGGATACTTTGAGAGGCTTGTACCTTGCTATGTCCGTTCTGCGATAGAGTACAACAACTCACTGCTTACAACTTGCTCCAAGACAGACCTTGACTCTCTTGACAGAGTACAAAGCAATGCCCTTCGATTAATTAGTGGTGTTATGAGATCAACTCAAACTCCTGCATGTAAAATACACACAAATGTGGAAACCCCCCCCCCCCCCCCCTTTCCAGCTTGCGGCGAGATAAAGTTGCTTTAGAGGTTTATGAAAGATGTAAGAGAATGAACCGAAACCATCCTAATAGACACCTTGTAGAAAACTGGGAACACAAGCAAAGAATAAAACATAAGTCAGTCTTGCACCATGTCCATGAAATTCAGGATAGATACCACCTTCCAGAAAGAAGACAAGATATACAGAAAGTAGTAAATAATTTATCACCACATGCTCCCTTAAAAACACCAGAAGTACAAATACAGTTAGTAGAAGTTGAAAATACAATAAAGGACAAAACAAATACATCAGCAGGGCATGAAATCTTGAGCTATGAAATCTTGAAACACGTACCAAATAGTCCCATAGAAATTATACCATCCCTTTTTAACAAAATTTGGAATACAGGAAAAATTCCCAAAACATGGAAAACAGCAGTAATTATCCCAATACTAAAACCAGAAAAAGATGCCCATGATGCCAGTTCATACAGACCAATTTCTTTAACTTCCCATATAGGTAAAATGTTAAAAACTATAGTAAATAAAAGATTAAAGTTTTATTTGGAAAAGAATAATTTATATAATCAAACTCAGTCAGGATTTAGGAAGAACAGATGCACTATGGATCAGATAATTAAATTGGAACATGAAGTAAAATCAGGATTTCAAAAGAAAGAAAAAACTGTGGTAGTATTTTTAGATATAGCTAAGGCTTATGATGAATGCTGGAGAGAGGGTGCTCTCTTTAAAATGAAGAAGATAGGAGTAACCAGTAAAATATATAATTATTTTGAGAATTTTCTGCAAGATAGATATTTCACTGTTCAGGTAAACAATGATAGATCAGAACTGTATGAACAACAAAATGGAATACCCCAAGGATCAGTAATGTCTCCTTCAATATTTACAATAATGGTAAATGATTTAGGTGAGGAATTTAATGATATAACAAATTATAACAAATAAATTGTCACAGTGTGCAGATGATATAATAACCCTCCCAAAAAACTGACAGTTTTAACTGACTCTCTTTCAACAATTAAAGCACTTAGAAACTTACGAGAATGTAGTAGATCTGATATAGCAGAGGAGATATTTCTGGCTACTCATCATCATCATCATCTCAACCCATAACCCGTCATGGGTCGTAGGGGTGCCATGGTGGAAGCATCAGCAGACAGGGTCCTCCACTGCTCTCTATATTTCTGGCTACTACATACTTATATTCCAGAGGATGTTCAGTCTTAACTGCTTGAATACCTTCACATGTTGGCATAGAAGGAAATTAAAAGGCAGATAAAGAAGCCAAGAAAGGTAGATCTGATAAAAATCTAATAAATGTAGGGACGAGTAAATCAGAGATTAAGAGCTTAATTAAAGATTTAATAACAGATGAATGGAAAGCAGAGTGGGATAAAATCTGGAAGGAAGACATGCATATAAGAAGTTCAAGGCTCCAACAAGAAAATGTCAGATATCTAGGGAATTGAAAATTCCCAGTAATAAGAAACTTCTCAGACTACAGCTGGGAAAAGGCTATTTCAGAATAGAAGAACCTTACTGTGCAGGATGTCTTCAAGACAATAATATAGAACATTTCTTGTTAAAATGTAAGAGGTATGAACAAATGAGAATACCAATACTAGATTATTTGCAAGCATCCAACTTACCTATAAATATAGAAGAGGTGTTAAGAATAGACAGACCTAGGGAACTGCATAATATAGTCAAACAATATTTAACACGAACAAATGTTAATATGTAGTGACTGGGAATGGGAAGGTCTGATGCTGTTCTTACAATGCCTATGACTTTTAACAGATAAAAGTCAATTAAATATCTGTTAAAGTCAGTTGTATAACTGGAACCACCAGGCCTTTACACCACTCCAATTTAATGTTATTCTTGTTCAGAGTTTCTTCTTGATTTTGTTTGTTTGTTTGTTTTGTTTATTTATGTAACGAATAAGCACAATTGTGATTGTCCCTATTTACAATGATTTGACAAATGTGGTGCCACTTTTTCATATCGGCAGTAGTTCATATTATTTGGAATTGAAAACAATATATATCCTAATTATAACCCATCAGAGGTTGAACGGGATATTTTTCTTCATTAATTTAAAAATAAAATAAAGTTAGTAGATGGAACAACCAAACACTCTGACCCAGTCAGTCTTCTGAGTGCATCACGAACCATTGATGCCTACCCTGATGAATGGTTGCATGTCTACACTGACTGATCAATATTTAAGGCCATCATCAAAGCAGATTATGGAGTCTACATATGTTATTCAGATGGATCCACCGACGCGCTTTTTTATGCATACGGGTAGTTTTGCTCCAAATATGAATCTGAAATGATTAACCAAACTAACCCTAGATGCTTATCAGCTTATCACATCATGTGGCATCAGAATAGTTATGTGGTGGATCCCTAGTCACTCAAATACACCAGATGACAGAGCGGACATGTAGCAAAGAACGGAACACGACAAGAGCAACCATTCACAGCAACAACTCTCCAAACAACCAAATCAATCATACGAACAACAAAGAAAGAAACTTGGAGGAACTTGTGGGCCATGGGAAACACCGGGAGAGAGGTTTACAGACATATGGCAGGTCTAGATCCTAATGACAACAACAGCCATCTTATTAGGAGGGATCAGAGCCCCATGTTTCGCTTCAGAACCAGTGCCGTAGATAGGACAATAAAGGAAAGGGGGGGGGGGGGGGGGGGGGGGGGAGAGAGAGAAGGGTTTATAAAAAAATCTTTTTTAAAGCACTATTTTGGTATAGTATAATTTTTCACATAACCCCTCCCCCTGTATCTACGGCCCTGCTCAGAACACAACACATACCACCCAAGTCACTTGAACAGAATCCAACCACAACACTCTTGAGAGTGCCAGCTGTGTAACTACCCCTACGAAACTGTTGACCACCATCTATTGGAGTGCCCAGTGATGTTAGGAAAATGCGCCTTTCTCCGAGGCCAGATAAATGGAACATCTTGTATGGAGAAACAAAACAAACTGAGAAAACATGCAGATATCACTATCTGGCACTGGGCCGACGGGCGAGATCCCAAGCGCCGCTGGATCAATAACAACAACAACCTCTCTTTCTGCATTCATATTTCTTCATTTGATCTGCCAAAGGTATCGTCGACAAAGAACGATCTCCGCAGCTCCCATGATGATTCTTGTTTTCGTTAAATTGAATGCTTACTTATTCAAGAAATCTAAATCCAATCCAGAAAAAGTAGTGTAAAAAACACGTGACATTAGCCATTACAATACCATTGTGCAGAAAATTAATCAGGGTACGTGTGGTAAGTTTATAACCAGATATCAGGAAAATATGTCTTCTTCTTTTTAAATGACCGTGCCCGCTGGCGTAGGAGATCATATCTCCACAACTTAAGCGACAGTGCTGATTGTCAGTTTTGTTGTTGCCCTCTTTCCATGCCCCAGTTACTGTCTAGTGATCTCTTTCTTTGTCGTTGTCGCCATGTTGCTCTGGTAACTATCGATACGGCTGGTTACGCTGGGTCCCTTGGAATGCTTTAAAATTTCGGTTAATATGAAGAGTTGTGAGGTGTGTGTTCTATTTCTCCCTAATGTCTTTCAATCCGGTAGCCAAATGAGTCACCCACATCTATACGGTCATTTAAAAAAAATAATTAAGAGAATTGTTATTGTTAATCAGAATCGACGTCATTGCACTCCGGGCAAACCCATAGGTGCTCAGTCTCCCGCAGCAAATATCGAAGGGTATGAATGCTAATTGTTCCTGTTGCACACTGGTTGTATACACGGCGGATGCGTCCTGTCATACGTCCATCCCTGCTGGTCTTATGTTTGATGCTGAATTCCAGCAATCTTAGTCTTGATGATTGATCGATTGCAGTGTCATTTTCTAATGAACATGAATCGCACCTCAGTATTTCATCCTTATCCATGGCCAATTAAGAGAATTGTATCTTATGAAAGAAAAAAAAATACCGCTTTCAACTTCTGATGGGTTATAATTGGGATATATACTTTATCTAATTCCAGATAATATTCTCAGTTGCCAATGCTTGATGATAGTATATGAGACAAACATAAAGGTATGCTATCAGGCACTCGTAGGAAATAAAGACAATCTTGTCTCATGTCAACTCATGTCTGTTGTTTCTCTGTTGTCTAGTGTTCTACTTCTTTATTTCCTAAGAGTGCCTGATAACATACCTTTATATTTGTTTCATATTAATTTACTGTTTACAGGCCTCGGGTTTCCCTTCCTTTTGATGATAGTATAATTTCTCCTTCGAGGTTATTGGAAATAGAGTAAATTAAAAGTTGTTTTGACACATGTTTGTTTTGCTTTGTCATTAAATGTTTCCCTATATCTGACATAGATATGAATTCAGAGAATTCACATTACAGTCACAATATATCTGACATAGATATGAATTCAGAGACTTCACATTACATTCACAATATAATTTTCCAGATGTAATTTTGAGAAGGCTGTATGCTCCTGAGGAGCTTGCATTGTTGTGGTAAACGTGAATGAATGTTTGTCAAGTTAAACGTTCATGAACTGCAAGTGATGTTTGCACAAGCAATTGAATTCTTGATTGTTATGTCATGTGACTAAAGTAGATGTTATTATTGGCTAGAGTTAGCCTGAGGTATGGAAGGTGAAAATGTTTGGAAGTTTGTGTAAGGGTAGTTGACAAAACTTGTTGAAGGGAACAGATGTTTCCCGGTGTTGCTCATTTGTAGCATTGTCTGTTTTGTGGTTTTTATTGTTGCAAGGATCAATGTTGTTTCTGATTTTGGAAGTTGTCGTAACAGCAGAAGTGATGTTAGTATTATTTGAACACTGGTATGTTGTCAAATCAGATTGGTAGTTACTTGTCTCTTAAGTACCTCATTTACATGGCATGTACTAATTGTGATTCTATTATGTTAAGATTGACACAGTCTTTGAGTTCACATATTTATTGCTATGTACTGTGTGGAAACTTGTTTTCTGGACAACATTGCCATTGTTCAGGTTAGTGGTAACAGCGATAGTATTCTATGGTCAGGGACAAAGATGTGTATGTAAGCACCTTTTTTTTTCTTGTGACAATAATTATTCCCCAAAAACACAATTATTTCATAACATAGAATTGGGAGATGCAGTTTAAATGGGTAAAGGTAGGGTTAGGTTTAGGAATCTGCAGGAGTAGAAGTGATAGGGATCTGCAGTTGGTAAAGATCGGTATGTTAGCTGATGGATGCTGTTCTGACTTGGTCAGGATTCTCAGTCTCTGAAGTAGTGCCATAGATATCACCCTGAAGCTGGTGATCTTTCTGGTTCATAGCAGCTTCTCACTCTAAACAAACACCTTTTCCTCACATCAGTCATCAATGGGATGAATGTTGCTGTGTCTCTCCAATTTTGGATCAGAGTGATCTTCATCCCAATCTACTGGTTGTTGTTTTAAACTAGGGCTGCTGAGCTTCTAGCTGTTTTGCAGCCAATACCAAGTTGAAGACTCCTTGATATTATCTACGGTGTAGACCTAGGCTTTTGCTGTGACTTTTCTGCCATTCTAAAACGTGTTGAGCTGAAGTCATGAACTTAAGTTTCTCCAGCATGACTTGCATTGAAAGGATCGTCACATCTGTCCCAAGCCAGGAGTAGAAGAGTGTAGCATACTGTGCATTCCCCGCTATCCAAGGCAATGTAATGAATTGTATTGTTGTACCTTTCACTCATTTCCTTATCTGATTTAAGTAAGGCTAAGTCTAACTTGATGTTTTTTAAAGCTCGCTTGACTTTCTTCAATTTTATTCTAAATTTTCCTATGATGGAAACTTGGTTGCTCTTGCTGTCTGCTCCTGGTCTAGTTTTTACAGTGGGATAGATTTTGAATAGATGTAGCAAAACTGTTGAACTACAACTACCTGATGATCTATTAAAATCAAAATTCATAGTTTTGCCTAAGAAACCTGGAGCCATGGAATGTGAAGAACACAGCATGATTCGCCATATGAGTCATGTGACCAAAATATTATTAAGCACTGTCATGCTGAGAGAAATAGAAATAGAAAGAATGAGAAATAGAATAGAACCATACATCAATGATGAACAGTGTGGATTTGTAGAAGGTAACGACACAAACATCACCATATATATTATAAGAACATTAATAGGAAGGGCCATAGAAGTAAACAAAAAGATCTGTATTTATGCTTTTGTAGACTACATTAAGGCATTTGACAAAGTGAAACATAAGGAAATTTTTAAAATGTTAGAAATCACAAATATCCATGGTAAGGACCTGAGAATAATAAAGATCATATATTGGCAACAAACAGCAGCTATAAGAATTAGCAGCCAAATAGGAACATTTCAGCAGGTGACAAAAAATGGTGTTAGACAGGGATATGTGCTGTCACAGGATCTGTTCAATCTGTGCAGTGAAAATACATGCCAGGAATATCAGTGGGTGGACATAATATAAATAATTTGAAGTATGCTGTTGATACAATCTTAATAGCAATAAGTGATAAGAAGCTGCAGGAAATGGTTGATATAGAAGTGAAAGAAAGTGAGGATAAAAGCCTTAGCCCTAATAACAAAAAGGCAGGAGTAATGGTCATCTAGAAGAAAACCACTTCCCCAGGATGCAGAACAAAGTAAACAGAACAGTTTTGAAAGAGTTTGCTCGACCTAGGAACTGCCTAACATCACTGTTAAGGATAGATTTGAGATGCAGATAAAATAGTGTGACGTGTTACTACACGCTAGCACATTTCCATTTTTATGTGAGGAATTGTGTTCGCCTGTAGTCAAACTACGGTTTGCACAAAGCGTCCACCCGTGGTGAGCGATGCGTTCACCCGTGTTGAGCGATGGTCAACTAGTGACGTTTCGGTCACATGTCGTGGGGTTCAGTGTGTAAATTAATTGGGCTTCCGTCTTTGTGTTTGCGTCCAAGAGGGATGTAATTTTTCGAGCTCCGGGATAATGGAGCGTGATATGAATATATCCATCGTGGCATTTATTGTTTGAGGCCACCACGTTATGTGCAAGTTGGTTCCTGAACTCATCTAGAAGTTCAGACCCTAATTTACTACAAGTAACTTTGATATACGAGGCAACTAATATTTGGTTTGCCCTGATTTCTTCTGCCGCATTACTTTGGTTTTTCGTGGATTGCCCGAACCTTTAGTACATACGGCCAGGATTGAGTGGAGATGAGAGTAGTGCATCATTATTATATTATATGCCACGTAAAGATGTCTAACGTTTGAAACTTATTGACGGACGAGGGATAATCTACTACGCTTATCCATTGCTATGTACTTTTGATGTGTTGATGGATACTATTGTGAAGTGACTTTATGTATTAAATGTCAACCATGTTTTCCCGTGGACCTGTTCACCTACCGGCTTTGTTATGTGTACTGACCATAATGTCCTGAATGAACACCTGCTATCATTCGCGTATACATGCATGATCCTCTAATATATCCCACCGTAACACCATATAATTTGGTGAGCCAGTATAGTTTTGGATCGATCCTTTCATCAGGGCATGGTTTTCAAATTCACATAAGCAAGTATACCTTCGTACTTTGCAAATCTACAGCTGCCATTTAATCTGTATATTCGATCGTCACCTCTGTTTAGCGTGGTATTGTAAACACACCACCTCATGAACTCAGTCATTGCCAGCGGGTCCAGTTGGATAACGAACTTTGCTACTGCGCATATCCAATGTTCCAGTTTCAATGTCCTATTGTTCGCTGTAACGTTCAAGATTACAATTTCAAGCCAACCAGTTTCCAAGTTTATTTCGTGTTCCAGTCTACATCACAACGTTTATAAGATTCTTTCAAGTTTCAAGTCCTGCCACGGCGATGTCAAGTTATTTTGTACCAAGTCAACACAACGTTTCAAGATCTACACAGTTCATGATGCCCATCTGATTGAGACCGTGTACTATTTACATTTTATCCGTGCTTCACTTGTATTGAGGGACAGCGTTTTCCAGTGTTGACACCTTTTTCCGGACTTGCATCTGATCGGATTACGATAAGATAAGTGCCTGTTAATACACTCTTGTATCTTTGCCGTGGTGTAAGCCTTTTTGTTACATCTGTGTTATTCGTTTTCTTGTTCTATGTCTTTGTACAAATCTGTTGTTATCGACACATGTCATTGTAAAATGACCGCTCAGCAGATATTTCTATAGGTTTTGCTTACATTTCTCAAGCAGGGAAATTTCCGGCACGAGTTTTCTCACCGACGTTTAGTTCACTGCCTGTTTAGTGTGACCTAATTTGTTAGGTGTGCTGCCCCGTCTTTTTAGTTGTCAGTTCTTGTTGTGTGCTGGTTTTGTTTTTCTTCTACTTAGTTCACAACCATTCTGTTCGTAATGCTAGTCTAACTTTCTATCACTTGTTTACATTTATATATATTGTTACAGGTCCTGTCGTGTTTTTTTTTTTAGCAGTAAGTCTGTTCTATTTGTTGTTTCTTTTTAGTTTACCATTTGCATTCTTTTTCGTTTACTTGCTGCTGTTATTACATTGTCTTGGTCACTTGTACTTGTCTTCTTGTTTAGTTCCATCAATTCTGTTATTGTACATTATATCATTTTTTTTCCCTCTCCTCTTTTTCTCGTTTTCCTCGTATCTTTACTACTGTTGGTCTGGCATACTATACTATTTTTTTTATTGATTAGTAATATTAAGAATCTATTTGCATTGATAATATTGCAAAGCACAAAGCTAGTGAATTGGTATTGACAGACTAATCGAGATACATTTATTACATAATTTATAATATTGATAGTAAGATACTGAAGAAGTAAATAATGGAATATCAGGAATTTATTACTATGGGGGAGGAGGATGGATTTCAAGACCCAGCACTTGAGGAATATGTAATAGGCCGTGTTTTAATTCAGGCGGCATCAGATCTGGGGGATTTTGCAAATTGTTATTGTCATTCTGTGCCTCATATAATCATTGCTAGGGAACTGGCAGAGTTTCTACGGGCAGATCTCCATATATTTCTGGAACAATACGTTCATGTACAACATAGTCAAGTATTAAAAACTGTACGTCATGCTATACTCAACAATGATGTTCAAGAGAAACAGATAAAAGACAACAAACGGTGTGCACAGGAAAATGCAAAGTTATTAGAAGATATTACTGAGGAGAAAAAAATGCATGAGTTGTTGGAGGTCATAGACAACAATGAAAGATTAATTGAGAAGTTAAACGAAAAGGTGAGGGCACAGGCTGCTCAAATCCAGGGTTTTCAGGTTCAGGTGGCCCGACTTCAGTCACATATGGAGGATGCACAAAAAAGGAGATTGAAGAAAATGGTGAAGAAAAAGAAAGCCATGTGGGAGGTAAAGTTGGAAAATAAAGTAGCAACACTTGAACGTGATAATCAAGAACTAAAATGCCTTCAAAGTAAAGAAGAAAATTTAAGTCGTAATAAGTTGGCTAACTTTGAGGTATTACTCATTGAGCAAAAGAGTAAAAATGTAAACCTCGAAGAAGAAAATAAGAGGCAAAATGGTGAAATTACTAAGTTACGAAATAGGGTTGATAACCTGTTAGATATCGTTTTAAAACATAAACTGTTGGCACCTTCAGGCGACAACAGATGGGATGTGCAACGTACAGGAAATACCAAGAGGGATGTTAATGAGTTATCTTGCCCGAGTAAAGAAAAAACTTCTTTTCGAGGCAGATACAATTTTCCTCGTGATCACTGTCATGCTATGACATCTTCATGGAGACATACTCACAGTGTATCTGATCTTAAAAATGCAGATGAGATCGTCAAGGGCGATGCAAAATATACTAATAAGAGTCTGATTGCTACATGTGAGGTTGATTGTAATGATAGTGCAAACTTGCCTGGTCATACTAGACCCATTACATCTGTTAAAGAAGGTTTAGCAGTACCATATGAGCAGTCATCTACGACATGCTCCAAACCGATGGGACCGATTTCCAATAAACATCACACTCAGCCCATGCAGTATGATGCACCTTTTAAGCCAGTCACGACGCGCAGGCGACAAATTAATCACCATGTCTCTCATTCCACTGCGACGGCATACCCTCCCAGCGCACGATTACGTGCTGATAACGCGAATTTCGTGAGATCGCCCCCCACATATGGTGGTACCAATATACGCTCACGCACCGTATTAGTGCAAAATCTTCCACCAAGCACTACATGGCGCGCACTGGCTGAATTTTTTCAGTACACTGCCGACGTCCGATATGTGCGTCTTTTTTCTATTCCCAGCTCTAATGATAAAGTAGCACTTGTTTATTTTTATTCACATGAAGATGCTCGCCAAGTTGTTAACTTCGACAATGGAGCCTATTTTCGACACCGTTGCCTACACCTGCAATTAGTTCATGATTCTGCACCACGCAGTTTTTAATGTGTTTTCTCGGGCGCATTTTTCTCCTGTATCAGTTATCATACAAAGTCATTTCACGTATATCTTATGTTGATTATGTCTTAAATTTCATTCGTGCCACAGAACATTTCCAAAATTCTAAAATTGTCCATGCCTACTACTCAAAAGCAAGGTCGTGGTCATCTCGGTTTAATTCAGAACTACATTAGAATTATACCCACCTTGTTTTTTGTCACTGCTGACCTCTCTGCCTGGTAAAAAAAAAAAAAGGCTTACCGAACCACGAGCACTGGAAACCAGAGTGCCAGGCCGTGTTATATTATATTCAAAATTCAAATTTCTTATTTTTTTCTCTATGCCTTCTATTTGAGGTAACTAATTATAAATTTGAATTATTATCCCCGCACAGATGCTTGTTCCAGAGTTTCGTTGCTTCGCTGGTGCAAGAATTTGAGAGGACTGTGCATGCAACCTTCCATATCTCAAGAACGTTGACTGATGCCGAGAAAATATGATATTCAAGCCATCCCAAGTTCATCAGAAATAGTCACCTATAGTTTATCGAGATGCCCAAAGCTCGAACTTGAAGATTCATATTGACTTAGTTAGTTGACTTTATATTATACATGTGTGAAGCCATGGTGTTTATCAACTACTAGTCACTATGACAAAGGACGGTGAATACATGAACACTAAGTTGATTTCCAAACCATTCATATTAACATTTGTGATTTACATGACTTTGAGATAATCATTATTCACTTTGACTAGTGGTACAATGAACAGTATTATACTACTTGCAGACACGAACAATTTCCAACTTTAAGATTGCTATACTAATACTAGAAATCTAGTCCTGACACGGATAGTTTGGAGTATAATTACATTATTGCAAATTTGTTTTGGACATTACTTGTTGTGGTGAAGTGGGATGTTATAAATATTTATAGGGGACTTAGTGTACTGACTGAGATCAGCTGTGAAGGTATCTATATCTAATAAGAGTAGTGTATTATAGATAACCTTACTTGCTGCCACATATGTATACCTCAGTCAGAATTATTCTGGAATAGTGTGATGACTACGTTATATGTCTAGGGTATGTGTATGATGAAGTGTAAGTCATAACAACAACAGACAGATAAACAATATAATTTATTCCACCACACTTGACAACACTGTGACACTCACATACATAAAACACTCTACGAGGATATCTTAAAGGAGTCACTGATAACTTTTCAAATAACAATATGTATTCAGTGCTGTCATGAATGTATATGTGTCCTGATTCAAATACAAAGGGAACCAGGAATCACAATCAATTTTAATTACAAGTTATATGTACAGAATTTATCAATATGAATCTTGTAGTGACATATATTATTAATAGTATCCTATGTGTGTCAGTTGTGTAGTAGTAATCTGAGGTAATACTGGTTTTGTTTTGTTCAAGCTCTGTTGGTATTTGTCATCATGACTTCAATAGTTTGTCTTTGTTGGAACTAGTATTGGAGATGTTCTCAGTTCCTGGCATTAAAACAATTAAATTCCCCTCTTAGTTTTATTTTACAATGTCATTTTAAGATGGGGGTACATAATGTTGAGCTCCATGGCCACACTCTCTTATCTTTCGTGATGACTGCAGTAAAAGACTCCTCTGCTCGATTACTTTAATGAGTTCTGGAGCCACCCCACTGGTTGCTATATGGACCAAGGAGTATGCTGTCCACCTCTGGCTTCAGCAAAGCTCTGACCAGGTGCTGCTCAATAACTTTAAGACCACGGTCCCACAATTCATAGAAATAATAAACAGTTTCGTTGACTGGCAATGAATATAGCACAACTCCGATCTGCCGATGTCCCAGGCTTTATTTTATAAAAAATATACACTGGTGCTCAACGCACTGCTTCTTAGTAGGTTTATTACAAGATGTGGCAATGAACAGACGCTCTGAATTGAGTATATTCGCAGCTCTACCCAATCAAACCATGTCTACACATCTTTTCAAAAAAGTACACCTTTTCACGTTTCCCCTGACAACACAAGATAGTATTTATAGCCCGACCAATCGTGTTTAGTCTTACATTTGTTGCGCTCCAATCAAATAGGAGTTAACATGGTAGGCTATTTCCGTAACGTAATGTTTTTTCAAACACGTTATAAAAAAATTTTATGAGCAGAAATGATTTCATGCTGTCAGGCACCCCCACTATTTTATTTTGGCCATAACTTGGTAATTCCTAGACTATTTGCGTAACGTTTTACATATTCTTTGTCAGCAAGCCCTAAGGAACCCAAATATACAAATTTAAAAGAGCTAAGTGGCTGCGTTCATAATATGTATTTTCTACCACCTCCTGTTCACTTCCATCCCCATGTGGTGTCTGGGTACTGTCATGTTTTCAAACGTAAACCCATCTAATGTCATCTTTCCTAATAAGCGTTTTCCAGGTTTTTTTAAAACCTAACTCTGGGAAGGTTAGTGTTTTTATCACTGTCCGTCTGAAAAAAAGTTAGTGCATGTGGCCTTACACGCGTGACGGCAGCAATTGTGTATCGCGCGACGCGTGTTTAGTATTGCATGCTTCCTGCCTTCATTCGCCCCTCTCTCTCTCCTGCTTTATCTGTCTTTTTAGTTACGCCGTGTATGGGATGAATGAAATATTAAATCTAGGTCATTGATCAGCTTGCGTATCTCAAGGTTTTTCAAAGAAATACAGTACACGTTTCATTGAAGAAAGCGTGCAGCGACACAGTAGGCTTTTACTATCAACGTGAAAGCGTTACAATTTGCAGACGAAGTAGAAAACAAGGGGATTTCGAGTACAGTCATTGTGACAGCACTGTTCTTTTACCATTTCTCTTTTCTTTTATTAAATTTATTTGTTAGGCTTTACATTTACGTTTTAATTTATATATGTGGATTAGAATATTCCACGACACTTGTCTTGCCACAACGTACAAAAGGTACTTAGAGCAGAATAATTAAGTAATGTAATAATTGTGTTTAGTTATCCTTGCGTTCTTGTACTATTTTTTTTTTCTCTCTTCTTTCTCTTTTTGTGAGATATTCATGTACTTTAGTTACATTAATTTCATATCGCATCGTTTCATATCTTATTTGATTCATATCATGCGTGAATTGCGTTTAAGCTTAATTTAGGATTTTTGACAGCATTGTTACTTGGAGATATAACCTTCTAAATTATTTTTTAAAATTATTATTCATGCATTTTTGATTTGGATTTTTTGTTTTTATTTATTTTATATATCTCATACCATTTTCATATATGCATGCTATTTTTTGATATGGTTATTGTCAACTCACATGATCATACATTTATGTATTCTTTTGTTACATCATTGGAATATCGACTGTATATGACTTGTTACTTATTGACATATGACTGTTTATGACTGATGACAAATTCATCTAGCATGTTATGTAATGATAAGTTACATTATGCAGACTGACTGCGACTAGATTATTTTCGATATGGCCCAATATTTGTGATATAATCAATTTTGGCTGAGATTTCCGCATAGGAAATATTTGAATTGAAAAAAAAACAAATAAATTTGTTTTTTTTACACCGCGAAGGGGGTGATATGTTAAGGATAGATTTGAGATGCAGATAAAATAGTGTGACATGTTACTACACGCTAGCACATTTCCATTTTTATGTGAGGAATTGTGTTCGCCTGTAGTCAAACTACGGTTTGCACGAAGCGTCCACCCGTGGTGAGCGATGCGTTCACCCGTGTTGAGCGACGGTCAACTAGTGACGTTTCGGTCACATGTCGTGGGGTTCAGTGTGTAAATTAATTGGGCTTCCGTCTTTGTGTTTGCGTCCAAGAGGGATGTAATTTTTCGAGCTCCGGGATAATGGAGCGTGATATGAATATATCCATCGTGGCATTTATTGTTTGAGGCCACCACGTTATGTGCAAGTTGGTTCCTGAACTCATCTAGAAGTTCAGACCCTAATTTACTACAAGTAACTTTGATATACGAGGCAACTAATATTTGGTTTGCCCTGATTTCTTCTGCCGCATTACTTTGGTTTTTCATGGATTGCCCGAACCTTTAGTACATACGGCCAGGATTGAGTGGAGATGAGAGTAGTGCATCATTATTATATTATATGCCACGTAAAGATGTCTAACGTTTGAAACTTATTGACGGACAAGGGATAATCTACTACGCTTATCCATTGCTATGTACTTTTGATGTGTTGATGGATACTATTGTGAAGTGACTTTATGTATTAAATGTCAACCATGTTTTCCCGTGGACCTGTTCACCTACCGGCTTTGTTATGTGTACTGACCATAATGTCCTGAATGAACACCTGCTATCATTCGTGTATACATGCATGATCCTCTAATATATCCCACCGTAACAATCACACAAGAAACTAGGTAAACAAACAGGAGAAATGAGCATTAAGACCTACAAGCTGAGAGAGCCACAAGTTAAGACCAGATATCTGGGGCTTGTTGCTACAGCGGTGAGAAACACACAAGAACAACCTGATGACCTGGAATCCCTCTGGCTTAAATTCAAGGACACCATAAAGACAGCAGCAGCAGAAGCATGTGGTGAAGTTCGACTTGGGAACAAGAGAAAGAGGACACCTTGGTGGACAGAGGAAGTTAAAGAGAATATAGGAGAAAAGAAAAAGGCATAGAAACAATACTTAGGAGCTAAAAGCACAGCAAGAAAAATAGAGAATATGTGATACTCAAAACAGAAGCAAAGAACAAGGTGCTAGCAGCAAAACAGAAGTCCTAGGAAGAATTTAGAGAAAAGCTAGAAAAAGATGCGCAAGAAAACCAGAAAATGCTCTAAAGAACACGAGGAAGGAAAAACAGCGCCCTCTTAAATTTATAAAGGACAAGCAAGGTAGACCTCATCTTCACACTCAGACAGCTGAGTGAAAAGGCCCTTAAGTATGAAGGTGAGGTGCATCTTTGTTTCTTAGATCTGGCAAACATTCCAGCACCTCTGATTCATGCTATACAGAGCTTCTACAAGTCTTGCAGGAATTATGTGAGGACAGCAAATCAGAAGAGTTCAAGACTACCACTGGTGTAATACAAGGTGATATCCTGTCATCTTGTCTTTTCATACTCCTCATGAAGGCATGTTGGGAGAGGACAGGAGGGTGTTTGGTGGGGTGCTGGAAGATGAGACACGTCTGTATTTCAGAGCTGGCATTTGCTGTTGATGTTGCGGTGATTGCTAAATCAGAGGCACATCTCCAGTTTGGCCTGCAGGCCTGGAAGGAAGAGCTGGAGAAGAGACAGATGGTCATCAGCAGCTCTAAAACAAAAACCATGGTGATATCACGAGAAGAAAGAGGGTGTCAGGTTGAGCTGGAAGGGCCGACCACTTTGGATACCTTGGAGCTGTCATGGGCCGGATGGGAGGCATCAAAGAGACTTTTTCAGGCCATAAATTGAGGATTCCTCAGCAAAAGAGAAGTTGGTAAGAATACAAAGATGGCCGTTGTTGCAAGTGGATTTATGGAAGGGAAGTAATCTTTAGAATGGTTTATTAGACAAATTAAATTTCGAGTTGCAACGCTTGATTAAGCGGATACTCGTTTGACTTTAGGATAGAATTATCTTTTCCTATTTTTGGAGTGGCAGAGTACAGATAAGCGTGTGAACGCTGTTTAATCTCAAATGTTGAGAGGTATTTATTCTGTACTGTTTTGAGCCATGTGAATAGCTCGCAGCTAGTCTGCATGTATTATCGAGAGCGGTGTTCAAGACAGCCGAGTCTCGTGACGGGGTTTTTTGGCGGGACTAGTGTGTGATTTACACCATCATAGCTGGCAGACGCTGGAGTTGGGTTGGCCATGTCCTCAGAAGGGACCCTGATACCATAACAAGAACAGCTATGCTATGGACCCCCGAGGGAAAGCAAAAGAGAGGCCGACCAAAAACAACTTGGCGGAGAACTGTGGAAGCTGAGATGCAAAGAATGAACCACAGTTGGGGCACTGTACGAAGGATGGCCGCCGACCGAGCAAAGTGGAATCAATTTGTTGCTGCCCTACAAGACGCCACCAGGCGTGATGGCCGCTGACTGCTTTGACGGTTGGCGGTTATGGATCAAAGAAGAAGAAGAAGAAGTGTGTGATTTGGAGTTGTGTTTTGGGCGTGGACCGTGTAGGTCGAGTCCCAGTGGTTTTTGGATGGTGTATACCTACGTAGGACTTAAGAAAATGTCGACTTATATATTTCGCTGTGTGTACAGCCTATGTGATTAATTGCAGTGTAGAGATGTGTTAAGCTATTATAAGTCCAGGATTAGGACAGGCCATGATATTATTGTTAACTGCTGGGTGCAGTCATTATAGCGCTGTTATTATTGTTAACTGCCAGGAGTGCAGTCTTGTGAGTCGTGAGGACATTATAGGCCATGATATTATTAACTGCCAGGAGTGCAGTCTTGTGAGTCGTGAGGACATTATAGGCCATGATATTATTATTAACTGCCAGGAGTGCAGTCTTGTGAGTCGTGAGGACATTATAGGCCATGATATTATTGTTAACTGCCAGGAGTGCAGTCTTGTGAGTCGTGAGGACATTATAGGCCATGATATTATTATTAACTGCCAGGAGTGCAGTCTTGTGTGTCGTGAGGACATTATAGGCCATGATATTATTATTAACTGCCAGGAGTGCAGTCTTGTGAGTCGTGAGGACATTATCGGCCATGATATTATTGTTAACTGCCAGGAGTGCAGTCTTGTGTGTCGTGAGGACATTATAGGCCATGATATTATTAACTGCCAGGAGTGCAGTCTTGTGAGTCGTGAGGACATTATAGGCCATGATATTATTAACTGCCAGGAGTGCAGTCTTGTGAGTCGTGAGGACATTATAGGCCATGATATTATTAACTGCCAGGAGTGCAGTCTTGTGCGTCGTGAGGACATTATAGGCCATGATATTATTAACTGCCGGGAGTGCAGTCTTGTGAGTCGTGAGGACATTATAGGCCATGATATTATTAACTGCCAGGAGTGCAGTCTTGTGAGTCGTGAGGACATTATAGGCCATGATATTGTTAACTGCCAGGAGTGCAGTCTTGTGAGTCGTGAGGACATTATAGGCCATGATATTATTAACTGCCAGGAGTGCAGTCTTGTGAGTCGTGAGGACATTATAAGCAGAAGAGTATCTTGGATGATGCTGGGAAGTGGAGTAGCTGAGAAGCGGAGTATTGTATTGCTATGACTTGTAATTTGACTATATGTGTACATTGATGTGAACGTGTTTGTGCCGTGACTTAATAAACCATTGTTAACACTTTGCTGACCAGCGATCCGGAGCATTAATGTCTCCCATTACCAAGGGTGTTTGCAGATTTCTTTAAAAATAACTGTTTCTTTTTTTAAATTCATAAAAAATTGAAAAACAGACATAGGGTTTTGAAATTTTCAGAGCGCTACTATGAATGGTTGCTACATCTAAAAAAATATATTTCATGCAAATTGGTCACATGATCATGGCGGCCATCTTGAATTTGTGTGGCTATTTATAGAAATTTCAGGAGATGTTTTAAAACCATGATATTTTTCCAGTGTTTAGTGAATTTGTTCGATGTCAGTGCAATAAAATGTTAGGGACATTGATGGCAATGAAGAAAATAATCTTAATTGACGTACTGATTTAACGATTAACCAGCAATTCAGTGCATTAATGTCTCCCATTACCAAGTTTGTTTGCCGATTTCTTTAAAAATAACTGGTTTTGTTTTAAATTCATAAAAAATTAGAAAACAGACATAGGGTTTTGAAATTTTCAGAGCGCCATTATGAATGGTTGCTACATGTGAATAAATATATTTTATGCAAATTGGTCACATGATCATGGCGGCCATCTTGAATTTGTGTGGTTATTTATAGAAATTTCAGGAGATGTTTTAAAACCATGATATTTTTCCAGTGTTTAGTGAATTTATTCGATGTCAGTGCAATAAAATGTTAGGGACATTGATGGCAATGAAGAAAATAATCTTAATTGATGTACTGATTTAACGATAACTATGTATTTCAGCATAAAAGGCTAACAAAAATTGTGAATAAAATGCAAAGAAAATTTAATTTTTGTATTTGTCTTTTTTGAGTGTATTCTGTGTCTGCGGCATCTGACAATGAGTGTTTGTGAATGTTTTGAGTGGTTACTTACCTCTAGTTGGAGTCTGAGCTGCTTCCTTCATTAACTGGGGTTGAAGTTGTAGCTGTAGGTCTCTGCAAGAGTCTTTGTCTGGATCGTTGATAATCCTCGACTGTGCGGTACAACTTGAAAAATGGTATCGTGCATAGAGGTACATTGCAATCTGGGCAGTACATGACAGTCTGGCTTCTTTTCCCTGCAGCCTTACACACTTTACAGTCTGGTTTGTACCTTGCCCTTTCATATTTATCAATGAAGTGGCGCTCAGTAAGTCGTGTTGTTGTGACTTGTGGTTTTGAAGGTGTTACATTGCGTCGAAGAATAGCAGGTTCAATAACAGCGAGACTGACATCCTGCCTGAACTTCTTTGCTGTGATCTTTTTTGTAAAGTTGGCAGTGTTGTAGGTTATGTGCCCATTAACCAGGGCAGTTTCAACTAAGAAATGATATAATGGAAGGTACCATTTATAGGATCTGTGTGGGTAGGGATAGCTTGCACCCAGTTGGCCGAAGTGGTCGACACCTCCCATACTTTTGTTGTATTTTTCTGCTAGCACTGGCTTCTGAATTGTTCTGCCCTCAGGTATTCCTCGTTTTCTAACTGTCTTGTCCATAACATCATTGGAGTGAACAGTAGATAAAAGGTTAACTCTTTTCGTGTCATGCCAGGTAACTGCCAACATGCCTTTATCTTCTGTGGCACAAAACACAGGATGATCTGCCTTTTTCAATTTGAGTTGCTTTTTCTTCAGTGCTTCAGGAAAATGCTTCCTATTCTCAGCTACTGTTCCACATGCACCAATCTGAATTTCTTTCAGCTCTTGAAATAAAGCTGGGGCTGAATAAAAGCTGTCGCAGTAGAGAATATGTCCTTTGTTGCCATATCCATCAAGAAGATCTTTCACAACCCTGGAAGTTGCCCCAACACAACCTTCATCATTTGCCTTACCAGTATAAATTTTCAGTTTCAGGCAGTATTGTGTTTTAGCATCAGTGAGTACAAATACTTTGAATCCCCACTTTGTGGGTTTTGCTGGCAGGTATTGCTTGAAATATATTCTACCCTTGAAACTCACCATCGATTCATCTATTGACAACTCCGGCCCAGGTGTGTAGTGTTGCTTATATGTAGGCAAAATAATATCCAGTATTCAGTTGTGTCTGCCGTGACACCTTGTTGTTCTTCATATGGAGGAAGCATGTCAAGCTCAACAAGTTTGTTTTGAGCAAGCTTTCTCCATCTCCACAGATTATTTTGATGTGCAGTCTTGCTGTGGTCTCTTGTGCCACGCCCATCTCCTGCTTCAGATGTACTTACATCACAATCTAATCCAAATTCGTTGTCGCTGCTATCAGTTGCGTTACGATTGAGTGATAGGCCTACATCTCTACTTAGCCATGAGATATCACTTTCGGCCCCAGATTCGCTGCCAGAGTCAGAATCATCTCTGTTATAAGTCTGGTTTTCATCATCACACATGATGAAAACAAAGAACGGGCACTTGTACTAAAAATAATGAAATTTTAATCAAAACTCCGATAGAAACAGCGATTCACGATATCATTCATGGGCGCAGCCATTTTGGAATGTTAAAAATACCCGGATGAGGCTTGTTTCGTAAAACTATCGATACGGCTGTCTGTTGCGTTGGTAGAGTTACTAATTCGACTTTCGTCGAATCTGGTCAGCAAGGGTTTCAACCGGAAATTCGACTATCGTCGAATTTGGTCAGCAGAGTGTTAAATGTCACCACCGTTTACAACCATCTATGACTTCTATGTGCGTACCTGTGTTGTGAGTGACTGTTCTGGCACACACTCACTAATACATACCGAACCCAGATACTAACAGTGGCAGCATCTAAACAGTGAACATTAGATTATTAACAGTGGTGGCCAGATTTAATTTATCATTTGATGGTTTTCAGTTAACAGGATCTGACATCTACGACTATTCGCGTCGATAGCCTAAGTGGCGTAGTTTTCGTATCATTGGATATCATTTAAGATGTGCCAGTGTGGCGTATACGATTAAGAAATTGTTACCTCTACAGTGATATGTACTTGAAGCAAGAGGGTAAAGTGAATCAAATTGTGTCCACCAGACCATATCATATCTAGAGGATCAGTCACTACAAGTTGGAAATAATACATATGACTTTCACGTGACTAGAGTGTAGAACACTTGACTTTGTTATAATTAGCCCTATGTGGGCGTGGCTTGAATCTCCTGTACTTCAGAACTGTGACCTAGTTATTATCTGCCTGGGTGGCGCATTTGAGAAACAACGCACGCTTTATTTGGTAGTATGCAACTTTACACCAGTAGCAATTGACGTCCTATTTCATTCCTATAGACTAAAACAACGTCTGCAGTGGTCAAGGAAGTTCAATTAGACTTGGACAGTATTTGTACCAGCATTTGTACGGGTTGTGACGGATTCCTGCAATATTCGGGTTACCTGTGCCAGTTATCACCATCACAAGTTCAAGATGTTATGATACACGGAGTTGCAGTGTACATTTCAGACTACAGAAGAGTCAAGAGTTGCAGTGTGTGCTGTATTATGGTTTCTGTCAACTTGTGCATTGTTAAGCACATATCATATTGACAAAATTACCTGAAGAGAAACGAATCAAGTTTCAGTGCTTTCCCGCAGTGGAGGTTTTAGCAGTCTATGTGATATCCAGTGTCGTGGCGGAAAATAACGGGATCAATGACAGATAAGTGATTTTGTCTTGTGTAAATTGTGTCACTTCATATATGTCACTGGGCCTCCCTAATTGCTCATTCTGTTGTTATTGTTGTTTATGTCTAATTTGACATTAACGGTGAAAGACCAACGAAGGAAGAAATAAAGAAAGCCATAAAGCTTCTAAGAGATGGAAAAGCGTCTGGACCTGATGGCATTCCAGCAGAGGCCATCAAAGCAGATATTGACACGGCTACAGAGATGTTATATAAATTACTTGGTAAAGTTTGGGAAAAAGAAGAGATACCAGCAGAATGGAAGGAAGGATATCTGGTTAAGTTGCCTAAGAAGGGAAATCTACAAGAGTGCACAAATTATAGAGGAATAATGTTACTATCAGTGCCAGGAAAGGTATTGAACAGGATTATCCTTGAGAGATTAAAGGAGTCCATAGACAAGAAATTGAGAGATGAACAAGCAGGTTTTCGACAAAACAGATCATGTACAGACCAGATAGCCACTTTGAGAATAATAGTTGAACAAAGTCTGGAATGGAATTCACCACTATACATCGGATTTGTGGACTACGAAAAAGCATTTGACAGTGTGGACAGAGAATCACTTTGGAAATTGATGAGGCATTATGGAGTTCCCCTGAAGATCATTAATTTAATAAAGAAAACCTATGAAGACATGACGTGCAGAGTTCTTCATGAAGGACAGCTTACAGAACCATTTGGGATAAGAACAGGAGTGCGACAGGGATGCCTCTTGTCTCCATTTCTTTTCTTGCTGGCAATAGATTGGGTTATGAGATCATCGACAACACACAACAGAAATGGAATCCAGTGGACTCTGACTAAGCAGTTGGATGATCTGGATTTTGCTGATGACTTGGCTCTCCTGTCCCATAACCGTAATCAGATGCAGGACAAATTGAAAACACTCGATGAGAGGTCACAGCAATTGGGTCTGAAAATACACAGGGAAAAGACAAAAATAATGCGAATAAATGCAGGTAATGAAAACAGGGTTGAACTTGAAGAAACACCAATACAAGATGTAGAATCATACACATATCTTGGCAGTAATATAGACAAAGTTGGAGGGACAGACAGCGATATCAAAATAAGAATACAAAAGGCAAGAGGAGCTTTCATTGCATTGGGAAATATATGGAGATCAAGAGAAATAGGATCCAACACGAAAATAAGAATCTTCAACTCAAATGTGAAGTCAGTCCTATTGTATGGCTCGGAGACATGGAGAACAACAAAGACAACAACCAAAAAGCTACAGACTTTCATAAATGGGTGCTTGCGTAGAATAGAGGGATTAAAATGGTATGACAAGGTTACCAATGTGGAACTGATGACAAGAACTGGACAAGTGCCAGTGGAACAAGAGATGAGAAGAAGACGATGGCGATGGATAGGACACACACTGAGGAAACCTGTTGATAGCATTACAAGGCAGTCCTTGTTCTGGAACCCCCGGGGCAAGAGAGGCAGAGGAAGACCAAGAAGTACGTGGAGAAGAGAGTTGGAAACAGAGGTGAAAATGATGAGGAGAACATGGAAAGAACTTGAGATGATGGCACGTGACAGGAGGACTTGGCATGTGTTTGTTGAAGGCCTATGCTCCTTTGGGAGTGGAGGGTTATGAATGAATGAATATATGTCACTGGGCCTCCCTAATTGCTCATTCTGTGGTTATTGTTGTTTATGTCTAATTTGACATATGATTAAGATTTTATGCATAGGTGTTAATGGCTGTTGACATATGTCGATTTTCCTGATAATGATGTGACTTGATAAAGGTGCTGTAAAAAGGAATTGGTGATACAGAATTGAGGAATAAGCTCATTTCTTGACAAATAGTTAACTTTGTGAGCTGGAAGGGTAATTGTCAAACCTTTTGCGACAGTAATTTGTCATAACTATAAGTGATTACTATATATATTTGATTAAGTAAGTGAATCACTATGGATGATGATGATATAGATCCTGAGGATATGAGGCCTGTATTGGCTTATTTGTTGGAAGAAGGTAGAGATTATCAAGAATTAAAAGGCCCAGAGCTTGAGGAACATGTGATAGACAGATTTTTGGTCAATGCGTCAAGAGCCCTAAAATATTTTGCTGAGGAGAATTTTCAGTCTCATCCTCATTTAATGATGGCTAAAGAGTTAGCGGATTTGCTACTTTGGGAATTTCGCGGATTTCTGTACAACTATATTAATGTTAAACATGATCACATAAGGAGGGGAATACACAAGATGATTCAATACGGCATTTCTGATGGTCAAAAGAAGGAGTTAGAAGATGAGGAGCAAATAAGAAGGAATAAACGGAGTGCCCTACAGGAAAGGGACAGTTGTGTAAAGAGTACTGCTGAAGTAAGTAAGCTACATGAAACAGTGTCCAGACTAACAAGTGATTTAGATAAATCAAATTCGGAACTTGCTGGTGTGCAGGCAAGTTTGGATTTAGCATTTTTGAAGATAAAGCAATTGGAAGTCCAGATGAAAGATAAGCAAATTGAGGTAGAAAATATTACACAGGAGGTCCAACAAAATAAACAGATTTATGAGAAATTGAAAGTTGAGACCGATAAACATGATAGGGATTATACAGAGTCATTTCTTGATTTGATGGATGATATTGTGAATCTTGGTCTCCAACAGGAAGAAAATAATGCGATGATTCCAGAAAAGATTGATGAGCTTAATAATAGCAATGATTATATTAAAATTCAGTCACTACAACTAGAGTTGACTCAGTTGAGAGCAAATAAAGAACAGTTAGAGAAAGAGACTTTAGTAGAGTTGATGGCTGAGAAAGAGAAAGTCGCTAAGATTGAAAATTTACTAGCATAAGAAAGCTGCAAAGTTTTAAGAGTTGAGAGTTTAAATAAGGAATTAGGTGAAGAGATCTCACATAGAGATGTGGAGATTGCACAGGCAAGAAAACGAGTAGATGGCCTGCTTGACATCGTCTTGAATAACAATATGTGGTCTTCTGTCAATGTTGACAGTGATAGACAGAAAGTTGCGAAAAGTCAGCCCCATACACTTTTTGCTCATAGAGAGGTCATTCATGGTAAAGACAGATCTTTTCGTGGTAGATATAACTTTCGAGGTTCTAATATTACTGATAATTCTAGTAATAATTCTTGGCATCAGAACAACAAAGATTCTAGTGTAACAACCAGTTCTGTTAATCAGGAAAAGAAAGGTGATATATTTCAGGACAAGACTCTTAAGAGCAAACATTTCTCTACTATTGGAAATACTCAGAAATTAATAGCGGGTGTTGAAGCTATTACTACTTGTTCCAAAGATGAAACCCATATGCGGAACAATAGAAATACTATTGTTTCTGGCAGTTATCAAACTCAGCACAGTCAGTTTGAAACTATTGGTAAATATATTACCATAGGGGAAAAGAAAAACAGTTCTAGTAAGAGAGATAACCCCAAGATTAAACAGTACCAAGGGAGATCAGTAAATAATAATTTTCCTTCTCTAAGAAGCAGTAAACAATTTTACAAATCTCAAAGTTACGATTGTAAGAGTATTGGAAAGTGTGATAAAGATTATAGCTTTTCAAATGTTGCTTTACATCACCAGATTAATGTTCCTAAACAAAAGACTAAAGTCATTATTTGTAAACAAGGCAACGGTAATAATAAGTATTTTGATCATAGAACGAATAATAAACGCAACTATGCTAATTTTGTTCAACATGAGCTCAGAGTCATTTATAATCGAGGTAAACAGAGTAAAAATAACAGTGGATGCTTGAATACTATTGCTTGCTCTGCTTGTTGTGAATATAACACGTTTCAGCCTACGGCAGCGGTGACATTCAAGGTCGGTCATGTTATCCCCAAGTATTCTGTGATATCTACATGTGATAGGAAGAGCTAATGACATCGTGAAGAGACCGGTGCTTTACACAAGCCGGTGCTGGGTAATTGTAAATTTGATTTCTACGTTTTTCTCATTAAATTTCACTATTGAGTAAAATGGAAATTTTCATTTGTATTTGTTGACAGAAGCTACTTTGCGATAAGAGTCTGTGACATATTGACGGTCAGAAATGTAGGTCAACTTTCCACTCGAGTGGTCAACCGAAACCTGTCAGCGTCTAACTAGAATCTGAGGTGTTGCTTACTGAAGGTCAAGCATGTTTACAAGAGAGTGGGAAATTTTGCAGCTTTTTTTTTTTTTTTTGAGATAGTAAATATTTTTGTACTCTATATTAGTACATGACATGTTGTTGTTTTGAAATAACATATAATTTTGTTGTAATGATTATTTCTATGCATCTTTTGATTGCCATAATTTTTGTTGTTGTTATTTTTATGTCGGTAGTTTGATGACATGTTAATACATTTTTATGCTATTTATATATTATTGTGAAACTTTGATTTTTCCAGAACTTGATTTCTTGCCAGTCAGGCATGCAGATTATTTTCTTAGCAGATTATTTTAAAAAAAAAAACTTATTTTTGTTGTAGATATTTTTATAGAACCTTTTTCATATTTCATAGTAGCAACAGATTGTAGATTTATTTATAGAAGTATATTATATCAAGTTGAGTAAGAGATAAAGTTATAGCTAAGTAGTATTGTACTGAGCTGAACGTAATTGTCCGCAGAAAGAACTTAAAGGATAAATTAAATTTATATGTGTTGATTTAAGGGTTTGTTCGAGATAGGATTTTTGTTTTATATTTCACTCATTTTGTTAAAATATTGATTTCATTATTATGTTTTAGTGCTCTTGAATTACTTAAAAATTAAATACTGTTTTTATGTAACTTATCATAAAAAAATATGTACGGTACTTTTGAAAAAAAATGATTTTTTTTTTGGCATTGTAATTTTTTGTTGTGTGTGCCCAGCATTTGACTGCGTGATGTCATTGATATGTAGATTGATTAGTTCTTGTAAAAAGTTGTTTTTTTTGTGTTATGATGTATTTTTTATTTTTACCGCTTGATTGTGCGTTGGTCGTATTAGTTATAGCAATGCTATTACTTGTTTGTTCGATGCCTATAATTTATTTATTTTAGTTTTGTATAACTCTTGTAACTTGGTTAAATTACTTATTAGGTTTTGTTTAGTTATACATTATTTTTTGGTGGTGTTAGTATAGATATACTTTGATATTTTGTGTTGTGCCTTTCGATCATGTTTATATATTTATTTTTGAATAGTTATCTGATCAAAACAGTTATTAGTATGTACTGTTATTGACTTTCTCTGCGTTCGTGCCTTTGCTTTCCATCTGTCTTTGGTAACTATTCTTCATTTCATTCCTTCTTTTCTGTTGTCTTTTCGGTATGGATTTCATATCTTGTTTATACTTTCGTACCTCATCTTCGTGTTACTTGATTCTACTTGTATACTTTGTCTTCTTTCAACATTTATACTTCCATTCTTTGTATTGTTGGAGTGGTTATATGTCTTGATATAATATATCTACTTATGATAGTTGTATTTATTTTACATGTAATTGTCCAACTTAATTATGAGTATATGGTATCGTTGAGTTCTTACTTTCCTTTTTTACAGATCATTCTTCTTTTGATTGATCTTGTGTTTTCTCTTTCGATCGGTTGTTTTCGGTTTGGTTTGTACTAAATATACGTAACTTAATTTTGGAACTGATCATATTTGTATATTTAGCTAATTACTTTTTATACTTGGCTGATTATGCTGTATGCTTTAATTGCCACTTTACACTTTAATGCTGATATTTGTTGTAGATATAATTTGATTTAAAATAAGATGATTTTTGTAAGCATATGTTAGAACTTCTTTGTCTTCTAAATTTTTTGTTTTTGGGAGTTAAGTTTTTCAAAAAAATGAAAAAACATTTTTTTTCCCGAGAGAGGGTGTTAACTGTTGCAAGTGGATTTATGGAAGGGAAGTAATCTTTAGAATGGTTTTTTAGACAAATTAAATTTCGAGTTGCAACGCTTGATTAAGCGGATACTCGTTTGACTTTAGGATAGAATTATCTTTTCCTATTTTTGGAGTGGCAGAGTACAGATAAGCGTGTGAACGCTGTTTAATCTCAAATGTTGAGAGGTATTTATTCTGTACTGTTTTGAGCCATGTGAATAGCTCGCAGCTAGTCTGCATGTATTATCGAGAGCGGTGTTCAAGACAGCCGAGTCTCGTGACGGGGTTTTTTGGCGGGACTAGTGTGTGATTTGGGAGTTGTGTTTTGGGCGTGGACCGTGTAGGTCGAGTCCCAGTGGTTTTTGGATGGTGTATACCTACGTAGGACTTAAGAAAATGTCGACTTATATATTTCGCTGTGTGTACAGCCTATGTGATTAATTGCAGTGTAGAGATGTGTTAAGCTATTATAAGTCCAGGATTAGGACAGGCCATGATATTATTGTTAACTGCTGGGTGCAGTCATTATAGCGCTGTTATTATTGTTAACTGCCAGGAGTGCAGTCTTGTGAGTCGTGAGGACATTATAGGCCATGATATTATTAACTGCCAGGAGTGCAGTCTTGTGAGTCGTGAGGACATTATAGGCCATGATATTATTATTAACTGCCAGGAGTGCAGTCTTGTGAGTCGTGAGGACATTATAGGCCATGATATTATTGTTAACTGCCAGGAGTGCAGTCTTGTGAGTCGTGAGGACATTATAGGCCATGATATTATTATTAACTGCCAGGAGTGCAGTCTTGTGAGTCGTGAGGACATTATAGGCCATGATATTATTATTAACTGCCAGGAGTGCAGTCTTGTGAGTCGTGAGGACATTATAGGCCATGATATTATTGTTAACTGCCAGGAGTGCAGTCTTGTGAGTCGTGAGGACATTATAGGCCATGATATTATTAACTGCCAGGAGTGCAGTCTTGTGAGTCGTGAGGACATTATAGGCCATGATATTATTAACTGCCAGGAGTGCAGTCTTGTGAGTCGTGAGGACATTATAGGCCATGATATTATTAACTGCCAGGAGTGCAGTCTTGTGAGTCGTGAGGACATTATAGGCCATGATATTATTAACTGCCAGGAGTGCAGTCTTGTGAGTTGTGAGGACATTATAGGCCATGATATTGTTAACTGCCAGGAGTGCAGTCTTGTGAGTCGTGAGGACATTATAGGCCATGATATTATTAACTGCCAGGAGTGCAGTCTTGTGAGTCGTGAGGACATTATAAGCAGAAGAGTATCTTGGATGATGCTGGGAAGTGGAGTAGCTGAGAAGCGGAGTATTGTATTGCTATGACTTGTAATTTGACTATATGTGTACATTGATGTGAACGTGTTTGTGCCGTGACTTAATAAACCATTGTTAAATGTCACCACCGTTTACAACCATCTATGACTTCTATGTGCGTACCTGTGTTGTGAGTGACTGTTCTGGCACACACTCACTAATACATACCGAACCCAGATACTAACAGTGGCAGCATCTAAACAGTGAACATTAGATTATTAACAGTGGTGGCCAAATTTAATTTATCAGCCGTATACCACTTCACCTATGTCCCAGTCTTGACATATAGATGCGAGTCATGGGCAGTGACTACAACCCACAAAAGCCAGATCCAAAACGTCAGAATTGAGGTATCTGAGTAAGGTGGTTGAAGTAACAAGAAGAGGGATGGTCCACAACCAGACGATACGTCAAGGCCTAAAAACCCAACCCCTGCAGACTAAAGTAGAACAGTCCCAACTAAGATGGTTTGGCCATGTGTGCAGAGTGGGAGAATATCGGCTACTACGACAAGCGTGGGAAACTGGGAGCTGTGGAATCCAGACCTCCAGGACAACTCCTAGTCCACTGGGAGGACAACATGAGACAATCTTTGAAGGTCCGAGGACTAGAATGGAACCAGGCAAGGAGGAAGACAGCCGATAGGATAGTGTGGCGCTCTCTCTTCCAAACCTCTACACCTCACAGTAGAAGAGGAACGACTAAGTAAGTAAGTTAAAACAAGTCAGTAGATTCAAATGTCCTGGGCACATTAACTCTTTGTCTCCGGAATTATTTTCCACCCTGTGCCATAATTTAAATTCATGATAGAATAAAAACAACTCTCAGAGCGTTGTTTTGGCACGGGTGTCAAATCTGACCAACGCTCTAAGCTTTGTTTCGGAGTGAAAGAGTTAATAACATCGCATGGAAGATACATCTCAGAAGTGAAGAGTAGAATAGTCTGAGCAAAAGCATGTGGGGAGAGAACAAGAGTGTATTCAGTGGGGTACTGATTGCTAAATCAGAAGCACATCTTCAATCCAACCTGAAAGTCTGGATGGAAGAGCTGGAGAAGAGAGGGATGGTCATCAGCAGCTCCAAAACAAAAAGCATGGTGATATCACAAGAGGAGAGAAGGCATCAGGTTATGCTGGGAGAACAGGTTCTGGAGCAGGTCAACCACTTTAAATACCTTGGAGCTGTCATAGACTGGGAGAACAAGTCCTGGAGCAGGTCAACCACTTTAAATACCTTGGAGCTGTCATAGACTGTGAGAACAGGTCCTGGAGCAGGTCAACCACTTTAAATACCTTGGAGCTGTCATAGACTGGGAGAACAGGTCCTGGAGCAGGTCAACCACTTTAAATACCTTGGAGCTGTTTGGCAAGGAAGAACATTCCAGCACCTCTGATTCATGCTATACAGAGCATCTAGAAGTCTTGCAGGAATTATGTGAGGACAGCAAACCATAAGTCAGAAGAGTTCAGGACCACCACTGGTGTAAGACAAGGTGATATCCTGTAACCTTATCTTTTCATACTCCTCATGGACGATGTTATCAAGTCATGTAAGGAGAGAACAAGAAAGTATTCAGTGGGGTACTGGAAGATGAGACAGGTATGTATTTCAGAGCTGGCATTTGCTGATGATGTTGCCCTGATTGCTAAATCAGAGGCACATCTCCAATCCAACCTGCAAGTCTGGAAGGAAGAGCTGGAGAAGAGAGGGATGGTCATAAGTAGCTCTAAAACAAAATCCATGGTGATATCATGAGAAGAAAGAAGACATCAGATTAAGCTGGGAGAACAGGTCCTGGATCAGGTCAACCACTTTAAATATCTCGGAGCTATTATAGACCGAAAGGGAGGCATCAAAGAAGAGTTGGCCACTCGAAAAGCAGCAGCTGGGAGACTTTTTCAGGCCATAAATCGAGGACTCCTCAGCAAGAGAGAGGTTGGTAAGAAAACGAAGATGGCTGTATACCGCTCCACCTATGTCCCAGTCTTGACATATGGATGCGAGTCATGGGCAATGACTACAACCCACAAAAGCCAGATCCAAACCTCAGAAATGAGGTATCTGAGGAAGGTGGTTGAAGTAACAAGAAGAGACATGGTCCGCAACCAGACGATACGTCAAGGCCTAAAATGCCACCCCCTGCAGACCCAAGTAGAACAGTCCCAACTAAGATGGTTTGGCCATGTCTGCAGAATGGGAGAAGATCGGCTACCACGACAAGCATGGGAAACAAAGAGCCAGGGATCCAGACCCCCAGGATGACCCAGAGTCCGCTGGGAGGACAACATTAGACAATCTTTGAAGGACCGAGGACTAGAATGGAACCAGGCCAGGAGGAAGACAGCCGATAGGATAGTCTGGCGCTCTCTCTTCCAAACCTCTACACCTAATGGTAGAAGGGGAACGACTAAGTAAGTAAGGAGCTGTCATAGACTGGGAGAACAGGTCCTGAAGCAGGTCAACCACTTTAAATACCTTGGAGCTGTCAAAGACTGGGAGAATAGGTCCTGGAGCAGGTCATCCACTTTAATTACCTTGGAGCTGTCATAGACTGGGAGAACAGGTTCTGGAGCAGGTCAACCACTTTAAATACCTTGGAGCTGTCATAGACTGGGAGAACAGGTCCTGAAGCAGGTCAACTTCAAATACCTTGGAGCTGTCATAGACTAGAAGGGAGGCATGAAGAAGAGTTGGCTATCCCAAGAGCAGCAGCTAGGAGATTTTTTCAGGCCATAAATTGAGGATTTCTCAGCTAAAGAGAAGTTGGCAAGAAGACAAAAGATGACCGTATACCGCTCTACCTATGTTCCAAGGATCCAGGACGACCCAGAGTCTGGCATGAGGACAACATCAGACAATCTCTGAAGGACCAAGGACTAGATTGGAACCAGACCAGGAGAAAGACAGCCGATATGATAGTATGGCACACTCTCTGGCAAACCTCAACACCTCAAGGTAGAAGGAAAATGACTAAGTAAGGAAAATTGGAAGGCCATTATCTGTAGTACCTGTTGAAGTGAAGAACTGCTGCTAAAACTGGTCTCTTTATCTGCTTTCAAGAAAAGTGCAAAAGAAAAATGTAATCTTGGTTAAAAATACTGTATTTCATTTGTTTAAATTACATGAAGCTTGAGATTCTTTGCTATCAAATGGTATAAGTTACATTTGTAAACAAAAAATTATGTATACACAGATATTATACCAATCTATTGCTTGTAAGAAAAGAAATGGAGACAAGAGACATCCATGTAACACTCTAGTTCTTATCCTGAAGGGTTCTGTAAGTTGTTCTCCATGAAGAATTCCGAATGCCATGTCTTCATAAATTTTCTTTATCAAGTTATTTTCAGGGGACTCTATAAATCCTCATCAATCTCCAAAGTGATTCTCTGTCTACACTGTTAAATGCCTCTAATATAGTCCATGCCATTGCATAGTGGTGAAGTCCATTAAGGACTTTATTCAACTATTATTCTCAGTGTGGCTGGCTATCTGGTCTGTACAGGATCTGTTTTGTCAAAACATCTGCTTGTTCATCTCTCAGTTGCCTGTCTATATACTCCTTTAATCTCTCAAAGATGATCCTGTTTGATATTTTTCCTAGCACTGATAGTACCATTATTCCTCTGTAGTTTGTGCACTCTTGTAATTCTTTGGCAGCTTGACCAGATAACATTCCTTCCATTCTGCTTGTATTTCATCTCTCTCCCAGAGTAGTTTGTATATCTCTGTAGAGGTGTCAGTATGTGAACTCCAGAGTATTTTGACTGATTAATCATACATTTGAAAGCTTTGAATCACTGAGAAGCATCAATGTGGCACAGACTGTTAAACTGAAATTTTCTCTGTATTTGATATCACAGGCATATATACCTTCAGACACACATAAGTGTTCACTAAATTTTCATTCTGTAATATTTCTCCTTTACAGATGATGATTCTTGTAATAGTAGTATATCAGTTTCTCAAAACACCCCAACATGTCACTGACTCTGTAGGATTTCTTCTCACATAATTAATGTCTCTTTTCAGATTGTAAGAAATATGGAAAAGGATACGCCATTCATAGATCAAGAAATAAATGCAGATTTTGACGTGAGTTTTCCTTTTAATTCTTGATAAAAATCTTGATACAGAAATTTGTTAAATTATTGTATATGTAATAATTGATTATTGCTGGTTCTTTTTCTTTCTCTTATCTGACTATTATACCAGGTTCGAAACCTGCTGCAGGTGGTTTGGTAGCAGATCGCTTTGTGTGGATTTTTAACAATGATATAAGCGCCGTACCGTTCAGAAAGCAATGGCAAACTACTGAATGAAAAAATTGCCTAGAAAAATCACAAACAGCCAATAAAAGCTGGGATTGATTGCCACGTCCTGTAAAGGATAAGCAACTAACTTTTTTTTTTTAATCTGACTATAAAAAAATAAAATGAGATCCTGAAATTAATTTTTAATTAATAGAATAATGTAATGGCACTCAAAATGGAAACAACCGATAAAAGTACAAAGTGTTGCTGGTAAATGTTAACTCTTATTGTTGTTATTCTTATGTGTATAAACTATAATGCATTTCTGTTGTTTTTAAAGCAAGCTGCAAATAGTTTTAAGGGAAAATAATTTGACTATACATTATTAAATGAGAAATATTGATTATTCACAACATTTTTGTAACAAAGTGAAAGATTGATGTTTTGTGGATTTGGTGTCAAACATCACGCTCAATATCAAGTTTCATTATTTTTTTTTTTAACCAGACAACAAGAAATGTTAAAGCCAACATATCAGAGGTAACTGCTGGAGTTAAGCAAGAAGTGTACTGTGAGGTAAGATTGAAATTTTTACGCAGGCACAATTTCTTGTACTTGGAAAGCATTTGATTACCTGCAGAAAGGGGTACCTGATCCCAACCAGGTGCATCCACAGGTGGTAGATTGTGGGATGACTTCTAGATATGGTGTGTTGGCTGTGAACTAAGCCAGTTTATTTCTAGACCAATACGCAGAACTCTGCCTAGGCCTTTCCCAAGCCCATTCTGACTGAACCTGAGCGCTTCGTGCATCTAAGGAAGTAGCAGGTGAATCTGGAAATCAGCCAGAAGGCTTAGGGTTAGGCTGTGAGGAGGCAGCCCCTCCACCATGCAAAGACACACAACAGGCTGATCATCTGTTTTGTCTTAAAATTTGACTACAAGAAACCATAGAGAGAAAACTGGAATGATCTTTAAGGCAATGAACTGGCACCGATCATTGACTACGACATACAGAATTCTGAAACATAATAACTGTTAATGGGAAAGAAGAGAAAATGGTGGAAGAGATCAGGAATGTAAATTTAGAAATCCTGACTCTGACTGAAACCAAGAAAAGGTGACAAGGAGTTACAGATCTTGATGGCAGCATGCTGCTATACAATGGAGTTCCCATTACTGAAAGAGCTAAAGGGGGTGTAGGTTTTATTGTGGCCAAAAACCAAATGAGTAACAACCAAGGATTTAATTGTGTCTCACAGTGCATTATGGTGCTAAATCTCCAAGAGGGAGAGAATAAAGTGAACCTTGCCATTGTAGTGAATTTCTAAATACAATATCTAAATTAATATATAACAATATAGGGCAAAACGGCAAAATAAGAAAGTATAAAAGAATTTTCTGCTAGAACTGTTGGTATCGCCTACGCCTTCAGATTATTTGCTAACGAATAGCCGAACAAAACGGTACCCAAATTTTTCAAATTCGTCCTTGACATAATCACTTTTCCTAGTTCTAAGAAATATATTCTTAAAATGCATTGTGAAATGAGGAGGGGCAAGGCTCGATAACACGCAAAGCACGTCTCAATTGGTTCTAAGTCTACAACCAACTTGCACGCTTTGCCTTAGGGGTTTTCCCAAAATACGAGGAAAAAGTTAGAACATGCAGACAACTCGTGTCACAAAAACAACCTTAGCTCTTATTTCAAAGGACGTAATTATCACGTAAATAGAGAAGACAGCACATGGAAAAGAATTGAACGGGTAGTAGACTAAAAATAAAGACACTAACATAGAAAAAAAAAAACTGTGTACTTCTGAACCAAGCCAACTAGTCCCATATAAATTGTATATTCGTGTACCTTAGGACTTGCTGACAAAGAATATGGTAATAATTACGCAAATAGTCCATTAATTAACTAATTATAGCCATAATACTATAGTGGACCCGACCAGACTGTCAAGTAAAGATCATGCCTGCTTATAATTTTTTATGGCATGTTTTGAAAAACGACTTTGGGTAAATGAGGTTAAAAGGTACAGGATATGTGATTGGTTGGATTTTAAAGGAAGGCAAAGTATGATTGGTTGACCTAAAACTAAAAATATATTTGCCTTGAAACATATTGAGAGTTGTTATTTGAAACGATAAATTAAAAATAAAGGTAAACATGGTCCCATTGGACAAAGCAGTAGATATCGGTACGAAACGGGGACTGTTCACTGCCATTTCAAGAAAATTTTGTGTAAAGCAAGATCGATGAGAGCAGGCGGAGAAATTTTCTAACATAGGAAAAGCCTGGACATAGGGCAGATCGAAAATGTGCCATATTGCCTAGTCATCGTTTAATTGTGTTATTTCCTTGCATCTGTGGTAAGATTGATTTTCTTAACATTTTATTTAAAATAAAATTTGAATGTGAAATACTAACATACGACTGTAAGTAAGTGAGTCTATGGCAGACTCAAAACAGAGTCTAGAGATTGATCCAGCATATGAAAGACTATCAGAGAGGTGTAGACCAACTAAATTATATAGGATTATCATCAGGAGCATAATACCTATCCTATTGTGTGGACAACAGATTATTGCTGGAATTGCAGAGGCGTTGTAACTATTAGGGGAGAGGAATACTGGTATACCTGGTCACATCAAAAGAAACTGGTGAAAGGGATTGTCGTAAAGAGCTGATCTTGCATGCTTGTTTGTAATGTGCCTGTACTGGTTGTTGAATAGTATTGTTGGCTGTTGATTACGAAGGAGGCATATCCTTCTGATTTCAGAGGGTTTTGGTTGCTGTCAATAACTGGTGCCAGACTACAGTGGGCCGATATATTCATGCCACAGTCTTGCCTTTTTCGGAGACAACTGTAAACCACCATCATTCTTGAAGAAGTGGGAGCTGAAGGTTGTCGTTCAGCGAAGTGCAGGAAGATTCCTACATCCTTTTACAAAGATAGGTGCATGTTTCAGCACCTGATCGCTCAACTAACCTTATATTAAAATAAGAGACTGAGAATAGTGATATAAACATTCCATCAGTGTCCATAAAAACTTACAAACAACATGCAGAGATGATGATAATAAACAATCAGCCAGTGTATACTATAAGTCACCTCAGTTAAACAATACAACTACACCCTTATATAATAATATATGTATTATGGACAGAAGATCCATTGTATAAATTGATTGATGTAATTAATTTCTATGATTTCACTTTGATTGTCAGTCCTGATTCCAAATAAATTAGATTCAGGACAATAAATTGAAAAACATTAACTTTCAACCACTGACTTACTAAAGATAGTCTTTTAAAGTGTAGTTTGTATGTGATTGTCGTGGTACTGTTGTGTTGTATTAGATAATAAAATAATTTGTATAATTTTTTATATGTTTAGTTGGTTAATGCAACCGTACACTAACATTTCATAACCCTAGACACCAAACGTAGTCATCTTACATTCTATCTAGAATAAGTCTGAATGAGATCATAGTGGTGGTAGTAGAAAGGTACCCTGGAAATTTACTCTAATATTTATTATATTCAGGGACCTTCACAGCTGACCTCATTCAGTACACTAAGATTTCTTAACAACAAACTGTATTAACATCAAACCCACCACAGCCATCATATATGGACCAAACAAAGATGAGCGAGCAGATGTCAAAGAAGAATTCTTTGAGCTTCTTCAAAAGACAGTGGATGAGTGCCTTGATGAAATTATCAGAGATTTTAATGCCAGAGCTGGAAATGATCATACTAGATAGAGTTGAGTGATTGGTAGTTATATGGCAAAGATATACTGAGTTCTTGGATCGCCGCAAGACGAGCTACTGTGAAAGCATTTGTTGAGAATGTTTTCATTAATCAAGAACGGTGGGAGCTGCTGCAGTAATCCTACTTATGATAGGTCTTGCTACTGGTGTCAGACTGTAACGGCCAGACCTTACCTCTGACTATGCCAGCAGGGGCCTGCTGCATGGGCAACAGCTTTGACCTCTTTATCCAAGTGCCCAACCTCATGCCACCGAAACCTGTTTCAGGCGTACGCTCCTATAGTCAGAAATGACTGAAAGGGAAGATAGATACTGAATGACAATGGAAAACAACTTACGAGTAACAAAAGAGAGAAAACCGGACTGATTCTAAAGGCGACGAACTGGAACGGACTACGGACTACGACTTATGGAACATGGAACACAAGAAGTATAAATGGGAAGGAAGAGGAGCTGGTGGAAGAGATGAGGAAAGCAAAACTAGAAATCCTGGCTATTAACGGAAACGAAGAAAAAAGGACAAGGAGTCATGGATCTCAATGGCAACACGCTGCTCTACAGTGGTGTACCCATATCCGAAAGAGCTAAAGGGGGTGTGGGTTGCATTGTGGCCCAAAATCAAAAAGATAGTATCAAGGGGTGGAACTTTGTCTCAGAGCGCATTATGGTTGTGAAACTAAAAGAAGGAGAAACCATAGTCAACCTGGTCATAGTGTATGGGCCAAATGAGGATGAGAGAGCAGAGGTCAAGGAGGAATTCTTCGAGCTGCTTCAAAGGACAGTGGATGACTGCCTAGATGAAGTTATCATGCTCGGAGATTTTAATGCCAGAGTTGGAAATGACCATGCTAGATGGGGTGGAGTTATCGGAAGATATGGAGAAGATACTCTCAATGACAATGGAAAGCGACTCCTTAGATTCTGCAGTGAGCAGAATCTGATCATTACAAACACAAAGTTCCCCCATAAGCGCATACATGCATACACTAGATGTGAACCAACAAAGAATGAGAAGTCAGTGATCGACTATGCCATTGTTCGGAGAAGCTCATTCAAATATGTCCGAGATGCAAGAGTCTGGAGGGGGCCAGAGATTGGAAGTGATCACTACCTGCTAACAATCAAACGAACAACTGAAAGAGTTGCTCAGCCTAGGAACTGCCCAACATCACGCAAGAAACCAAGTAAACGAGCAGGAGAAATGAGCATTAGGACCTACAAGCTGAGAGAGCCAGAAATTAAGACCAGATATCAGGGGCTTATTGCTGCAGCGGTGAGCAACACAGAAGAACAACCTGATGACTTGGAAACCCTCTGGATTAAATTCAAGGATATCATAAAGACAGCTGCTGCAGAAGCATGTGGTGAAGTCCGACTTGGGAACCAGAGAAAGAGGACACCTTGGTGGACAGAGGAAGTCAAAGAGAAAATAAGAGAGAATAAAATGGCATGGAAACAATACTTAGGAGCTAAAAACACAACAGGACAAATGGAAAAATATAGAGAATATGTGACACTCAGAACAGAAGCAAAGAACAAAGTGCTAGCAGCAAAACAGAAGTCCTGGGAAGAATTTGGAGAAAAGCTAGAAAAAGATGCACAAGAAAACCAGAAATTGTTCTATAAGACCCTAAAGAACATGAGGAAGGAAAAACAATGCCCTCTCAAATTTATAAAGGACAAGCAAGGCAAATTGCTTACTGCCCCGAAAGAAGTAATGGAAAGATGGAAAGAATATTTCTCAGAACTCCTTGATGGTGAGCAAGGTCAAACATCAGAAATGATAACCACTAGCACAGAAGAGGAAACCAATGGTGTGAAGATGACATAAAGATGGAAGAACTGAAGGCAGCACTGGAGAAAATCAAGATGGGCAAAGCAGCAGGGCATGATGGTATAACACCAGAAATGGTTAAGTACATGGGAGCATCAGGCGACCTATTACTCTTAAGGGTCCTACAGGCAGCATGGTGCAACAAGACCATACCAAAGGATTGGGAGATTGCCATCATAACACCAATTTTCAAAAAGGGTGACAATCGACAGTGTGGAAACCATAGAGGCATATCCCTTCTCAGTGTCCCTGGTAAAATCTACTCTAGAATCCTAGAGCAGAGACTCCGACGCCTAGCTGAGCCACAATTGGATGAGGTCCAGTGCGGATTCCGAGCAAACCGAAGTACTCAAGACCTAATCTTCACACTCAGACAGCTGAGTGAAAAGGCCCTTGAGTATAAGAGTGAGATCCATCTTTGTTTCATAGATCTGGAAAAGGCGTTTGACAGGGTCCCCTGGAGCAAACTTTGGGACTGTTTGGCAAGGAAGAATATTCCAGCACCTCTGATTCATGCTATACAGAGCTTCTACAAGTCTTGCAGAAATTATGTGAGGACAGCAAACCATAAGTCAGAAGAGTTCAGGACCACCACTGGTGTAAGACAAGGTGATATCCTATCACCTTACCTCTTCATACTCCTTATGGACGATGTCATCAAGGCATGTAAGGAGAGAACAAGAAAGTATTCAGTGGGGTACTGGAAGATGAGACAGGTCTATATTTCAGAGCTGGCATTTGCTGATGATGTTGCCCTGATTGCTAAATCAGAGGCACATCTCCAATCCAACCTGCAAGTCTGGAAGGAAGAGCTGGAGAAGAGAGGGATGGTCATAAGCAGCTCTAAAACAAAATCCATGGTGATATCACGAGAAGAAAGAAGACATCAGATTAAGCTGGGAGAACAGGTCCTGGAGCAGGTCGACCACTTTAAATACCTCGGAGCTATTATAGACCGAAAGGGAGGCATCAAAGAAGAGTTGGCCACTCGAAAAGCAGCAGCTGGGAGACTTTTTCAGGCCATAAATCGAGGATTCCTCAGCAAGAGAGAGGTTGGTAAGAAAACGAAGATGGCTGTATACCGCTCCACCTATGTCCCAGTCTTGACATATGGATGCGAGTCATGGGCAATGACTACAACCCATAAAAGCCAGATCCAAACCTCAGAAATGAGGTATCTGAGGAAGGTGGTTGAAGTAACAAGAAGAGACATGGTACGCAACCAGACGATACGTCAAGGCCTAAAATCCCACCCCCTGCAGACCCAAGTAGAACAGTCCCAACTAAGATGGTTTGGCCATGTCTGCAGAATGGGAGAAGATCGGCTACCACGACAAGCATGGGAAACAAAGAGCCAAGGATCCAGACCCCGAGGACGACCCAGAGTCCGCTGGGAGGACAACATTAGACAATCTTTGAAGGACCGAGGACTAGAATGGAACCAGGCCAGGAGGAAGACAGCCGATAGAATAGTCTGGCGCTCTCTCTTCCAAACCTCTACACCTCACGGTAGAAGGGGAACGACTAAGTAAGTAAGTAAGTAAGAAAGAAAAGATATGCATCTGAAATTTATAAAGGACAAAAATCGTGCTATGCTTATTGCCCTGAATGAAATAATGGAATGTTGGAAAGTATGTTTCTCATTGGTGATGAGGAAAATTAAGTCTCAGAAATGGCAAACACTATCATAGAGAAGGAAACCAGTGGTGGAGATGACATCAGTGTGACGCAACGGTTGTGCGATCTCAAGTCCACTCCAGCAGGATTGCATTACATTCCCGTGCGAGTGATATTTTCTCATTTTTTTCTCCCCTGTCATTATTATGTGGCATATTTTATGCACAATTATTTACTCTCTATGCTGGATCTAGTAGGGGAAAGTCTCTAACACTCCACTCCCCTACGGAAGTATCGGCTAGGGGACTGTTTTTATCTTGTTTACTGTCACAGAACATTTTCATGAGTATGAATGATGATAGTGTTTGGCATTAAG
The DNA here is from genome assembly GCA_024509875.1 of Oreohelix idahoensis. Classification (NCBI taxonomy): domain Eukaryota; kingdom Metazoa; phylum Mollusca; class Gastropoda; order Stylommatophora; family Oreohelicidae; genus Oreohelix; species Oreohelix idahoensis. The sequence continues at coordinate 1,212,004 of JAMPIV010003274.1, read as the reverse complement.
GGTCACTGAACTGTTGTTAACACTTGATTAAGTGTAACTCAGGTATTGAGTTCATGTCTGACTTTATGTCAACATGGTGTGACTTGTACATGCTGTGGCAGAGAGATTTATGATTAATAAATTTTCTATATCTTTTCTCTATTCTGCCCGTGTTTTCTACTTTATATTGTTCTTTTATCCTTTTACTTTTTCGCATTCGTTTGATTGGGAAAAATAAAACTCTCACATTCAAACCTTCGCCTGTTTATTTTCTTAGTTAGAAACGCATTCTATTGTGTAAGCAGTCCTCGGTGGGAGTGAATAGTGTGAAATTCGTTCTCAACAGACATGATGGAAGACAATTGTCTACATTTTCGTCTGACACGAGCGCTTCTATGGCTCAGTTCTCAGCGTGAGGTGTGAGAGGCACCAACATACATCGCTCAGAAAATGGCCACATGTAGTAGTAAGTGTTAAGACGCGTATTGGCAGTTTATGGCCGGCGTCTGAGTTAATGTGAAGTGTTAAGAGGAGAGGGGGAGACGGGGTTTTGGAGAAATAGCGTGGCATCCTTTGTCCGTTTTCATATATCTACCCCAGTAGCTTAGACTATTCATTCAGTTCTCCAAATTTGCAGTAGACAGGTTGCTCGTGATAGAGAATAAGCTTGCATAGCGAAGTTCTGATTTTTCTCGTCAAACTTTGCCGAGCTTCTAGAATACCTATATAAGTGAATAATTCTTAGTCCGGGTGATAGCTGTAGTTCTGCTTGGAGGTAAATATTATATATATCTAGTAGTGTTGAGTTATTTAAGTGATAAATCGCCTATTACATTTTACTAGTTTAGTTCTGTGCAGAAGAATTAAATTATAAGTCTGTGTTATTCTCTAGTTGGCGTGTTTCAGTGGATAGCAAAATAAATTATAATTTCTAGCTTAAACTCATGCAGCTATAAATCAATTTAATTAAAGTGCTAACAACCAGTCGGAAATATTTTAAACTAACTTATAACTGCACTGCTTCATCATTGAGTATTGACGAAATACGTATGTATTTCTAATTCATGATGATTGATTTTTTATGAATATAACTTATTTCACGGGAGTTTAAACGATAAGACAAGCTCTACGCTTGCCGTTTATAATGTAAGTTATAACCGAAGTGAAGATTATGAATAAGTATTTTATATGTTGCTTTCTTTTATACAGTGAAACTGGGGTAACCCAACTTTGCCAGCGGTTATAGTACATCAGAGAGAAGAAACATTTTTTAGCTAAACCACGTGAGAGTACAAGTTAACACCTGTCTGGCATTGTGCTCACCTCCAGAAATAGACAGAGTACAAACCTCACGAAAGTGTAAAGACTAAATACATATACTGGGCCTTTGAGCCAGATTAAATTTCTTCCCTACATCTCATGTACATTCAGCCCTTGCGGCGAGTAAAATTACAAACCAGAAACATTCCGACTATTTTGACTAATTGTGGTGTGACCAATAATTATCTATTGAGAGAAGTTACCAACCGGTCATTTTTTCCTAAATAAGGGAAACCTCGTGATTCTGACACTGTGAGCCCGCTTAAAACTAATCCTTACCTGAGCTGAGTAAAGTGACACTAACTTAAATCTGAACAAAATATCGCATGAAGAGGACGCTCCCCGGACCCATTGGATGAAACCAAGATCTGCAGAGCTGGGAATCCGCTTCATCAAAAATAAAGACAGATTAACGAGGGGTCTGTCATAAAGTGCCCCAGACGGCAAACACCATCCAGACATTAGGTAAGAAAGTGAGACAGGGATCCCTGCTGAAAGAACAGAGTGAAAGTAGACTGAGTGATTCTTTTATGATATGATTTGGGCACCCACTTTGTAATTTCATTTATGCAAATTGTTGCTAATGCAGGTTTTCCTCTCTTAGGATAGATTAGAGTATCAATTCTGTTCTTAAACTTAGAGGGAAATTTGAGACTATAGCTTATATATCCGTGACTCTTTGGGGGCTATCACTTTTCTTCTAACAGGATAGTGGGGCTATACATCGAGGGAAAAGATTATACCTATGGGTCTATCATTCTTGTAGTAATTCATTGACTTATGCGTATTCTGTATATGATTTATATTAATCTCTATGTGTTGTGATGGAAATTTTCTTATGATAATTAAAATTCACTTAAACTTAATCAGTGTGTCGGTCAGTTCGTTCCAAAATTATCTATATTTTCATTGTCATAGTTTCACGTATGTGCGTCTATTGTCGTCACTTATGTGTGTACGTATGTGAGGGATATATATATTAATATATATTTGTAGTGGTTTTGATGGTACTGTATGGTTGTTGTGTTACCTAGTGTAATGTATGAGGTCAGCTGTGAAGGCTCCTGAGATAAATGTAGATGTGAATTACAGAAGGCCCTTCTTACTACCACTTACGACCTCAAACATATATCTTTTACTATTATGAATGTAGCTACGTTAAAAATCTAGGGTACTGAAATGTAATGTGTTGTAGTAGAATATACAAACACCCACAGATAATTACTAAGTCTAATAATATTAATAAAATTCTATGACACACTGAACTAACTCAGACTGTTTTAGTTTTGAATTTAAAAAATTTTCTTTAAATTTATTTGTTCTGAACCAATGTTTTATGTTGGTCAGAACATATGAAATGTTATGGAGTTATAAATGGAATGCATAAATATATGGCATAATAAAATGGAATGTGTGTACATAGGTATTTTATAAGACTGGTTAATATTAATTATATTTATAATGTCTCTGGGAGAACTATTACTGGATGTGCTGTTGGGGTGGTGTCATCACACCCACTCTGTGACTAGAACTAGCTTTGTCCATTGTCTTATAGACTTAAGAAAATGTTCTATTTCCCAAAATTCAGTATATTGTGATGGGGAAATATTTATCAATATTTAAGAGTTCTGGTGAATCCTCAGCAGGCCACTAATACACTCATCTTGTCAGTGACGATCTGATGCTGGATTTCGGTGGCCCACTCCTCTCGGTAGCTAGAATACAATGCTAGACTGCACCGACACCACTGTAGGCGGCACACACATCTGCTTGTGTAATCTTGATTACTTATGTGGCACTACCCTAGTGCCACAACAGAAACTCACAATTCTGAAACAAAATTTGTGCTATGTGTCAGTACTCTATTTACTGCACCACTCTTACACACAGCACAACACATCAACATTACACAGAGGGGGTCAGATCTCTCTGACCAACGCACATCTTACCCAGTTGTTTTCATATAGTATCAGTTCCCCAAGACTGCATTGCATCTGAGATATGTTCAATAGTTTCCTTTTATTCAATAAGATAGGTGATATGTTCCCACTGATCTCAACAATAGATCCGCCTTCCATAGTCTTAGTTAGGCGTCCATATATTTTGTTTGTCTCTAGACCCTAAACTTGGGCTGGGGACCTAGAGCGAGCACTTACTTGTCGTAATCATTTTATATGATATGGCAGTATCAATCACTCGAAATATTAAAATATACAAAATAAATGCTTTCATTCTTACCAGAATTCAGAATTGAGAACACAGTTAATTGCTAGCAAAACTCAGCTGAGCTGCTGGCTATATGATGGCATCCCACTAAATGTATGTACTATCTTCTGGGAAAAACACCACAGGCAATAACCGACTGTGTCCCTGGACAGAATTGTATCAAATGGCAAAAATGCACTTCTCTGTCCCGCTAATATGATTACATTTGCCCACTCACAGACTTCCCCCCTAATTTTTTCAAATCTACAACCAAAAGTCAAATTTCAGTCAGATCTCAAGTATGTATTATTGTCTGTTGGTCCGTCTGTCTCTACTTGTTTTTTCATAAAAAACACGCTTGGTTCTAGGACCAACTACATGCAATACCCTGCACAAATCTGCCTCCTAAGTTATTTTTAGCCACAATTCTCCACCTTCCCCCTCTTTTTCATTCCAGCTTGATTTTTGCATTTGCGTGTCTCAAGGACGAAAATTTGAAACTTTAGTGAAAGTATGGACAGTACAGTCGCTAGTCTGATATGAACAATACAGTCTTTTGTCAATATCTTCCTTGTTATCTATCCGTCTGTATAATTTAAAGTATATTAGTTCTCTGCTTAAGATGGGCTATCAATCTAGCTAGGTTTTATATTCATAACTCTATTATTAAGAAAAAACATATTTTTTCTCAAGTTTAGTTTTTTAAAATTTGTTCGCGAACCTTCTCCCCGGCGTTTGCCGCTGAATTCAAATAAAACAACCAAGTATCGTAAAAACGTCCAAGAAATGACTGTTGCGAATAAGAGCTAAGGTCTTTTTTTGTCCATTTCCTTACATTGTGTCAACCAGTGACGTGAATTTTTTTTTCTTTTACTACCAATTGCGTCGTTTAGCCTTGCTAGATTCAAACACGTGTTCAGTCATATTTTTCCTTTTTTAATCTCCTTTTCCCTCCCGTCTACAAAAGGGGTAAACCGTTTCGTCTGCACGTCTAACTTGTTAGTTTAAATGGCGGTAGGAAATGCGGGCATGGGTGAGCATGTCTCCTAGTATCTTACGCATTATTTTTATCCCTACATTCTTATCCTTATATTTGGAGATATTTTAACGTTGTATCATGGTAAATTCATCACATATATTATACTAGACTGTCTGACTAATCTAAATCTGTTGTAGATGATAGGCTGACTGAGAGAAGCTTCTTGAGTGTCAGAGAAAGACTCTAATATATTTCCTCCACCTCACTCGTGAAATCTATTTCTATTTTATCATCTCCCACTGAGCTATCACCTGTTTCAAATTCTATTCAGAAGGGACCAATCTAAGTCTTAATTCACCTATCACATGCGTGGTAGAAAGCATGTAGTGAATACAAGTCTAGTGTGACTGAGTTATTCTGTGTTTGGCAGCTGAGCGGTACGCTCGAGTCTGTGATTTGGAAGCCGAGCTGTAAGCTCATATTTTGTGACTATCATTCATTTATGGAATTATTGTATTACTGATGTAATAAGTGCCTTATCATACAGGCGACGGTTTTTCCGCCTAAGAGTCTTCCAGGAGGAACTTTGTTAATAAGTATGATGTAGACATAATGGTTATGTCATAGGCGACGCTTTTCCCGCCTAGGAGTGTTCCTGGTGGAACTATATTTATATTCCTGTTCGTGGAGAACAGTACAGGGCGTTGCAGTGTCCGCCCCTGGAGCTACCGTGAAGAAAGGCGACACGTTTCCCGCTTTGTAGCTGGTTTTGGAATAAATACAGGCGAAGTGTTTTGGTCCCGCCTGGAGAGGAGATTCTGGGAATCTATATGGCGATGTGCATGCCGCCAATCACTACTATGTGATATACACCTGGATGGTGTTGTATTTGTGCGAGGAGGGTATACCGCACGTATAAGTATTCAGTGTACTGTTTGTGTACGTCAGGGAAGCCAGTCCCTAGTTATTGTCGTGACAGTTATTTCCTACAGGCAATGTCAGCCTGGATGTGATGTCCATATGCTTGCTAATATATTTGATATCCAGGACACATATGTGTATGTTCAATAAATGTCAGGAAACTGTAACCAGTGGCGTTCGTGTTAATTCATACCCCTAGTATTGATCATCATCTACACACGCCAATCCCCCATCATCAGATATTTTATAGTATCCTGACATCTGGGGAATATCATCAATACAGTTCATTCTGACAGCTGGGGACATCATCGTGTTAAACAGTTCCTGACAGCTGGGGGCTCGTCCGGGATATGGGATTATTTAGTAGTAAATATCAACAATTATACAGTCATAGCTGAATGCATGTCCTTGATGACAGCTGGGGGCTCGAATAAGGTGTAAAGTGAACCTGGGGAAGCAAGGAAAGATCAACTAATTCACCCCTGCATCTACAAATGTAAACAGATTGTAATTGTTACACTGTGCTGGCAATATACGGTCCTAAAGGCCAAAATAAACTCAGCCGATCAACGGGGAGTTCAGTGCAGCAGGCCGTGACCTACTGGCATACACGTCTCAGGTGTGTGCTACTACTGGCCACTATATTCAGTGCTGCGGTCTATTCAGCCTACAACAAGTACTAGAGCTTAACATCACAGACGGTAGATTATTCAAGTGGTGGCTTCATGTGTGTCGTTTTGAGTTTCTACATCACGTGAGGTGCTGTGTGTGTTGTCCACATTCTTTCACGAAGTCACCAGGAAAAACAAGTGTGAACAACTACTACGAACCTTCAGCCTAGTGGATTGTCAAGTTTACCTATACTTAAGATACGTATTATTTTTATAAATTAGTATTGATTGTTTGTGTAGGCCTATTCATTTTCTTTTGTTATCGTTTGTGTAAGTCACTTCGTGCGGTGTGTGTTCATTTGATTTGCACAGTTTGTGTAGGCTTGTTTACCTTTTGTGGATCAGTTGTTACTATGACATTCTTTTCTTAGCTGTGTTGTGTGAGTGTTTGTAATTGTTTTTTGATATTTTGAATCCAATACTTGGTTTTCTTTTTCAGCTTTATTCATGTATTTTGTAGTACATTAGGATAGATTATTTTTTTCTTGTTTAAGTAATATAGTTAGCCTACTTGTCTTCATTTAACTAGGTTAGACCTAGATTATAAGCATTAGGCCTATACTTACTTATTTAGTAGTTAGTATTGTAAACATATTTTACATTAGTTCATACATTAGTGTTTATATTATAGTTCTGATTAGATGTTAATAGTTTTCTGTTTCTTTTTATTCAGAATTTGTGTCAGAGAGCTGGAGTTCTATATAACCCAGTACTTCTCATACCATTAATGCAGAATTTCAGCCTTGATTGGACCTGCCATTCAAGACACTACTTCAGAGATAAGTTGATTTATTTCGTGCAACATATACTCTTCTCTGTTTACATACCACTTAAGCTTTTTCTGGTGGCCATCCATTGTGCGGTGTGTGTATTCGTTGCGTTTATTTTTGGCTATATTTTTGTGTGAGATTAATACATCTTTCTTTCCCGGAAGGAACGTGTATTGATCTATCTTTAGGTCTTGTGAAATTAATTCCATTTTGGTATGCCAGTCTTGTGGAGACTCGGAGGTGTAGCCAGTTGGTAAATTAATTGAACATTTATTTGCGTTAGCTGTTTGAAGTCTGGTTTGTATATCCATTGTCATGTAAATAATAGTATTTCTCATGTGGTGTTTACATATGGTTTTCTTGCGTAAGTTCTTACTATCACTGTAAATAAGTTCATTTTACAGTTCAATTGTTGTTGTTTTGTTTGCAGGCATGGTATTATACACCTATACCTATTTTCCTTTTACTTTCATCTGTCATCCCCCCGCCTGTGTATTATTGTTTGTCTTTCTTGTACTTGGAGTGCATTTCATCATCATCAGATCCATTTGTCTTCTTGGATATCATTTATATATTTTATGCATGACTTGATATATGTGAGTATTGAGAGTGAGTTCTGTAGGTAGGCATTAGTAATTTTTTAAGGATTCATTACTCCATTAGTAATTTGTTTTGTTGTTGCTACTATAGCAAGAGTCTTAAGGGGGACTAGTTTCATTAAATAGTCTTACCCACTTTCAATTTCATTGGTTATAGTTATTGCTCAAAGAAATTTAGACATGGGCAATTTTGCAGGTTCCATGGATGATGAGCCTATGCAACAGTGTAGTAGAACATGTGAGAACAGAAGAAGAAGGATAGCTTTATGAGAGATGGCGTTAGCAATAAGGAATGGTGATGCATACAAGGTGTGTAACTCTCGTATAGAAGTAAGAAAGAGAGATAGTGTGAAAGTTTATCAGTTAAAAATGAAGAGTACCTTTGAGACTAAGGTACAACCAAAATGCAGTCAATACAAGGAGAGACCTAAATTGGATGTGAAGAAGAAATCCGATTCAGCGGTGACTAAGGTTAAAACTGAAACAAGGAGTGTGTCACTACAAACCGAGATGCATGATGTTGCTGTCCAGACAGATGACACTTGGGGAAGCACTTCATTTCCAAATGAGATGTCATCAACAGTGACTGAAGTCAAGATACTGGATAAGGGTACAATAGATAATGATTCAGTCAAGAGTAAGGAGGTAGTAAGACCAGAGAAAGAAATTGAGGAGAAATACACTGTTGAAATACCAAGTATAGAAGAAAAAGATAAAGTAATAGAGGAATCCAAGACCCATCTTCAAAGAGTAGAAGATGAATACAATACTGATATGCAAAGGATAGAAGAGGAATTAAATGTGAGTCTTAAAAGAATAGAGGATAAATACACAGAAGATATGTTAGTAATAGATGATGAATACTTTGCTGAGATGAAAAGAAAAAAAGATGGTTATGACGATGATATTAAAAGTATAGAAGACAAATATGATGGTCCAAGTGAAAGGAGAAAGAAGGAATGGATGGTAGTAATACATAATAGGGAGTCCAAAGCCAAAGTAGTAGAGGAGAAATACAAGGCTGCAAGACAGAAAATAGAGGAGCAAGCAGATTTATCATTAGACATAGATCCGTTAGAGATAGATAAATTGATTCAGGATGAAGGTACTTTTGAGGAAAAGAGTAGAAGATTAGAAGAAAAATTCAACATTGTTACGCAGAGATTTGAAAAGGTATTCGGTGATGGTATTGATAGAATATTGGATGAATATGAGGTGGATAAATACAGGATAGAAATTGAGTACAAGAAGAATACTCAAGTTAAGGAAGCATATATCGCAAGGTACTGTCGGATTGTTGGAATGAGAAACTCAATATTTTAGAGAATAACTGGCATGATCAAACTGAAGAATTAAAAGAGCAATTTAAGGCTGGAAAACAAAGATTAGAGCAACAGGCCGAAGCATTGAAAGATCAAGTTAAGTCTATGGAAGAACGACATGAGACTACGTTTGACACAGATTTGGAGAAAGTACAAGAAGATGCAGAACTTCAATACAAAAAGGCTAAGATAGAGCATACAGCATCTGTAGCCAAAGTAGCAGTAACGGAAGCTACTGAATCTGCTAAGAAAAAGGTTTGGAAGACAGTAATAGATGGTCTCAAGGGAGAAGGTGCTGGAATTACAGCCCAATTAGAATTATTACTGGCTTTCAATTTCAAAGGCAAATGTGCAGCAAAAAGTAAAGAGCCATTGAAGTTGTTGATGTTGAATGCCATCAAAACGTTACCACAGGATAAGTGGAACATAGATGATCTCTTCGCATTATTGAAGATCTTATGCTATCTGGAGATACTTTTGTGATCTTTGTGGTGATAGTTGGTGAAATTGCTTGAGTGATGGCAAGAGATGGTGTGACACATTTTATGTTGTAAGATAGTTGAGAGCTGATGGGAAGATAGTGAGATTGGTGACCCATGCTATGAAGTGGAAATTTATGACCCATGTAGTCAAGACACAGTGTTAGGTGAGAACTCTTATGTTAGATGTATCTCTCAGGTCATGGCCCTGTCCATTATTGTGCATGTTTACCACGGAAGAGAATGTTTGAGTGGTATGGACAGTGGAGTATAATGTGGCATGAAAGGAAATAATGCTTTCTGGAAAAATAGCCAAATTTGCTTTCCTAATCTGGATCATTATTTTATTTCCAGAATTTAGGTATCCAGTAGGATAGATAAGCCTTGGATTGGCACTACTTGTAGCATTTTACACCACCACTGAGAGTGTCTTGACATGGTCATCGGTCATCGGGTTGCTGAGATGGTCTACAGTCTCTTATTTTAAAAAGTGATCTCATGCTATTATAATTGTTACAGAATACCAGATGCTGGAGCGCATTACTTTGTTGCTGATGTTCTTAGTTGTTTGGTTATGTTATATTGCAATGAATGTAAAGTTTTGGTTTATGTAATCTAATCATGGTACAGATGGATTTTATATGAATTGACTTCATACATTTCACATTGTTATGATTAAGTCTTGGGCATCTTTAAGTATGTGAATGAGAAACTGCCTCATTAGTTGGATTTATGAAGTCATGGCTGAAGGCATGACATTTTTTATTACATGAATGCCCTTGATGATAGAAATTTATATTGCAGTTGTTGTAAATGGAATGTATGATACTGTTGTGATAGTCCTCTGCAGTAAGGATTACAGTGAGATAGAGGAATGGAAAAATCCAATAGTGTTTTCCTTAGAGAATCAAGTTGCTGGATAACTCATTCTCGACATGAGCATAGTCCTTGAGGTGTAGAAAGCAGTGAAGAAGGTGCTATAATTATCTGCCAGAACTTCACAGATACTATTTTGACAGAGCAATGTTTTGGTTGGATGAACTGAAGGAATATGAGAGGAATTTCTCTTTGTGGATCAAACTGATCAGAGTGAAGGATACTAGATCTTCACAGAATGGATTAGAAAAAATTGGAAGCTTTTGATATTAAGTAGAATATGTGGTTGGATAAAGACACATAGTAGTAAAGCAACATGGTTTGTTGTTAAATATCTTTGTGTAGTGTACGTGGCTGATGTGTATAAGACTACATTTTTCACAAGATGTTGTATTTATTTGGATAACATGTGTCATAAGAATTTGCTAATAATTTTCCTTCTGTAATGTATTGTCCATTGGAGTAAATAGATGTTAGTTATTGCAAGAATCTTTTTGTTTTTTTTCACAGGTGTTATGAAATTGCATTCAACTATTTAATTTGTCTCCATTAGTGGAATGGTATCACAGTATGTTGTAGCATTTGCTCCATGTGATAGGTAGTTTGGAGAACTGTGGTATGGGTTAGAGTGTGACTCACCCATCGTTTATTGTGTAAATGTTCCAGTCACAGTAATATGACAACTGTTTCAGTAAGACCAGATGTTTCCAGCCAGTTATGTGTTGGTACATGAGGGGTTCTGTGGCGTGTACTCAGGTCTTCGGTGCAAAACTTCGTTTTCCATCTGGAGAGGGGGGTGGATGTCACAGAACATTTTCATGAGTATGAATGAGGATAGTGTTTGGCATTAAGGGTCACTTAACTGTTGTTAACACTTGGTTAAGTGTAACTCAGGTATTGAGTTCATGTCTGACTTTATGTCAACATGGTGTGACTTGTACATGCATGGTAGAAAGCATGTAGTGAATACAAGTCTAGTGTGATTGAGTTATTCTGTGTTTGGCAGCCGAGCGGTTCACTCGAGTCTGTAATTTGGAAGCCGAGCTGTAAGCTCGTATTTTGTGACTGTATCATTCATTTATGGAATTATTGTATTAATGATGTGATAGGTGCCTTATCATACAGGCGACGGTTTTTCCGGCTAAGAGTCTTCCAGGAGGTACTTTGTTAATAAGTATGATGTAGACATAATGGTTATGTCATAGGCCACGCTTTTCCCGCCTAGGAGTGTTCCTGGTGGAACTATATTTATATTCCTGTTCGTGGAGAACAGTATAGGGCGTTGCAGTGTCCGCCCCTGGAGCTACCGTGAAGAAAGGCGACGCGTTTCCCGCCTTGTAGCTGGTTTTGGAATAAATACAGGCGAAGTGTTTTGGTCCTGCCTGGAGAGGAGATTCTCGGAATCTATATGGCGATGTGCATGCCGCCAATCACTACTATGTGATATACACCTGGATGGTGTTGTATTTGTGCGAGGAGGGTATACCACACGTATAAGTATTCAGTGTACTGTTTGTGCACGTCAGGGAAGCCAGTCCCTAGTTATTGTCGTGACAGTTATTTCCTACAGGCAATGTCAGCCTGGATGTGATGTCCGTATGCTTGCTAATATATTTGATATCCAGGACACGTATGTGTATGTTCAATAAATGTTATGGAACTGTAACCAGTGGCGTTTGTGTTACTGCATACCCCTAGCGTTGTTGATTATCATCTACACACGCCACCCCCCCCCCCCCCCATCATCATATATCTTATATAGTATCCTGACATCTGGGGACATCATCGTGTTAAACAGTTCCTGACATTACCATCCCAGGCGTGTTCACTTTCCGCCAGGTAATTAGACCGGTCAGCTGATTATACGTTATCACATAAGCCGGCTGACCCCTTTAAACATTACCATCTAACATTTGACCCCATATGGCGAGCAACTATCACTATGTTTGCAAAAGACGGGAGATAATGCGATAATCGCTTCCGATGTATGTTCTGTATCGAGATTACAGATAAATCTGTCTGGTAACTCCAGATTTGCAGACGAAAGCATTGGGGCAGTATCAGTGCTCACCATTTGTTTGTGAAGATAGCACAAGATGGTAGCGGAAGTCTGATGCAACGATATGAAGAGGCCATGCGTGGATATTAAATTTAATATTTTGAAACACGTGAGGGTATTTTCTGAATTTGAAACACTCATACCCATGTAGTGCTGAACGAGGTTCGATTGGATTGGTTGAGAGGCCGGAATATACATTGTATCTCATTGGAAAGTTAGGCGGAAACAAAGCTGGAATTTGAACTGAGGATTGTGAGATATAATGTAGTGGAACCAAAGTCAGTACACAAACTGCAGCACAAACGTCAGACTAGCGACTCCTAAAAGCCAGAAAGAAAAAGGAGACATTCAACTTAGAAATTCCACAACTATAAGTGACATTGGGCAACTTTGGCATTTACAAGTAAAACCGCATTTTTAATCATCATCAGTTGCCATCTCCACAACGAAGGTTGGCTGTAATGGATCTCCAACGTCTTCTGTCTCTTGTCTTGGTGGTGCACTCTGATAGACTCTTTCCTGTCCATCTCTTGATGTTATCTTCCCACTTATAGCGCTGTCTTCCCCTTGCACGTTTGCCTTCAACTCTCCCTTCTGTTATGGTCTTCTGCAAGGTGTTATGCCTTTTTATGTGGCCAAATTATTTCAGCTGCCAAACTTTGATCTCCCTCATTAGTTCTCTTTTCATACCTAGATTTTCAAGGACCTCCTTATTTGTTTTCATCTCTTTCCATGAGATACACCCCATCCTTCTATATATCCACATTTTTAATACAAGACTGTAAACTTAAAAGGACCAGGACTTTAATTAACAAGACTGGAAACCTAGGAATTTGATCACAAGTCATAAAGGAATTAAACAAAAGTTTTCCCAGGCCAGTGATTTCACAGAACATCCGCCGTCAGAGGAATTAACTCTAATTTCCCAGATCAAGTCATAGAGGAATTAAACAAAAGTTTTCCCAGGCTAGTGATTTTGCAGAACACCCGCCGTCAGTGGAATTAACTCGAATTTCCAGACCTAAGTGATTTCGAAGCATCTAATACAGAGCTGTGTCCAGTCTAAATCTGTGCAAGGAGATTGTGTATTCCCAAAATTTGTGGGTAAGTGTAAACAATTTATTTACTAATGTAAATTTTTCAGGTTTCTTGCTAAGTGGTTATATATGAGGCTGGCAACCTCAACATATGAAAACAGTATATTAATGAACCACTACAGCAAGAGCTGGTGATTGTTTCTGACTAGTGCAGAAACCCGACAGCAGAGGTGACCCCAGGACTCCAACTGAAGCAGTAATGAGTGATGATTACATCATGTAGGCCTCAAGTGTAGCATATCATTTTTGAGATATATGTAACTCGCTAATGTTAGTTCAGGCTCAAATCACATTCTCACTGTCCTGACACATGTTACCTGTTAATCCTCAGAGTAATATTAGTGAATTTTAACCATCTTCTCGGAGTTACGTTGTGCGTGCTCGAGAATTAATTTCTTCTGAGTTTAACATTGGTGGGTGGACAACGGGAACGTGAGCCTGTTAGAGTGCTCCAAACAAATGTACTTAGCAGAGGGCATTTGTTTTTCTATTTTTCTGAAGTTCGCGGTTACAAGCCATCAGACGATTTGTGGTACTACCGCCACTAGGTGAGAGAAAAGCATCCACCCTAACTGCCTACAGTGGTAGAGAATGTGGAGAAGGCTTTCGTCATCACAGAATTGATGAACCACAGCTGCTGGACTCAACTAGAGTTAATTTTTTTGTAAAATAGGTGAAAGCAATGGACTTTTGATAAATCCTCGCCTACGTCTCCATGACGAAAACATTTATCTAAATTTCACCAATCTTTCCATATTTATTTTAACTGTTAAAGACTAATTCATAATTAAAATTGTTACTTATTGTTTTAAACTTAAACAAGCATAGTCGCTCCAGTTTTTTTAATGTATGAAAGCAAACGTATGAGCCAGAATATTATATATATATATATACCTAGACATATATTTACCTCTAAACAGAGCTATACCTCATAAGAGGGATTTCATTGAATTACACCAACTGGGGGCTTGAACGGGCTAAACCATTGCTTAAATCCTTCACAAAAGACGACGGACCAGATATATATACATTAAAAATTGTTCAGCCCTATGCAACATTCTTCTTTTAACTTTATCCATAATTTCCTGTAGTCTAGTATAAAATGCTTCTTTCACAGATTCTTCTTTGTCATTAGTTGGTGCATAACATTGGATGACACTTACATCACAATTTTGATGGGTGACATGAATGCAAAGATAGGTACAGTCAACACCGGATTTGAAGAAGTCATAGGAAAACATGGGCTAGGAATAATGAATGAAAATGGGGAACTATTCTCAAACTTCTGTGCTTCAAATCAACTGGCTATAGGAGGAAGCATGTTCCCACATAAGAGAATACACAAAGCAACATGGATATCACCAGACCGTAGAACAGAAAACCAGATTGATCATATATGCATAAACAAGAAGTTTAGATCATCATTGCAGGATGTAAAGGTATATAGAGGAGCAGATGTGGCATCTGATCACCACCTTCTGATAGCCAAAGTAAAAATGAAACTCAAGAGATATGCAACAATGCAAAATTATAGACAACAATTTAATGTAAGACATCTAAGAAATCAAGAAAAAAGAGACAAATTTGCGGTCACTGAATCCAACAAATTCCAAGTGCTCCAACAGCTGGAAGAGGCAGAGAATACAGAAGACTATTGGCAGCAGGTTAAAACTGTATGGAATGAGACATGTGAAGAAATACTGGGGAAAAGGGAATGACAAAAAGCATGGATAACATCAGAAACCATCAATAAGATAAAAGACAGAAAAAACAAGAAAGCAGATTTAAACACAAGCAAAACCAGAAGTTCCAAAGCCAAGGCTCAAGAAGTGTACACAGAAGCAAACAAAGAAGTAAAAAGAAGTATCAAAAGAGACAAGAGGAAGTATACTGAGGAGTTGGCAAGAAAGGCAGAAGATACTGCAGCCAAAGGAAATATGAGAGAACTGTATAGCAGCACAAAGAAGTTAACAGGGAAATACAAGCAAACAAGTTGCCTCATAAAAGACAAGAATGGAAAACTGCTCAGCAATATACACGAGCAAATCAGTGAAAGACCAACGAAGGAAGAAATAAAGAAAGCCATAAAGCTTCTAAGAGATGGAAAAGCATCTGGACCTGATGGCATTCCAGCAGAGGCCATCAAAGCAGATATCAACATGGCTACAGAGATGTTTATAAATTACTTGGTAAAGTCTGGGAAAAGGAAGAGATACCAGCAGAATGGAAGGAAGGATATCTGGTTAAGTTGCCTAAGAAGGGAAATTTACAAGAGTGCACAAATTATAGAGGAATAATGTTACTATCAGTGCCAGGAAAAGTATTAAACAGGATTATCCTGGAGAGATTAAAAGAGTCCATAGACAAGAAATTAAGAGATGAACAAGCAGGTTTTCGACAAAACAGATCATGTACAGACCAGATAGCCACTTTGAGAATAATAGTTGAACAAAGTCTTGAATGGAATTCACCACTATACATTGGATTTGTGGACTACAAAAAGGCATTTGACAGTGTAGACAGAGAATCACTTTGGAAATTGATGAGGCATTATGGAGTTCCCCTGAAGATCATTAATTTAATAAAGAAAATATATGAAGACATGACATGCAGAGTTCTTCATGAAGGGCAGCTTACAGAACCTTTCTGCAGTAGTGATCCAACAGTGATCAAAACTCAAGAGTATCTAATATTGGCTTCCATGGTATCTACCTGCATGCAAGATTACTCTTGGCAGAGATGTAGATAGAAGATTAATGACACTTCTACCTTAAGGGAGCATTCATAAGATATTTCCAGAAGTCACGAACAATGTTGCATTCATTCATTCATTCATAACCCTCCACTCCCCAAGGAGCATAAGCCTTTAACAAACACGTGCCAAGTCCTCCTGTCACGTGCCATCATCTCAAGTTCTTCCCACATTCTCCACATCATTTTCACCTGTTTCCAGCTCTCTTCTCCATGTTCTTCTTGTTCTACCTCTGCCTCTCTTGCCCTGGGGGTTCCAGAACAAGGACTGCCATGAAATGCTATCAGCAGGCCTCTTCTGTGTGTGTCCTATCCATCACCAGCATCTTCTTCTCATCTCTTGTTCCACTGGCACTTGTCTGGTTCTTGTCATCAGTTCCACATTAGTAACCTTGTCATACCATTTTAATCATTCTGTTATATGCAAGCACCCATTTATGAAAGTCTGTAGCTTTTTTGGTTGTTGTCTTTGTTGTTCTCCATGTCTCAGAGCCATACAATAGGACTGACTTGACATTTGAGTTGAAGATTCTTATTTTTTTGTTGGACCTGATTTCTCTTGATTTCCATATATTTCCCAATGCAATGAAAGTCCCACTTGCTTTTTGTATTCTTGTTTTGATATCACTGTCTGTCCCTCCATTTTTATCTATATTGCTGCCAAGTTACATGTATGGTTCCATATATTGTAGTTTGTGTTTCTTCAAGTTAAACTCTATTATCAATTTCCTGCATTTATTCTCATTATTTTTGTCTTTTCCCTGTGTATTTTTAGACCCAATGACTGTGACCTTTCATTGAGTGTGTTCATGTTGTCCTGCGTCTGATTATGGGACAGAAGAGCCAAGTCATCAGGAAAATCAAGATCATCTAACTGTTTAGTCAAATTCCCTTGGATTCCATTCCTGTTGTGTGTTGTAAATGTTTTCATAACCCTGTCTATTGCTAGTAAGAAAAGAAATGGAGACAAGAGGCATCCCTGTCGCACTCCCATTTTTATCCCAAATGGTTCTGTAAGTTGTTAAAGTCTTATAAGGACTAAAAAATTACCCACATTGAGACCACATTGTCTTTGTCATGGAAAAAAAAAGTAGACAAAGAAAGTGATCTAAAGACAAATAAAATTGTCAAAAAGTTAAAACTGTGGCTATGTTTAAAACTGAAGTGATTTGGTCTCAGACTTCATTGTGTACAATATTTTGTTTTCAGGAACACACAGTGAAGAAAGAAAGAAACGATGAGGAGGAAGTTGATGTTTCTGCACAGAGGGAAAATTTGAGAACCAGTTCCACGTCTGCATGTCCTGTTGGGGACAGTTTACTGAGTAATTCTTTACACCTTTTAATAAAAATCTAACCTGTGCTCAATTAGTTACCAATGTGAACAAATATGTAACACAATCATATTTTATTTATACACATATAATTCAGAAAATATACCACAAACATCAAGCTTTTGTGATTTCTGTCCTATATGTCTTGTGTATTTTTTATTTGATTAGGTTTTTATCCTTAGCCTATCACAGACAGATGATCCCATGCAGCATGTGCTACTTTTGTAGAGTTTTCCCCCTTGTATGCCTGGGATAAAAATCTAAAAGGAAGACTTACATATAAGATGTTCAAAGTTCCAACAAGAACATTCAGATATCTGGAGAATTAAAAATTCCTAACAATAATAAACTGCTACGCTTACAACTAGGAACAGGTTACTTTAGGATAGAAGAACTTAACTGTGTAGACCATTCACAAGATAATAACATAAAGGACTTGCTGATAAAATGTAACATGCATGATAACTGATAATCCCAGTGGTAGTGTGTTTACTGTCCAGCAAGACCTGCAGAAGTAAGTGTGGAGAATAGTTAGGCTTATGGAAGTGCACAAAAAACAAAAGAACAAATATATATATATACTGTTCAAAAAAAGAAACGCATAGCTACTGAAGGCAAACACATAGCCATAATTTTGACATTCAATAACTTTTTTAATTTAATGAGTTAATTGTTCAAATTGCACACAAGAATACCTTAGGGTTCAACCAATCAATTGACAGTTGTTTTGCATCTGGGTCACGAGAGTTTTTTGGCGTACGGGCTTTCCCGTTAGTATGGTGTGTGGCCTCTCTTGCATCTATCAGCAACTGGCATCTCCTGGGCATGGATGCGATCAGACGTCTGATGTGGGCCTGTGGGATGGCTGCCCACTCTTCCTGGAGTGCCTGGAATTGATCACGATGATTGGCTGGAGCAACGTCTCGGCGACAAACACGTCTATGCAGCTCATCCCACAGGTGCTCAATCAGACTCATGTCCAGCGTCATGCAGTCTATTCCGGACAGTTTGATCAGACACATGACGTCCTGCAGGCAATGACTGGGCAGTTGAGGAAGCTGTTGTAAATCTGTCTCTGAGGTGACGAAGCCGAATAAAGCGATCCTCCGCTGCTGTTGTCACTCTGGGTTGTCCACTGCGATGCCGGTCTTCAACTGAGCCAGTGGCTTGGAACCGGTGCCAAAGTTGTACTCTGATGCACATTTAGATGCCTGGCAACCTGACTTTGACTTTCGCCTGCATGCAGTCGGCCAATAGCAATGTTCCTTAAATTTATCGATAGAGATGCCATAAATGTCTTCTTGAAAATGAACTGAATTTTTTGTGTGTAGCGTTATCCTTTTATAGGGTTTCAGTTGCGTAGTCAGGGAATAGTTTTCACCCCAAATTTTGTTGCTTTCACATGCGCGCATCATGAGCTGTGGTCAAAAATTGCGTCATAAACACTATTGACCACTGCGTTGTAACGATTACAAAAACGAACGCAATTCAGGTCAACACGTGCATTTGACACTGTAAAGAACATTTGAGGCTGGTTTTTATATACCCTAGCACCAAATTTTACTTACAAACTCATAAAAACGTGCCCTCGGATAGCTATGAGTTTCTTGTTTTGAACAGTATATATATATACTTCAGTAGATTATCTAACATTTGGAAATTACGATCATTGAATATACATACCAAGCTTCGTCTGTTTAATTCAAATGTTATCTCAGTGTTAACATACGGCTGTGAGAGTTGGAAAATAACAAAATCATTGGAGAACAAGCTGAATACATTCGAGAACAAATGTCTTAGAAAACTCATGAACATCAGTTGGAAAGAATTCAAGACTAATCGACAAATAAGAGAAGATTCTAGACAGAAATATGTCTCCGACTATATAAGGAAAAGACGATGGTCATATATCGGTCATGTCCTACGAATGCAAAACAACAGATACCACTACAGGCGCTCACTTGGGTTCCTGAGGGTAAGAGGAAAAAAGGAAGACCAAAAGAAACACTCAGAAGAACAATAATAAGAGAAGGAAGAACGTTGGGCCTAAATAATGTGCAAGAGCTAAGAGGAGTGGCGTCACAACGAACAACCTGGAGAGCACTGGTTTCTGCCTTATGCGCCGTGTTTGGTGCTTAAAGAATTTATTATTATTTATTATATATATATATATATATATATATATATATATAGAGAGAGAGAGAGAGAGAGAGAGAGAGAGAGAGAGAGAGAGAGAGAGAGAGAGAGACACACACAAACACACACAAACATGCCTTTTGTATTCTTATTTTCATATCATTGTTTATTTCTTCAAGATTGTATTGCTACAAAATACAGTGCAGTCCAGAAAAGCGTAGCTCGCTGAACCCTAATTTTGGTTAAGTTGAAGCAATTTTGTAGGTCTCGGCCAGAAGTCTGTTTTGCTAGAAACTCCTGATAAGGAGAAATTTGTATAAGCCAAAGTATTTTAGATGGCCCAGGCAACTTCCACTTATCCGGACTGCACTGTATATGTATTAGTCACATTTTGTAGGGGCATTTCTCAATTGGAGTCATGCTATCATTTGCCACATATCTTGTCATACCTTTGTCTTTTCACTGAAGTTTCTGATTCCCATTTGCTGCAACATCTCATCAAGTGTTTATATTTCTGTCATCTGGTTTTGGTTATATCAGTTTTTTAAAAGTCACCATCACCCATCAGCTCCCATAGGAGCATAGGCCTTTAATAGACTTATGCCAAGTGTTCCTATCTCATGCCATCAGCTCATGGTCTTGCTGTGTCTTAGTTTTCTGTGTTTCAGTTTATTCTATCAAAAGCTCTAGTTGACAATATGTTGTTATGTAAATAAGTATGTACTGAGTTTATAGGATCTTGGCTGATATCTTCTTTCCTTCAAACATTCTTGCACTTCATAATAGTTGTAACTGATTGTAGAAATACATTAGAAAATAGGCCACTATATGTGTAATTTTGAAAATGTATCATGTATTGTAATCAAAACCTAGGTTGTGAGGAATGTAAACAGGAGTATAAAGGAGACTGCCATAAATATGAACCTGTCACCCCTGATGCTAATAATGAGGTAGGATGTTGCGTTTACAGTTGTTGAGACAAACTTTACCAGCTAGTGAAACATCCTTGTCTGGCATGCTTGCTTGTTATTTCTGTGTTTTGTTTGTGGAAAACTTTTGAGCAATTTATGAACTATTGTTTGGGCTACTTTGGGCAGATTTTTGGAGCTACTTCGGACAAATTCTAAAACCGAAAAAATCCAAATACCAAGACACAGCCATCCCGAAGCATTTCGGATTATGTGTTACCAAACTGTATTTGTGTGAGTCTGTATGTCCTTGTACATGCATGCACATGACTGATAGTAGTAATGAGAAAAAGATGATAGAAAAGTGTCTTCTATATTTTGATATTATATATAGGATTGATCAAAATTTGTTCCAGGCTGATTGTGACAACAACTGTACTAAAACTGAGATACAGTATACTGATTTCTTGGAGATGCCAGAAACTAAAAAATGCGTGAGC
Source organism: Oreohelix idahoensis (assembly GCA_024509875.1). NCBI lineage: Eukaryota > Metazoa > Mollusca > Gastropoda > Stylommatophora > Oreohelicidae > Oreohelix > Oreohelix idahoensis. The sequence goes on along the minus strand of JAMPIV010003274.1, from coordinate 1,191,099 downwards.
TTATTCAGAGAGGAAAAAGGTATGGGTAACAGCAATGTTATTATTTTCAATTCATATTTTGACTGTAAATGTAAATGCCTTGGGGGAGGAACCTGTCCTCCCACCCATTGCGTCGACTATGTGGTGGATTGTTGAACAGTCTTTTGAATACAGAGGTTAGCTATGAATACTGAATAATCAGCCATGAACCAAACAGGTGATTGTCACTGAGGGTGAGGTTGAATAGTAGTAAGGGGCAACTATCTATTTAAAATCACCTTTGAAACTTTATGATGTGACTACCAGCAAGATGGAGGTGCTTTAACCTTGCCTCTCCCCACTGTCTTGTGGGTTTGACTTTTTAGTTAAAGGATATCGGAGACAGCCATACACTAACAGATGGAAAGCAATGCAAACTACAATCGTATTATCCCTTGTACAAAAGACAAACTTGCAAAAGACAAAAACAGTAAGGGGTTTCCAGAGGGACTGCCTCGTCCAGTAGGGACCATCATGTGCTACAGGTGGTACCCAACTGTCATCAAGCTGTCAGAAAAATTAGAATTAAGGATAGCTTAACAATAGGAACTTGGAATGCCAGGACACTAAAGCAGAATGGAAAATTAGATAACATGAACATAGAAATGAAAAGAATAAATGTAAATGTATTAGGATTATGTGAAATGTGATTTGCCAGAACTGGTGAAATACAGCGTGTCCGGCAGAATCACTACCAATAACAAATGTCAATATTTCCTCATCCATGTAAGTTAGAATTATTTTTTTATGGTTACCTCGTACAGAAACCATCATTTTTTTTTTTTTTAAATTAATGAAGATAACCAGAAATCCCGTTCAACCTCTGATGGGTTATAATTAGGATATATATTGTTTTCAATTTCAAATAATATGAACAACTGCCGACATGAGAAAGTGGCATCACATTTGAAAATAGGGATATTCACAGTTGTGCTTAGGCCTATACGTTAAATAGAAAAATAAAAAAACAAACAAACAAACAAACAAAATCAAGAAGAAACTATGAACAAGAATAATATTAAAGTGGAGGGGTGTATAGGTCCGGTGGTTCTAGTTATATAACAGACTTTACCAGATATTTAATTGACTTTCATCTGTTTAAAGTCACATGCATTGTAAGAACAGCATCAGACCTTCACATTCCCAGACACTATATATTAACATTTTTATGAGCAGTGAGATAATTGATAAATTGTCCGATAATGTGTAGATAACGCATACGTAATGCGCAGCCGCGGAATGTGAAGGCGCGTGTAGTGAAAATGTCGGAGTTCACGGTGCAGCAGAAAGTGCAGTGCTGTTATTGGCTTGCGGAATTAAAGTTTCCCATTGTTGTGCAAAGGAGATTCACGCAGGAATATGGACAGAAACCTCCAGAGCGACATACCATAGTGAAATGGCACAAGCAACTGTTGGAAACAGGTTCTTTGTTGAGAAAGAAGGGAAGCGGCAATGAAGCGTTGTCTCCAGATAGAGTTGAAGCAGTTAGCGAAGCTTTTCAACGTAGCCCGCGGAAATCTATTCGACGGGCAAGTGGAGAATTGGGTATTCCAAAATCTACTGTTCACGACATTGTGCACAAAAGATTACGGCTTAGAGCCTACAAGATCCAGCTAGTGCAGAAGTTACAGCCAAATGATAAACCCAGACGGGCCGAGTTCGCAAATGCAATGCTATGTCACCTCGATGATGACAATGAATTTCTCAATCGTGTGGTATTCTCCGATGAAGCGACCTTTCACACTTGTGGCAAAGTTCACCGGCATAATTGTAGGATATGGGGAAATGAAAACCCACATGTCGTAATGGAGCATGAGCAAGACAGCCCTAAACTTAACGTGTGGTGTGCCTTAACCTCGAATTATGTGATCGGGTCATTTTTCTTCGCCGAAGCCACAGTCAGAGGAGCAACATACCTAAACATGCTGCAAAATTTGCAGTTTCTAGGATACCAGAAGGATTCATGTTCCAGCAAGATGGAGCACCTCCACACTATGCCAATGAAGTAAGAAACTACCTTCATCAACAATTTCCAGACAGATGGATTGGAAGATTAGGTCCCATTGATTGGCCACCAAGGTCCCCAGATTTGACCCCCCTTAGATGTCTTTCTATGGGGATACGTAAAAAGCTTTGTCTATCAAACTCCGGTGCAGGGACTGGATAATCTTCGGCAGCGAATAATTGACGCTTGTGCATCCGTCACACCTCAGATGCTGCAAAACACGTGGAGAGAGATAAAATACCGTCTTGACATTCTTCGAGCCACTAAAGGCGCTCATGTGGAGATCTTCTGAAACTTGGTGGAGATCTACTGAAACTTTGTGAGTTGCTACTGAAACTTAATGAGTTTGCCTAACAGAAAATAAAAATCCGGTCGGTCTGCTATTATTAGTATAAGAAATATTGACATTTGTTATTGGTAGTGATTCTGCCGGACACACTGTATATTCTGGCAACTACAAAATAATTTATTCTGAATGAAAAAAAACATAAAAGAGAAGTAGGCATAATTTAAGATGCAGACAGGGTAAGAACAGTAAAGGGAATTTGGGCAATATCAGATCATGTACTGTTAGTACATGTTAGTAATGGTAGGTCAGCAGATAACAATTTAATACAAATATATGCACCAATAGTGGATAATACAGAAGAAGAGATGGACAAATTCTACAGTGAACTTGATATGGCAATGATGCAGTGCAAATCCCATGTGACAACTATGGTACTTGGAGAATTCAATGCAAAAGTTGGAAGTGAAAATGGGGTATGATGTTACTGGTGATTATGTACTCGAAGAAAAAAATGAGAGGTGACAGACTGGGCAAGAACACTTGATAAGATAATAGGAAACACCTTCTTTAAACAGCATTCTAGATACCTTTAGATGTGGAAAAGCCCAGGAAAAAATGTTCTTAATCAAAATGACTACATACTAATACACATGATGTTTAGAAACAGTTTTAAATCTGTGAAAACTAAGTCAGGAGCAGACTGCAACAGCAACCAAGTTGCCATAACAGGAAAACTTAGAATAAAATTAAAGAAAGTCGAGCAATCTTTACAGAACATCAAGTTAGACTTAGCCTTACTTAAATCAGATAAGGGAATGAGTGAAAGATATAACATTACAACTTAGAAAAGGTACAATGCAATAGAAAAAATACAAAGTATAGATGAACAATGCTAAAAGAGTCAGTACATTAAACATCAGAAGAAATTGCACCCAAAATCTTCTTCTTCTTCTTCCTCGTTCACCCTGAAAAGGACGTTGGTTGCGTTGTGTCTGTTTGCGCCTAAGCTGTGATATCTGCACCTTTCGGTCGACACATTCGACTTCTGCACGGCATTTTTTTAGGACCGGGTTTGCCTTCCCATTTCGATCCACACTCGCTCAGCCAGACTGCACTGCTGCAGACTGTTTCCAGGACCACCACGTGGAGGTGGAGTGCGGTCAGGCAGTACAGCTATGAGTCGCTGACTGTATTCACTATTGCTGCATCTTGAGGTCCCACACCCAAAATAAAGAGGACATTAGAGAAGAAATGGATGACAGCTGAAATTTTACAACTGATGGATGCAAGATGGAAGAAGTAGCACAAGATAAAGAAGAATATGAAAGACTAAATAAGGAAATAGAAGCAAATGTCAATTAGCAAAAGAAGCATGGCTAAACCAGAAGTGCAAAGAGCTGAAAATACAACACAGAAAAGACACAACATCTGTGTACAAGTAAATAAATGATTTAACAGGCAGAAGAACACAAATGGCCACTGGCTATTTGAAATTAACAGAAAGAAAATTGTCAGTGGATCAAGAGAACATAATAGAAAGATGGGCAGAAAACATAAAGGACAACTGTGAAGGTCCACCAATACTTGTGGCAGAAGATAAGAATACCATGCGATAGATGAAGAAAGCCAAAATGCCTGGACCAGAAAATATAACAGTAGAGGAAATGGAGGCTTTGAGAGAATTTGGACTAGATGTGATAATAAAACTGTTGAATGACATCTACAACAGTGGTCACATACCTGATGATCAACTAAAATCAATATTCGTTGTTTTGCCTAAGAAACCTGGAGCCTTGGAATGTGAAGAGCACCACACCATTAGTCTCATGAGTCATGTGACCAAAAATATTATTAAGAACTGTCATGAGAAGAGTGAGAACTAGAATAAAACCAGAAATTAGTTATGAACAGTGTGGATTTTTGGAAGGTAAAGGCACAAACATCACCATATATATTATAAGAACTTTAATAGAAAGGGCCATAAAAGTAAAAAACAGATCTATATTTGTGCTTTATAGACTACATAAAGGCATTTGGCAAAGTGAATAATGAGGAAGTTATCAAAATGTTAACATAAATGTCAGTGGTAAAGACCTGAGAATAATAAAGATCATATAATGGCAACAAACAGCAACTATAAGAATTAGCAGCCAAATAGGAACATTTCAGCAGGTGACAAAAATGGTGTTAGACAGGGATGTGTGCTGTCACCAGTTATGTTCAATCTGTACAGTGAAAATATAATGAGATTCATGCCAAGAGTATCAACTGATGGACATAATATAAAAAAACTTGAGGTATGCTGATGATACAATCTTACTAGCAAAAAGTGAAAAAGAGTCACAGGAAAAGATTGATACAGTAGTGACAGAAACTGAAAATAAAGGTCTTAGCCCTAATAGCTAAAAGACTGAAGTAATGGCCATCTATAAGAAAACGACTTGTCCAAAATGCACTGTGAATGTAAATGGAAATGTTCTTAAATAAGTCAGTAGATTCTAATGGGGCACAACATGAAGGATGGCTTTTGACCGAGCAAAGTGGAGACAGTTTGTTGCTGCCCTACAAGATATCACTAGGCATGATGGTCACTGGATGCTTTGTCAGTCAGTGACCAAGGACCAAAGTGGAGACTGTTTGTTGCTGCCCTACAAGATATCACTAGGTGTGATGGTCACTGGATGCTTTGTCAGTCAGTGACCAAGGACCAAAGTGGAGACAGTTTGTTGCTGCCCTACAAGATATCACTAGGCATGATGGTCACTGGATGCTTTGTCAGTCAGCGACCAAGGACCAAAGTGGAGACTGTTTGTTGCTGCCCTACAAGATATCACTAGGCATGATGGTCACTGGATGCTTTGTCAGTCAGCGACCAAGGACCATAGTGGAGACTGTTTGTTGCTGCCCTACAAGATATCACTAGGCATGATGGTCACTGGATGCTTTGTTAGTCAGCGACCAAGGACCAAAGTGGAGACTGTTTGTTGCTGCCCCACAACATATCACTAGGCATGATGGTCACTGGATGCTTTGTTAGTCAGCGACCAAGGACCAAAGTGGAGACTGTTTGTTGCTGCCCTACAAGATATCACTAGGCATGATGGTCACTGGATGCTTTGTTAGTCAGCGACCAAGGACCAAAGTGGAGACTGTTTGTTGCTGCCCTACAAGATATCACTAGGCATGATGGTCACTGGATGCTTTGTCAGTCAGCGACCAAGGACCAAAGTGGAGACAATTTGTTGCTGCCCTACAAGATATCACTAGGCATGATGGTCACTGGATGCTTTGTCAGTCAGTGACCAAGGACCAAAGTGGAGACAGTTTGTTGCTGCCCTACAAGATGCCACTAGGTGTGATGGTCACTGGATGCTTTGTCAGTCAGCGACCAAGGACCAAAGTGGAGACAATTTGTTGCTGCCCTACAAGATGCCACTAGGTGTGATGGTCACTGGATGCTTTGTCAGTCAGCGACCAAGGACCAAAGTGGAGACAATTTGTTGCTGCCCTACAAGATGCCACTAGGTGTGATGGTCACTGGATGCTTTGTCAGTCAGCGACCAAGGACCAAAGTGGAGACAATTTGTTGCTGCCCTACAAGATGCCACTAGGCATGATGGTCACTGGATGCTTTGTCAGTCAGCGACCAAGGACCAAAGTGGAGACAGTTTGTTGCTGCCCTACAAGATACCACTAGGCATGATGGTCACTGGATGCTTTGTTAGTCAGTGACCAAGGACCAAAGTGGAGACAGTTTGTTGCTGCCCTGCAAGATATCACTAGGCATGATGGTCACTGGATGCTTTGTCAGTCAGCGACCAAGGACCAAAGTGGAGACAGTTTGTTGCTGCCCTACAAGATATCACTAGGCATGATGGTCACTGGATGCTTTGTCAGTCAGCGACCAAGGACCAAAGAAGAAGAATAGATTCAAATACCTGGACACTTTAATAACATCACTTGGAAGATGCATCTCAGAGGTGAATAGACCAGGTAAAAGCAGCATTCTATAACACAAAAAATAACTTTATGCAGCAACGCTTTGTCAGTGGAAGTAAGAAAGAGAGTTCTTCACTGTTTTATAAAATCAACCCTGACATATGGAAATAAGTCATGGACAATTAGTAAACAAGAAGAAAACACACTAGAGGCCATAGAAATGTGGTTTTACAGAAGAATGTTAAAAATAACTTGGATAAGAATAGATAAAATGAGGTCATGAGGATGTCCTGAAAGAGGCTGATGTGCAAAGGGAGCTTATTCCTCAGGTTAGAAAAAAGCAATCCACCTTCTTTTGGGCATGTTATGAGAAGAAGGAAGGATCCCATTACATGCCCATTGAGGCATATTGGGAATATGGTGTGTTACAGTTGGGATTTGTTGAAAGTGATTGGTGTTGTAATTTGGTTTTTGAAATACAAATGACATCAATGCATCGTGCTGATAACACCTTGAAGAATGATGTGGGGTTACAAACAGAACGCTCAGATGTTAAATAACCTCAGAATGCCTTGGTGGATGGGTCCGCATGCAAAGACATTTATCACGATGAATAATAAGTTCATTCATGGGCAAAGTGAAAGTACATACATAATATAGAATCCTCCAACAGTCTCGTCTCATCAATTCATATCTAGCTACTGTACTAGGGGTGCCTATGAAAGGTTATCACCCAAGTAATGTGGACCAGATAAATGAAGATGCTAATATCTATTGTAGAATACTTCTCTACAAGCACGAAACTTTTCCATAAGTCCAGAATCTTCTTAAAACAAGTGGTCGGCCTTCAAAGATACTTAATGCCACGTAAAATACTTTATTCCTCCACCATATCGGAAGCTAGAAAAAGGTACATCTTACTCTGACGACTACAATTGACCAAAGGCCTAGAAACAACCGTTTGCATATATTAGTGCAGAATGGATTACGTCATAAACTCCTGATGACGTATTAATTATAATGCTTTCAATATAAGTCAAAAACCGTGCAAGTACATGATGAACCACGGATAGACATATTACCGTGTAGATTAACTGCTAATAGACTAAGTGTGGTTAACATGCAAAAATACATTAATAAACTTCTTTAACATGGTGTTAGGCCCATATTTTCTTGACCACATGGCACACTAGAGGTGATGTGGTCAGCATCACACCAGCTGCCTTTAACCTTCCCAGAGTTGCTCTAGTACCCAATTCATAAGGCTGGATTGACTCTGAAGCGGTTTGCGGCCTACAAAATCCCACCTCAACTGGGGATCAAACCATGGACCGCTGAGCTTGGAAGTCAGTGCACTAACCAGTGCTCTACCAAGTCTATAATGAGAAGAAGGAAGCTGGAGTATATTGTGACAACATGAAAGATAGAAGGAAAAGGAGATACAGGTGATAAAGAGAGAAGATTCTGGACAGTTTGACATCATGGCAGGGAAGGAAGTCTACAATAGAATTGATTAATAGTACTGTAGACTTTTGCCAAAGTCATCTTAATGCGACTACACAAGTTAGCTGAGCACATATATCCAGAGTCACAGTGTGGATTCCAAGCTGGTAGATCAACAACAGACATGATCTTCTCTGTCCGCCAGCTTCAGGAAAAATCAAGAGAGCAGAAAAGGCCTTTATATATCGCCTTTATAGACCTCACAAAAGCATTTGACCTGGTTAGTAGGGATGGACTCTTCAAAATCCTCCTGAAAATAGGCTGCCCTTCTAAAATGCTGGAAATGATAAAATCATTCCATGACGACATGAAGGGAACAGTCCAATATGCTGGAAGCACGTCACAGCCCTTTGACATACAAAGTGGCGTTAAACAACGCTGTGTTCTGGCTCCGACCCTCTTCTGGATCTTCTTTGCCCTACTCTTGAAACATGCATTCAGAGATGCAACTGAAGGAATATGCCTTCACACTAGGTCAGATGGCCGTCTGTTTAATCTTTCAAGGCTGAAGGCAAAAACAAAAATCAGAAGGGTCACTATAAGAGACTTGTTGTTCGCTGATGATGCTGCAGTTGTCACTCAAAGCCAACAGGAGCTTCAGAACTTGATGAATCGCTTCACTAAAGCATGCAAGGTCTTTGGCCTCACAATAAGTCTAAAGAAAACGAATGTGCTGAGTCAGGATGCGGGTGCTGCACCAGTTATCACTATCGATAACTATGAATTGGCAGTGGTGCATCACTTCACATACCTAGGGTCTACCATCAATGACAAACTCTCACTGGATACAGAAATCGACAGCCGCATTGGCAAAACTGCAGCTACCATTGCCCGCCTCACATCGCGTGTTTGGGGAAACTCCAAGCTCACAATGAAGACCAAAGCTGCGGTATATAATGCCTGCGTCACCAGCACACTCCTATATGGCAGCGAGACCTGGACGACCTATGCTAAGCAAGAAAGAAGGCTCAATACCTTCCATTTACGATGTCTACGCCGCATCCTCGGCATCTCGCGGAAAGATAAAGTGACTAATGTCGAGGTGTTGTCACGTGCTGGCCTTCAAAGTATGTATACACTGCTTAGGCAGTGCAGACTTTGCTGGCTTGGCCATGTTCGCCGCATGGAAGATGGTTGCATCCCAAAAGATATCTTCTACGGACAATTAGCAGATGGCAGGAGAACAGTTGGGCGACCACAGCTGAGGTTCAAAGATGTGTGCAAGAGAGATATGAGGGCACTGGACATGGATCCAGCAACATGGGAGGATGAAGCTGCTGATCGCACTAAGTGGCGATGCTATTTACGGCGCCAACTCAGATTGGGCGAAGAGAGGCTCACACAACAAGCAGAGGAGGGGAGAAAACGTTGAAAGGAGCACCAGGAAAATAAGCAGCTGAGGGCTGTCACGTCAGGGGCGCATTCCCATAGTCAGTTATGACTGAAGGGGCTATTATTATTACTGTAGACTGGAAGTTGAAGAAATATCAATGTCTGCACTATGTAACATTTAATGCTACGTAGCTACTGAGCCTTTCATAGTCAACTCAAAGCATTTTTATTTTGTTAATAATTGTCTGAGATATACGTGTATTACATAATAGCTTGGATGTTATGCTTATGTTTTTGCTTACAAAATGTTAACTAAACATGTAAGAAATGCATTTGGTTATTGATCTATTCTCGTTATTTTCAACATTTCAGACATATATTCTTGTTCTATGTGCAACATTCTTGTCTTCCAACTTGATGTCCTGGATGAGCACATGAAAACAGCACACAGAAATGGACACTGGAAGTTTGATAATAAACTTGATGATCTTCAGAATATCTTACCACAGGTCAATAGAAATCAAGTAAATGAAACAGTGAATAAAATAAGAAATGCTACTTTTACTGATGCAGCAGGAGAAGATAACACCAGACTGATACTCCATGAAAATGAACCATCTGTGAACTTAGTCTCCTGTCAGGAAAAGACAACTAAAATTTGTGACACCCCAAGTTGTAACAGATCAGCTTCACAAAATGAAGTGTGTAACATAAATTGTAAAATATTTTCTGTCAGTGAGATAAATGTTCAGCTTAGTGTGAGTAATAGAGATGTTGCTACTTACAATGATTTAAGCTTTCAATCTCAAAAAGAAATAGAGGAAGATAAATCATACAAAGATATTAGTGGTTTATCATTTACTATGAAAGATAATCTACAGCAACATCAAAAAGTACACACAGGAGAGATGTCTTACAAGTGCAATGTTTTTTGCGCACCATTTACTACAAGAGAGGACCTAAAAAAAAAAAGAACTTCCCTAATCAATCATAAAAGAATACATACAGGAGAAAAGCCTTTCAAGTGTGATCTTTGTGGTGCAGCATTTACTCACAGATCTCACTTAAAAAATCATGACAGAATACATTTAGGAGAGAATCCTTTCAAGTGTGATGTTTGTGGTGCAGCATTTACTCACAGATCTCACTTAAAAAATCATGACAGAATACATACAGGAGAGAATCCTTTCAAGTGTGATGTTTGTGGTGCAGCATTTACTCACAGATCTCACTTAAAAAATCATGACAGAATACATACAGGAGAGAATCCTTTCAAGTGTGATGTTTGTGGTGCAGCATTTACTCACAGAACTTCCCTAATCAGTCATAAAAGAATACATACAGGAGAGAAGCCTTTCATGTGTGATGTTTGTGGTGCAGCATTTACTCAAAGTACTTCCCTAATCAGGCATAAAAGAATGCATACAGGAGAGAAGCCTTTCAAGTGTGATGTTTGTTGTGCAGTTTTTACTGACAGAACTTCCCTAATCAGTCATAAAAGAATACATACTGGAGAGAAGCCTTTTAAGTGTGATGTTTGTGGTGTGGCATTTATTCAAAGATCTAACTTAAAATTACATGACAGAATACATACAGGAGAGAAGCCTTTCAAGTGTTATGTTTGTGGTGCAGCATTTACTCACAGAACTTCCCTAATCAGTCATAAAAGAATACATACAGGAGAGAAGCCTTTCAAGTGTGATGTTTGTGGTGCTGCATTTACTCAAAGATCTAACATAAAAAGTCATGTAATAATACATACAGGAGAGAAGCCTGTCAAGTGTGATGTTTGTAGTGCAGCATTTACTACAAAACGCGACCTAACAATTCATAAAAGAATACATACAGGAGAGAAGCCTTTCAAGTGTGATGTTTGTGGTGCTGCATTTACTCAAAGATCTAACATAAAACGTCATGTAATAATACATACAGGAGAGAAGCCTTTCAAGTGTGATGTTTGTAGTGCAGCATTTACTACAAAACGCGACCTAACAATTCATAAAAGAATACATACAGGAGAGAAGCCTTTTCAAGTGTGATGTTTGGGGTGCAGCATTTACTCAAAGAACTTCCCTGATCAGGCATAAAAGAATACATACTGGAGAGAAGCCTTTTATGTGTGATGTTTGTAGTGTAGCACTTAATCACAGATCTCACTTAAAAGTACATGACAGAATACATACAGGAGAGAAGCCATTCAAGTGTGATGTTTGTGGTGCAGCATTTACTCACAGATCTCACTTAAAAGAACATGACAGAATACATACAGGAGAGAGGCCTTTCAAGTGTGATGTTTGTGGTGCAGCATTTACTCAATGATCTAACTTAAAAAGACATGAACTAATACATACAGGAGAGAAGCCTTTCAAGTGTGATGTTTGTGGTGTAGTTTTTACTGAAAGAATTTCCGTAATCAATCATAAAAGAAAACATGCAGGAGAGAAGCCTCTCAAGTGTGATTTTTGTGCTACACCAACATAAAACATGAAAAAATACATACAGAAGAGATAGAAGCACATGTGGTACTGCATTTACTCGGACAGATAGCCTATAAGAACATACAAGATTACATATTTGAGAAACCATACAAGTGTGATTTTTGAGGTGCTGCATTTTTTCACAGGTGTAACCTGAAGTAACAGGAAAACACACGCACAGGAGAAAAGCTGTAAAACTGTGGTGTTTGTGTTGTTGTATTTTCTCATAAAGGTAATCTCAATTAATCAATACCCTTTAGCTCCCCGAGGAGTATAGGCCTTCAACAAACACATGCCAAGTCTTCCTGTCCTGTGCCATCCGCTCAAGTTCTTTCCTTGTTTTCCTCATCATTTTCACCTCTGTATCTAGTTCTCTTCTCCATGTGTTTTTTGGTCTACCTCTGCCTCTCTTTCCCTGTGGATTACAGAACAAGGACTACCTTGTAATGCTATCAACAGGTTTCCTAATGTGTGTCCTATCCATTGCCAACATCTTCTTCTCAACTCTTGTTCCACTGGCACTTGTCTGGTTCTTGTCATCAGTTCCACATTAGTGACTTTGTCATACCATTTCAGTCCTTCTATTCTACGCAAGCACCCGTTTATAAGTCTGTAGCTTTTTGGTTGTTGTTTTTGTTGTTCTCCATGTCTCAGAGCCATACAATAGGATTGACTTGACAATTGAGTTGAAGATTCTTATTTTCGTGTTGGACTTGATTTCTCTTGGTCTCCATATGTTTCCCAATGCATTGAATGCTCCTCTTGCTTTTTGTATTCTTCTTTTGATATCACTGTCTGTCCCTCAAACTTTGTCTATATTACTGCCAAGATATGTGTATGAATCTACATCTTTTAGTGGTGTTTCTTCAAGCTCAATCTTGTTATCATTTCTTGCAATTATTCTCATAATCTTTGTCTTTTCCCTGTGTATTTTCAGACCCACTTGTTGTGACCTTTCATCGAGAATTTTCATTTTGTCTTGCATCTGATTATGGGACAGAAGAGCCAAGTCATCTACAAAATCTAGATCATCAAGCTGTTTAGTCAGATTCCACTGGATTCCATTTCTGTTGTGTGATGTCAATGTTTTCATAACCCAATCTATTGTTAGTAAGAAAAGAAATGGAGAAAAGGGACATCCCTGTCTCAATCCTATTTAATCCTAAACGGTTTTGAAAGCTGTCCTTCATGAAGAACTCTGCATGTCATGGCTTCATAGGTCTTCTTTATTAAGTTAATGATCTTCCATGTGCCTGTGGTAGGAAATTCTCTACTCAGAGAGGAATGAAAATCCACAGAATGAAAAAGGGGTGTGGGAGTTCATCCGGTGGAGATCAACAGCACTCTGTCTCGATGGGTAAGACGTTAGAAGAGCGCAGCCAGGAGTCAATCCACAGTGCTTAGTACATTCAAGTTGATCTGCCTGATGATGATCTCACACGCTTCTTGGATGGGAAGAGAGATACAATCAAGTTTCCACATGCCAGTGCAAAAGGGCTTTCGGAACAGCTGGATGAAGCCTTGGCAAAAGAGTTGGATAACAACCTGAAGCAGATAACTTTGGAGAAGAAGCTGGAAATCTTCGGCGACATAATATATCTTCACTGTCGCAAAGTGTTCAGAGTTAGGAAGGCAAGGGAAAGTAACCCACTGTGAAAAAGTAGAAAACAAATTAAAATAGAAGAAATAAGGAAACAGAAGAAGCAGGCCCGAAAACTTCAAGAATGCAGTTGCCACAGAGAAGGGAGGGTTACGACAGGTTTGGGAGCACCTAAAAGGCCAACATAATGCCCTTTGTAGAGCAGAAAGGTTGTGCAGGAAGAGAAGGAAGACTCGAAGGGATAGGGAAAGATTCTTCAGGGAGCCCTTCAAGTTTGCTAAAGAACTGTTTGAGCAGCTACAATCGGGTACGCTAAACATCAGGAAAGAAGATCTGGAAGAACACCTTAGAATGACAACGATGCAAGAGGTAGAAAGCATTGTCCAGAAAGCTTGGTGCAAGTCAGCTCCAGGTCCTAATGGTGTTCCATATGTTGTGTATAAGAAATGCCCTGAGGTGCTCAAACGACTGCTCCATTTACTGAAGAATGTGTGGAAAACCCAACTCGTTAGCAAGGAATGGAGAAAGACGAACGGAGTCTACATCCCGAAGGAACAAAATTCCACAGACATCAGTCAGTTCTGGCCAATCTCACTACTTAATGTGGAAGGGAAGATATTCTTCTCAGTGATGGCAAAAAGACTCACTACATACCTCCTGGCAAATGGGTACATTGACACTATCATTCAGAAAGGAGGTATCCCAGGTACACCAGGAAGTCTAGAGCATGCCACAATGATCTGGGAAACAACTCAAATCTGTTCCACACCAGATATTGTGGCAGGCCCTAGAAATGTATCATGTTCCACAAGAGATTGCAGTAATGCTGAAGCTGTATTTCGCAGGGTTCTCTGTCCGATTTTCAACCAGAGAGTACACAATGAAGTGGATTGGCCTTGAAGTTGGAATTGCGATGGGATGTACCATCTCTCCGATACCATTCGTGATGGCTATGCAGGTAATCCTCAATGCGGCTGAAGGAATGGCTATAGGTCCAAAGCTTGGTGGAATGTGTCACATGCCACCGCTCAAAGCATTCATGGATGACACAACAATTCTGACATCAGATGAACATCAGGCCCAGAGGATGTTAGCACGCTTGGATGAACTAGTCAGCTGGTGCAGAATGAGCTTCAAACCCAAGAAATTGAGAAGCCTATCAGTCAGGAAAGTGAAGATAGCAGAGGTCATATTCATGGTTTCCAACCAAAGAGTCCCTACTGTCATTGAGGAACCTGTTAAAAGACTTGATAGAGTGAATGATGCCTCATTAAAAGACTCAAAGACAGTGCAACAGACAATAGAAATGGCAGGCAGAGGGCTACAGATCATAGACCAAAGCAGACTCCTAGGGAAATTCAAACTGTGGTGTCTCCAGTTCATGGTGCCTCCAGTTCATGTTGATACCTAAGTTGCTGCGGCTACTGCTTATATATGAAATAAGCACAAGTACAGTGGAAGCTATAGAGCAGAAGGTCAACAAGTTCATGAGAAAATGGCTAGCGGTACCACCAGGTCTGTCAGATGTAGCACTGTACTGCAAAAAGTTAAAACTTCTTCTTCTTTTCAAGTCAGTTGTTGAAGAGTACAAAGTTTACTTTATCCATCTTCTTGTATCACCCATTTGTTGTATATTTCTCATCATCGTATAGTTTTGTAGTACCTATATGTAATTTTTGTCTTTGTCACCTGTTTGTGGCTGACGAAGGGTAAAACCCGAAACGTCCCTTGTCTCATGTGAACTGTTATTTGTAAAACTGATTCCATACCGTTTTATTAGTTTATAAACTTATATTCCTTACCAGTTTTACTGCAGCCCCTTAATTTATTTACTTATACTGAAATGGGGAAAGTTGGATGATGAGCAGTGCACCCTGTGCCATGGGAGGCAGACACTTGAACAGGTGCTCCCAGCTTGCAAGGAGTCATTAGGACAAGGGCAATACACATGGCGCCACAACAAAGTGCTAAATGAGCTGGCTGCGACAATAGATCTGGCAAGGATGAAGGCGAATAGCAATGTCAGGCCAAACACATACTTTCTGAGAGCAGGAAAGTCAGCACACTCAAAACCGAGTAAATCAGGTAGCAGTGTACCATCTCTCCTTGACTGTGCAAATGACTGGGAGATGGCAGTAGACCTACCTGGATGAGGGGCATATCCAGAGAGTATCAGGAAATCTTGAAGACGGCTGAATATAGTGCTGCATTCTTCATCATCGCACCAGGTTATATTGATTGAACTGACTGCCATTTGAATCCAGTTTGGAAGAGCAACATTTGTTCAAAGTGGCCAAGTATAGTTATCTGGCCGCGGATCTGAGACACGATGGGTTCACTGCAAGGGTCATGGCTGTTGAGGTGGGTGCAAGAGGGCTCGTGGCTGCATCAGTGTATGATTTATTGAAACTGTTGGGGCTGAGGGGACAATCGAGAACAAGGGCACTGAAGAGGCTTAGTGAAACTGCGGAAAAAAGGCATCATGCTGGCTGTGGAACAACTGCAATGGGCTATGGAACTTGGGACAGAAAACATCAGGAATTTTTCTAAGTCCACAATACGTTGAGTTTTTTGGTGTCCTGGTGAAAGGGCTGTGACTAACAGGCAACATGCGGTGTATATTATAAGAGGTGTTGGGCACAGAATTACAGTTGCTAGCACGCAGTGGCTAGCCTCGTCGGCTTCGCGCAGATGTGTCAGTGTCTGTTCCTAGTCGTGATGTGCGGCGGAACGAATGGAATAATTTGTCTTCTCTTTGTTACTTTCAGAGATGATCAGATTGCCTCCTATTGTATCGCTCTGTATAGAGTTTCCTATCATCTTTGGTATTAGCTGGATACTTGTGATTGAAAATTTTTCTCTTATTTCCTGATTTCTTAGATATTCCACATTATACTGTTGTCTATAGCTATGTGCTGTTGCAAATTTCTTGAGTTTTAATTTTGTTTTAACTAACAAAATATGGTGATCTGATACCACATCTGATCCTCTGTTAACTTTTACATCATGCAGTGATGACCTAAACTTCTTATTTATGCATATATGATCAATCTGGTTCTCAGTTCTGTGGTCTGGTGATATCCATGCTGCTTTATGTATTCTTTTTGTGTGGAAATATGCTTCCTCCTATAGCTAGTTGATCTGAAGCACACGTGTTTGCTAATAGTTCACCATTGTCTTTCATCGTACATAATCCATGTTTTTTCATGATTTCTTTAAAGCCAGTGTTGTCTGTTCCTATTTTTGCGTTTAGGTCCCCCTTCAAGATTGTGATGTCCTTTCTTTTCTTTTTATCCAAGACGTTTTGTAGTCTGGTGTAAAGTTCTTCTTTCTCAGATTCTTCTTTATCATTTTTTGGAGCATAACACTGAATGATGTTTATATTTATTTTCTTTTTGACTGTTTTAAACATTGCTGTTATAATTCAGGGTCCCATTGCTTACCACTCTATACGTGCCCTCTGTGCTTCCCTAGACAGCATTAGAGTCACCCCTTCACTTTGGTGGGCACTTTTCTCCTCATGTCTTGAGGACAACACTATTTCTCCTGTGATCAATTTCTTCCTCTCTATGCCCTTCCACAGTGTCTCGCAGAGACGCAAGATATTAATCCTGTAATTTGCCATTTCTGCTGTTACCTGTGCAGTTTTCCCTTGTTCACGTAGAGTTCGAACATTCCAGGTGCCAAGCCTGGAGATTTTCTTAGATGAAAAAAGGTTAGTCGGCAACCCAGACTCCTTTCGGCTTTCTCTGGGCTGCTTCATGCGCCTCCTTTCCAGAGGACCTTTTTCTGTCTTGAGCGGCTGAGTTGATTTATATTCTGTATTTGACTTGTCCCTGTTTGTTGAGGTTTTTTGGCAAAAAGTTTTTTATGGGATCGGGTAACCAGCTGAATACCCAGCCCTCCTTACTTGCTTTTTATTACATGCCTGGTAGGGTACAGTGTTACGATTCCTTGCTCCCCTTTCGGGCCCCGGTAACACACGGGTGAGAAAGGTAATCTGCAATACATAGATAACTTGTACTTATGGTAGAGAAACCTTTCAAGTGTAAATTTTTTTTGTTTTAAAAGTAACCTACAAAAACATTAAAAGTATACACAGAGGAGAGAAATGTCTTATTTATAAATGTTATCTACAGTGCCACAGATACATGAGAGAAATGTCTTATTTATAAATGTTATCTACAGTGCCACAGAAACATGAGAGAAATACTCCTCTGTTCACAAAGTTCCGGGACTCATTTTTTTTTATTCGAATAAGTAGACTTACATACTATTTGGTTCTATCTCCTTCAAAGTAGTTCCCTTGTGAGTGTACACACTTATTCCAACGTTCCTGCCACTGAAGGAAGCACCTCTGGTAGTCACTTTGCGGAATAGCCCTCATTTGTCTCGTTGCGTTGTCTTGAATCTGCTCAATGTCATCGAATCTACGACCTTTCATTGTTTTCTTAAGTTGCGGGAACAAGAAAAAGTCACACGGAGCAAGATCGGGTGAGTATGGAGGATGCGGGAGCAATGGAATGTTGTGTTTCGTCAAAAATGCGTTTGTGGTGACAGACCTGTGTGCAGGTGCATTGTCATGATGAACACACCAATTGCCTGTGTGCCACTTCTCAGGGCGATGTCTGCGCACAGCGTCGCGGAGGCGTTGCAGGACTGTTTTGTAGAATTCAGCATTGACACTCTGTCCTATAGGGACGTATTCATGATGCACCAGGCCATCAATGTCGAAAAACGCTACTAACATGGTCTTGGCATTGGACTTGACCTGTCGTGCCTTCTTCGGCCGAGGAGATGATTGCGCTTGCCACTGGGAGAACATTTGCTTTGTTTCCGGGTCATATCCGTACACCCAGCTTTCATCACCAGTTATTATCTAGGACATGAAATTTGCGTCGTTTTTTGCTATCTCAAGGAGGTCAGTGCAAATGGACAACCGATCGTCCTTCTGGTCCTCAGTCAGGTGGCGTGGCACGAGTTTCGCTGACACCCGTCTCATGTGCAAATCTTCAGTTACGATTTTATGGCACGTACCAATTGATATTCCAAGATCATCAGCAACCTCTCTGATAGTCAGACGTCGGTCAGCGCGTATCATTTCTTGCACACGTGCAACGAACTCGTCGGTGTGGGAGATGGAGGATCTCCCTTGACGGGGGCCATCTTCAAAGGATCGGAGTCCACTTTTGAAACGGGAATACCACTCAAATGTTTTAGATCTACTTAAACAGGACTCTCCGAAAGCTGTTTGCAAGATTTCAAGAGTTTCGGAACCAGTTTTTCCTAGACGAAAACAGAAATCAATACACATACGTTGTTGAATTTTGCTGTCCATTTTTTAAACGCGACGAGCACTATTACGTCACATCCACTTATACGCTACCACACAGCGCATGCGCAAAATTACAGACTTCAGGTTTGGTACATATAGTGGCACGTGGTTGACACGTGCACTGTGTTAATATCACCTAGCTCCTTATAACGGTTTTCCGGATAAAAAATGAGTCCCGGAACTTTGTGAACAGGGGTGTATTACAGGCTTGGTGTTTGTGCTGGAACATTTACACAGAAATAGAACTTGAGTAATGGGAGTAACTGAAAAAAGTGCATAAAGGGAATGCAGAGATGTCTGCTTTGTTTATTGTAGTGAGTTGTCCATACGCTTGTGAACCATTTATGCAATGGCCTGGAGAAAACTGTTTCTGAGAATGTTCTCATATTTTAGGTGTGAGATTGAGGATAGTCATTCCGATTGACAGATCTGTTAGTGGAGAGTTGGGTTCTTGAAAAGGAGCAGTGAAGTGAGCAAATGTTGCTTGATATTGACAACAACAGATTTTTATGGTAGTCCTATGAGCCATATGATGAAAGTGAATTGAATGCTGTAGTGTTATGGGAGCTTTTATAATTTCTGTCTATGAACAAGCAAACTTTTTTTTTTATAAATCATGTTCATGTAGGTCTATCGTAGAGTTATTGTGTTTGACTTGCATTTGCTACCTTCATACTTTGTTGTCTTCACTTGGTTCTGCATAAATAAAATATAGTTCTGCTGAAATCAGCTTGTTAACTTGATGATCCAAAGTTATGTATGTGACTGTTTCATGCTGTTCCCTTGTCTGGCCTATGAGCATAGTATTTACAAGGGAGCTTCCTTAGAAATTTTTGTGAAGAAGGGTATGGTTGGGGTGATTTTCTTTAATGAGAACTTACGTAGTTCAGTGAAGAAAACAAAACCGGCTGGATGTAAAATTTGTTTACAAGATCTGAGAAAACTATTTTTTTCTTCTTAAATTGATGATGAAAAATATCTTGTTCAACCTCAGAAGGATTGCAATTTGGATATATAAGTCTTTCAAGTCCAGATAATATGTACAGTTACTGATATGCAAAAGTGGCCTCATATCTCTTGTCCGATCATTGTAATTAGTTTAAAAAAAAGTTAGTTGCTTATCCTTTACAGGACGTGGCAATCAACTCCAGCTTTTATTGGCTGTTTTGTGATTTTTCTAGGCAATTTTTACGTTCAGTAGTTTGTCATTGCTTTATTGTAATTAGAGCAAATCAAAATTACCAACATTTGTGTGTGTGTGTTTTTAAAAAAAAAAGAAGAAACAAAACAAAAGTAAAAAAAAACCAATCAAAAAAAAAAAAAAAAACTAAAAACAAAACACTAGACCTTCACTTTCCCTACCATATACTGTATGCTGTAGTCATTATATATTAACTTTTGTTCTAGTTAAATACAGTTCCCTAAGTATGTCTAATTAACACTTGTTCTATATTTATGGGTGAAATTGATGCCTGTAAATAATCTAATATTGAAATTCCCTGTTGTTTATACTCATATTTTAACAAGAAATGTTCTATATTATTGTCTTGAAGACATCCTGTACAGTAAGGTTCTTCTATTCTGAAGTAGCCTTGTCCTGGCTGTAGCCTGAGAAGTTTCTTATTACTGAAAATTTTCCACTCCTTGGCATTTTCTTCTTGGAGCCTTGAACAGCTTATACGCATGTCTTCTTTTCAGATTTGTATCCCACTAGGCTTTCCATTCATCTGTTATTATTTGTTTAATTAAGCCTTTAATCTTTGATTTACACACCCTTACATTTATTAGATTTTTTAATCAGATCTACCCTTCTTGGCTCCTTTATCTGCCTTTTTGTTTCCTTCTATGCTAACATGTGAAAGTACCCAAGCTATTAAAACTGAATTTATTTTAAAATAAAGGTATGCAGTTGCCAGAAATAGATCTTCCACTGTTTCAGGTCCCCTGCTTTCTCCTAAGCTTCTTAGTACTTGAATTGTTAAAAGTGAGTCTGTAAGAATTGTTAGTTTCTGGGGAGAGTTGTTAGAGAAGGTTTCTAGTGCTTAAGTATTACCACCATACTTTATTGAAAATGGATGTATATCCTGTGATACTATTTCCTTTTACATTTTCCATATTAGAATATATATTCCTATGCTAATTTTCCATCTTCTCCCTTGGATTCATTCACGTAAACAGTTTTGATGTCCTAGGATATTTGTTGTACATATGTTTTGGCTGTGTTTTTGATACTCTTGGTATTATTTATTTTCTTATGTATTTCTGAAAGCTTAGCCTCTGGCAAAGCACTAGGCAACAATGGGATTCCTCCTGATTTAATCAAATGCTGTAAAAGAACATTACTGCTCCCCTTGCTTATGGTGCTGTGTCAGTGCTGGGAAGATGCAGCTATCCACCAAGACATGCAAGATGTCAAGATTATAACACTATATAAAAATAAAGTAGACGAAGTGATTGCAATAACTACAGAGGTATCTCTCTTCTCAGTATCGTTGGTATGGTTTTCACCAGAGTTATCATAGTGCTACTACACAAGTTAGTTGAGCGCATATATCCAGAGTTGAGGTGTGGATTCTGAGCTTGTAAAATAGACATGATCTTTTCTTTCCACAACTTCAGGAAAAATCAAGAAAACAAAAAAAGTCTTTATAAGTTGTCTTTGTCGACCTAACGAAGACATTTGACCTGGTTAGCAGGGATAGACTCTTCAAAATACTCCTGAAAATAGGCTGTCCCACTGAATTGCTGGAAATGATTAAGTCATTCAATGAAGACATGGAAGGAACTGTCCAGTATGATGGAAGCACATCACAGCCCTTTGACATACGCAGTGGCTTTAAACAAGGCTGCGTCCTGGCTCCCACCCTCTTCATGATCTTCTTTGCCTTGCTCTTGAAACATGCATTTGGGGATGCAACTGAAGGAATATGCCTTGACACCAGGTCAGATGGCCAACTGTTTAATCTCGCAAGGTGAAGGCAAAAACAAAAATCAGAAGGGTCACTATAAGAGACTTGTTCATCGACAATGCTGCATTTGTCACTGAAAGTCAATAGATGCTCTAGAGCAGTGTTTCTCATGTGATTTGCCACTGCAACACTATTGTGCCGCCGTGCCTATCAAAGTGTGCTGCAAAAATTTTGTATTTTTAATTGGAACTATTAACTGCGTTAAACAAAAAAAGATACACATCAAAATTTCATGATATTACAAAAACGCAAGAGGTGCATGAACAACGTTCAAAGGCCATGGATAAAGCAAAGTACTTCCACTTGGACCTAATTAAATTTTGTATCAGAAAGAGCAGTAAGGTGGAGGGAATTGAAAATTTACGCATGCACGTATAATTCGTGTTGTATCATTTTATAATTTACACAGTGATCAGCGTGTTGTTTCTTGCTTGTATTTGACTTGTAAAACTGTAAAATATTTAGTACATTCGATTTGCCATTTTAAAACTTTATTAAAAGTAGATACACTGACTGAAATGGATAGATTTATTACAAGAAAACATGTCAAAGAAAACAGTATGAGTGATAGTGACAGTGACAGTATGGCTAATGTCAAGGAGTGTTTTGGGTTTGTGTGCTTGTATAAATGATCCTCTGTTCTAGTGGGAGCTTAATTGGTATGTTGAGTTGTTGTGAATTGTGTATGCTTGCGTTGTGGTATTTTTGTCACAAGCAATGTTGTGAGCTGGAATGTGAATGATGCTTAGTGGAGTGTGTAAGAGTTTCATGTGTTTTGGTGAACATGAATGGAAGGGGACAAATAGACAGAGATGTGTGGTGGTAGACAGTAGGCAGCAAGGAGCATAGAGAAGAGAAGGGTGGATGGCTAGAGTAGTCTGTGAGTAGAGGGTCAGTGATGTTGTACAGTGGACTTATTTATGTGCCCGTGTCAGTTATCTGGCCAGTAGTTATCTTGGTTGGTTCTATTACAAAAATAATTTTTTGGTTGTGTTTTTCTTGTTTGGTAATATGTCATTCAAGTGGCTACAGGCCTTCCGCCTGAGATGGAGATTCTTGATTTTACCAAATTTTCTTCCCAGGTTTGTTTTTACCCTTTTTCAGATGTTGTTCTATTATTGTGGCAAACAATCATATAGGCCTAGTGGTTTTTTTCAATCATCCAGTTGAAACATTTCAAACAGCAACCCAAATAGTTGAGTGAATGCAGTGATTTTCAATCTGAAGTTTATTGAAAATAAATTAACAAAAAAAAAGAACTGGTATTTTCACGCCTCTACACTTCAACAAAATCTTTCTTGATTTGTACGAGGCATATGATAAAGCGTGTACTTAATTAAATCCTCAGGAAAATATATCCAACAGAAGGAAAAAAAACATTGGTCTTGATAATCTCAAAGACGAAGTTCACCTAAACACTATAAACTGCCTAGCAAAGATTTCTATCTATTTAATCTCTTCTTTCTCACACATCTCTCCTTTTTATACCCCTCCCTCTATTATACCCACTTTCTCTCAGTCCTCAGACTGTGCGGACGTGTTTTTATTTGGCTCTACATTTTGGATATTTTATTGAAGTTGTTCCCTTTTAATATGGATGGTTTATACATCCATGTGTTGGCGGTTTTGTTTGACATATAACGAAATAGTTTATTTTGTAATTGTGTTAAATTCACGTATAAATAGTGTGTTCTTTCTGTATGGAATGACGGTAGAAGCATTCATCGTGTCCAGTCACCATTTGTCGATATATGGAAAACTACTGTAACACATTCCAAACTTTGACAGTGACCTTCTGGCTAGAGAACAATAGACAACTATAAATCACAGGGCTTGTCTGCCCTCAAGCAAGTAATGTCATGGCGAGCGGGGACAACAGCGTCGTCGAATCAGGAATTTTTATATCGGTGTATTCATTTTTGGACTGCAAATACCTTCTATCATGCTTTTAACAGTGACCACGTGACTCGTCACTGAGCTCTGTAAAGAAGAGACGGCGTATTTTCTTGGCTACTAGCTCCTCTTAAACAGATAAGGTTTCCAGCGGATCAATGTATTTCACTCGTAATTAATCCCAGCGGGCATGTAAACATGTCACACGTGAGATCGGCCATGGCTCGCAGGTAACGAAAGCTGCTAGGGACTCTAGATTACGCCCGACCACAATTAAACATTACTTCTTAGACCAAAACAGAGCTATTCGCGTTAAACTTCAGGGATTTAACAAAGTCGGATTTAACCTTTAAAATAGCAAATGCCGGTAAATGTGCTACTGTACTCTTCCACAATACATATCATTATGAGGCATTTCGCACAACGTGTACCAAATACTACCAGAATGACCATGTCGAGACGAGAGCAGATAAACAAGGTGCCTTTGTAGAAGATTTCATCAATACACCACTACTATCTGTGCACCTTTATCATACAAAAAACAAGATAATGGCTCAAGGAACTGCCACTATTATTAAGTCATGGCTGGAAACGGACTTTGTCAGTTTAAATGAGTCTGCACAAAACATAATTTGTACCACAAAATTGGACTCGACAGTATGTTTACCCCAGCTCGCAATAGACATCACATCATCAGCTGCCAGCGACTCATCTGCTGACAGCGAAATCATCAACATTAACTCTAGCATACACTCTCCTACAAATACATCAACTTTGCCTCCCACAGCACGCGACTTTCCAATGAGTGACACAGTAGCAAATACTCCATTTTCTCAACCTATGCTGGCCATAGAATATCCAATGGGCCTGTTGCTGTCTATTTGGCATAATTGTTTAAGACATCAACCTGTGTAATTCTTTTGATAGTCTAAGAAAGGGAACTGGTGATTTACGTTAGTGACAGGTTTGATTTATGGTTATCTTCCCCTTGTCTTATGTTGACCTGTGTTGGGAAGGTCTAAAATAGTGGTCATGTCTTAAGTCACTATTCACTTGACCATATACGGAGCGGCTTTGCCTCTCGCTTGAGGAAACGCCCTGGTCTGGTGTTAGTTTCGCTCAGGTCTGTGCTTATTGCACATGCGTAGGTTTTTGGCTCTAAGACCGAGGGACTTCCGTCTTGTGCAGTGTACCCTGGGCGTTGTGATCGGACAGAGGTCCGAAGATTTTTCCTTGCCATCTTTTCGGGGATTTGGAAGTTCATTGTATGACTGAGATGTCATCTTTCCTTCCCCTAGTTAATTCTGTATGCCAGGAATGGCAGTGTTGTGTTTAGTGTTTAATAGGATTCTGAAACAAGGTAATAGAGTCATTTTTGATCTTCTCGTATGCCTAAGTTAGAGAAGTACATTTGATTACCTTAAGGCGACATGTTGAATAGAACTCACAGCTGATATGTTACATAGAGCCCCATTACTGGTGCTTGATACGGGAACCAAGACCAAGTTGTCTTCTGAACAGTAGAAGCCCAGAGAAAGTTATCTACTTGAGTAACCCGCTATGCAAGCGGTAGGATTGGCAGGAATATGTACACGGAAAGATAAAACACTAAGGTTACCTTATATTTGAGGCCCACTACTTGCGGCCTGATGCTGTCGCCATAGAGGCCCGTTGTTACGGCCTTTATTCTTCATGAGAAGAAGTGCCTGGCATGTGATGCCAGGAGAAGTCATAGCCTTTTGTTAGGCCATTGAAACCGCCCTTCCCGTGCGGTATATTTGTAAAGGGGTACCTGACGGGTTCTGTCAGGGTACCAGAACTTCAGTATATGAAAGCAGAACATAGATTGAGAGGCCATTATTGTTAGCATCATATATCTGAGCTGATGCGAAGTGTTAACCACCATTACCATCACGTAATGTCCATGATTCTTGTACCATTGACTGTGTCGTCCATACTATCGTACGTCGTATAAAAAATATTGTGAAACGTCAGCAGCATTACCTACTGTTACGTTGAGATAAATTAGAGGATCATGCATGGATACACGAATGATAGCAGGTGTTCATTCAGGACAAATATTGTCAGTACACACAACAAAGCCGGTAGGTGAACAGGTCCACGGGAAAAACATGGTTGACATTTAATAAACAAAGTCACTTCACAATGGTCCATCAAACATCAAAGTACATAGCAATGGATAAGCGTAGTAGATTATCTCTGGTCCGTCAATAAGGTTCAAACGTTAGGCATCTTTAAGTGGCAATAATATAATAATAATACAATCCTCTCATCTCCACTCAATTCTGGCCGTTGTACTAAAGGTTCGGTAATCCACGAAAACCAAAGTAATGCGGCAGAAGCAATCAGTGCAAACCAAATATTAGTTGCCTCATATCTCAAAGTTACTCGTAGTAAATTATGGTATGAACTTCTAGATACGTTTATAAACCATCTTGCACATAACGTGGCAGCCTCCGAGAATCAACAATGCCACAAGATATATTTATAAATCACGCTCCATTATCCCGGAGCCTCGAAAAATTACATCTCTCTCGGACGCAAACACAAAAGACCGAAGCCCAATTAATTTACACACTGAACCCCACGACATGTGACCGAAACGTCACTAGTTGACCGTCGCTCATCACGGGTGAACGCCTCGTTCACCACGGGTGGACGCTTCGTGCAAACCGTAGTTTGACCACAGGCGAACACAATTCCTCACATAAAAAGGGAAATGTGCTAGCGTGTAGTAACATGTCACACTATTTTATCTGCATCTCAAATCTATCCTTAACATATCACCCCCTTCGCGGTGTAAAAAAAAACAAATTTATTTGTTTTTTTTTTTCAATTCAAATATTTCCTATGCGGAAATCTCGGCCAAAATTGATTATATCACAAATATTGGGCCACATCGAAATTAATCTAGTCGCAGTCAGTCTGCATAATGTAACTTATCATTAAATAACATGCTAGATGAATTTTTCATCAGTCATAAACAGTCATATGTCAATAAGTAACAAGTCATATACAGTCGATATTCCAATGATGTGTCAAAAGAATACATAAATGTATGATCAATGTGAGTTTACGATAAACTATCAAAGAAATAGCATGCATATATGAGAATAGTATGAGATACATAAAATAAAATATAACAAAAAATTGAAACCAAAAAATTCAAAAATGCATGAATTATAATTTAAAAAAAAAAATGATTTAGAAAGTTATATCTCTAACTAACAATGCTGTCAAAAATTAAGCTTAAACGCAATTTAAACATGACATGAATCAAAGAAGCAATGCGATATGACATTAATGCAGCTAAAGTATATGAATATCTCACAGAAAGAGAAAAAAAAAATAGTACAAGAACGCAAGTATAACCAATTAACACAATTATTCCATTACTTAATTATTCTACTCTAAGTACCTTTTGTACGTTGGCAAGACAAGTAATGTCCAAATCAAACTTGCAATAATATAAGTATACTCCAAACTATCCGTGTCAGGACTAGATTTGTAGCATAATATAGCAATCTTAATTAATGTCAATGTGCATTCCAGAATAATAACATGATGTCGTAGTTAGAAATTGTTCGTGTCTGCAAGTAGTATAACGCTGTTCAATGTACCACTAGTTAAAGTGAATAATGATTATCTCAAAGTCATGAAAATCGCAAATGTTTATATGAATGGTTTGAAAATCCTCTTAGTGTCCATGTATTCATCATCCTTTGTCATAGTGACTAGTAGTGAGTAAACACCATGGCTTCACACATGTGTAATATAAAGTCAACTAACTAAGTCAATATGAATCTTCAAGTTCGAGTTGTGGGCATCTCGATAAAGCATCTGCGACCACATTTGCAGAACCTGGTATTGCCTCGATTTCATACTGAAAAGGTTGAAGCAGGATGGCGAAACGGGCTAGCTTTGGGTTCTAGTGATTCGCCTTCTTCAATGAGGAAAGGGATTTCTGGTCTGATTGTATGATGAAAGGGGCGCCCAACAAATACCGCTCCAGCTTGACTACCGCCCAGATAACAGCCAGCAACTCTCTTTCTATCACTGGGTACTTTCTTTCTGCATCATTGAGCTTTCTGGATATGTAGAGGGTTGGATGTAATCTTCCCTCGAACTCTTGCATCAGTGATGCGCCGATACCTTTTGAACTAGCATCTGTGCGGAGATAATAAGTCAGATTTATATCTGGTAACCTCAAAATTGGTGGCACAGAAAAAATATTTTGAACATAATTTAACGCAGCCTGGCACTCTGGTGTCCAGTGCACGTGGTTCGGTAAGCCTTTTTTAAGCAAGGCAGAGAGGTCAGCAGTGACGAAAACCAAGGTGGGTATAATTCTACTGTAGTACTGAATTAAACCGATATGACCACGAACTTGCTTCTGAGTAGTAGGTGACACATGCTGTGGGGATGCATGCTGTCGCAATAATTAATTCTCAAGGTGCTTACTATCTTCTTACACCATACTTAACACATCCATTCCTGAGTAAACCAATCAACACCGAAATTTAGTCCCAAACTGAACACTGTATTACGGAAATGTCATGAAACACAAATATGATATGAAATCCAAATATCCAAGGTAATAATTCATAATTCTTCCTAGAATTACCCAACAAGATTCAGCGATCACAACTAGCCATCTTTTTCCGCTCTACACGCAACCTTCCAGTCTTCATTCCAGTCAACAACTGACCACCTCGCACACTGCACTGTTCTCCCGTGTTTTGACCCACAGTCTCGCACGAGACACACTCACGCAAAACCCGACTGACCGCTTTTCATTCGCACTTAACATACACACAGGCCGACGTCATTTACTGTTCACGCAAACAACCTCTCTCACTTTATCATTTGCTTACACACACACCCACTGACCATAATCATCATCATCATCAGCGTAATCATCATCATCCTCAATGTAATACATGCTTGATAATTGTATTACCGTGAAATCATCATCATCATTACGATATATGCTCGATGTGTGTATTATAGTGACAACATCATCATCATGTGACATCTACATTACACTGATATCATCATCATCATGTGACATCTACCCCCTTCTCCAGAAGAAAACACAGTTTTCTCATAGAGTAAGGCAAATGTCTGGAACAATAAACGAGTGGATTACATCTAACTACAAGTAAATTAGCATAACATAATGTCATCCAAAATTGTCTCATGAAAAATCTATCTGTGAACATATTGTTAATTATAGACGGGATAACGCATCAGCCAACACATTGAATTTTCCCTCAAGAGGTATTACAGAAAAGTCATATTGTTGAAGCAGTAGGTACCATCTTGTTAATCGGCTGTTTGGTGATTTTGCAGTCTTCATATATGCTAAAGGTTTATGATCTGTGTTAAGAAAAAAATGAGCTCCCAATAGATACATGGAAAGCTTCGCAACACACCACACTATGGCGAGGCATTCTCTTTCGATGGTAGCATATCTGGTCTCTGCTGGTAATAATTTCCGACTTGTATATAAGACCGGATGCAGAGTGTTTTGGTGTTCTTGCATTAGGCATCCTCCTATGCCCACAGAGGATGCATCTGTCCTGAGGACAAATGGAAGATGTACGTCAGGTAGCATCAAAATTGGTTTTTTGGAGAAAATACATTTTATCATTTTTAATGCAACATCGCACTCATCCGTCCATACCACTCTATTAGGCATACCTTTGCACGTTAAAGAGGAGAGAGTGGCAGATAATGATGAGAACTGGGGGATGAATCTATGGTAAAAATTAATCAACCCCAAGAGACTGCGTACTTGTTTTTTGCTAGTAGGAGCTTGGAGATTCATAATCTTCGTTACAGTAGTGTCTTCTGGTTTGAGCATTCCCCCACCTACTCTATATCCTAGAAAACCAAGTTCATGGAACCCGATTTTGACTTTTGTGGGTCTAGCTGTTAGATTATGAAGTCTAAGACATGCAAGAAGTGATGACAGTCCACGGACATGCTGCTCCCAAGTATCAGTAAAGAGGCAAATATCGTCTAAGTAAGTGACTACATCAGGCCTGTCGCCGAGTAGCTTTCTCATCATACGCACGAATGTCGCTGGGGCGTTAACAAGCCCAAAGCACATATAGTTCCACTGGAACAGACCTTTTGGCGTGACAAAAGCTGTCAGAGGTTTTGCCGATTCCGTCAGAGGCACTTGCCAGTAGCCTTTAGATAGGTCGAACTTACTAAAGAACTGAGCTTTTGACATTTGTGCTAACAGGTCATCCTGATTTGGTATAGGTTCTGCGTTTGTGATTGTAATAGCGTTTAGGCGCCTAAAGTCAATGCAGATACGTAACGAGTTGTCTTTTTTCCTAACAATCACTAACGGGAATGCATATGGGGACTCAGAAGGTTCAATAATCCCCAAGTGGAGCATTTCGTCTATCTCTCTCTCCACTGCCGCCTTATAATGGAGAGGTAACGGGTATGGTTTCAGCCTGATGGGGCGTTCATCTAACAATTTGATGTCCCGACTTATCAGTGTCGTCCTGCCTGATTTATCCGTCAGCACATCAGCATAGTCCTGAAGTAATGCTTGAAGTTGCCGTTGTTGATCGAGAGGAACGGAGCTGCATATCTCTACATTCTTCCATGACTCTGACTGTTCTAAGGGGAGAAGATACAACTGGAGATGGATATCTTCCCCATCGCAGCCTTTTTCCGTCACCACTGCAGAACATGCAATTTCCTGTGTATCCTCGAGAACGGCTTCCGCAATGTGCTGGAGGGACTCAGGGCGTTCATAGTGGGGTCTTAACATGTTGACATGGAATATTTTTTCTTCCCCTTCACTTCAATCATATAATCTTCGTCTGTAACTGCTTGAATTACCGAAAATGGACCCTGCCATGAGATAAGCAAATGATTTCTATTGGTGGGGAGCAAGAGCCACACCTTATCCCCAGGTTGAAGAGTCAAGAGTTTCCTATTACGGCTAGTATAAGCTCGATACCTAGCTCCCGCTACACTCAATGAGTCGCTTGCAATTTGGCATGATCTAACGATTCGCTCTCGCAGACTGACAACTAATTCGTATGAAGATTTCACCTCCTCGTTGGGGTATTTACCGATAAACAAATCCTTCAATAGACTCATAGGGCCACGAGGATTAGCTCCATATATAAGTTCGAATGGCGAGAACCCCGTACTTTCCTGCGGTGCTTCTCTATAAGCAAAAAGCACGGCTGGTAAGTATATGTCCCACTCGGTGGGTGACTCTGTCGTCACCTTTCCTAGCATTCGCTTCAACGATCCGTTGAAACGCTCGCAAGTGCCATTTGTTTGTGGATGATACGGAGTTGTGAATGACTGTTTAATATTTAGCATTTTGCATACCTCTTTCATCACGTCTGATGTAAACTGTGTTCCTCTATCGGATAATATTTCATCCGGAAACCCGAACCTACTGAATAACATTTGGAGAGCTTCTATTACGGCCGCGGAAGTAATTACTTTCATAGGGACAGCCTCGGGCCATCTAGAGCAAAGATCTACCACAGTAAGAATGTAGCGATGTCCTCTGTCAGACATTATGGGAAGGGGACCTACAATGTCTACTGCAAGTTTCTTAAATGGTCTACTAGATATGTCCGTAACCTGCAACGGTGCTTTTGGGACCCTGCCTTTTGGAAAAGTACTTTGGCACACCACGCACGAACGACAATATGCCCGAATGTCTTTATTATAACCTGGCCAATAGAACTGTGATAATACCCTATTTTTGGTTCTAGCTATTCCCATGTGGCCTGCGAACGGGCAGTCATGTGCGGTTTTCAGCACCATAGTCTTAAGTGAACTGGGCAAAACAATTTGCCGCACCAGAGAATGATTTTTGGCAAAACATCTGGTTAGTATTTCATTCTTTAATTGAAACCAATATTTCGCTGATTTAGTGTGTTTAATATCAGCCTTCTCAGCAAAATCGAACAAAGGTCGTAGAGATAAGTCAGCACGCTGCTGTTCCACAAAAGACGCACAACGAGCCTCAGGATCTTTGTTTGGGCCAGCAGCCCTCTTATCAAGCAACAGTACCGGATCCTTATCCGCCTGTTGATCCTCAGCCTTTTTCTGTGCCCTAGTAGTGACTGCATTTGCTACAAGTGAGTGTTGTTGATTCCAGTCATCTATATCCTGTTGTGTGCAGTTCTGCACTTTCGGTAAATTGCCTATAATTAAATCTGCGATGGGAGAGTCGAGGACGCACGCGCGAACTTTACCTGATATGAAAGGGGTATCTATTTCGATAATCGCTAGAGGGTAGTATTCTACTCTGCCTCCAAAGGTAACGCATCTGGCAGTTTTACCGACGAGACACGACTCGTCAATGCATGAACGTCTCACTCCAATCGTCGTGCATCCAGTGTCTCGTAGCACACTTACTAATTTACCGGCTACCAAACCTCGGTGTAAAGTCAAAATGCCACCTTCCTCAATCGATGACAACACAGGCAGAGCGTGACCACAGATCAGTATCGGCTTACCATTAGGTTCAAATAATGGCTTACAACCTAGACAATCTTCACTGTTAAATGTTTCCAATACCGATGTAGCGTTTGCATGCTCTGTCTTCCTGGTCGGACATTCTTTTTGGAAATGATCCGTCGCGTTACACAGGTAACAGTGAGCTTCACGGTGGTAGTTTTTTCCTAGGACTTCCCTTTGGGCTGGATGGTGGTGTGTTAGTAGGGCTTGGACCTGATTTGTCACAAAATGTGGATGCGTGGCGCCAGGAACCAAAACTACGACACCCCCATTTCGAGCTATCTGACCTACGCTGAGGAAAACGTTTGGGTGGGGAATAACGCGGTCTGCAATCGTGGTTAAATGTCCTATCAAATCTCGACTTCCTGTCGTATTGTTTGTTCACATTATCAGATCGCGGTCTACGATATGGTGTATTGTTTAATTCCCTTGCAGAACATACCGGAAAATTATCAGGTTCCACCTGTTTATGTACTGACCTCCCAGGATGGGCAGTCATATACTGTCTCCCTAGTTCTAACATGGTGTCAAGATTCTTTGGGTCACGTTCTTGAAAGAACGCAACTAAGTCCGAACTACATGCCGAGAGGACTTTATCTCTCAAGATGAGATCTTTGAGGCCTTCAAAATCTTTAATAATCCCAGATAGATCTATCCAGCGTGTAAATGCTAGTTTTATGTTAGAAATAAAGTCGCCAAAATCCTGATCTTTACTGGGTTTCTCGTTTTTAAAGCGCATAGAATAACCATGTGAAGTCAGACGGTATTTGCGAAGCAATGCTTCTTTCACAACATCATAGTTGAGCCGGTCATCTACAGGTAATAAAAAAAAAGTTTGCAACGCCTGGCCAGTGAGCAGATCGCATAACATGGAACTCCATCGTTCTTTCTTTATCTTTAGTGATATCATCTTTCCTTCAAAGCGTTCTAAGTACACATCGATCAAGTCAAAGGAGTCCGTAAAATTTGGTAGTTTTAATTTATATGTCTGGAATGGTTCCTTCTCCGAGGACTTTCTACCAGAGGGTTCATGACTAGAAGCATCTAATTCTAATTTCTTTAAAGCAATGGCCTTTTCCTTTTCAATTTCCATTTGTTTAGTAGCTTCCTCAACTTCTCTTTGTTTGGTAGTTGCTTCAACTTCCTTTTGTTTGGTAGCTGCTTCAACTTCCTTTTGTTTGGTAGTTGCTTCAACTTCCTTTTGTTTGGTAGTTGCCTCAAATTCCATTTTCTTTAACAGTCTTTCATCATATCTTTCTTTTCGTTCCTCGTCCTGTTTTCGCTTTATTTCTGCCTCTTTGAACTGTTCCATTGCCCATGTTTCCAGTTCAAGGCCTGTTTTGTTTAACTGTTTTCCCATATCAATAAAGTCTCTAAGACTTGCCATCTTGTATTCGACTTAAATTGAGGCTACTCAAACCAGGAAAAAAAAATGACACTATATTTATACAAGGTAAGCTGTTCTGCAAACGGCAGTATGTATACGAATTACTAACTATACAGCGAATATCTGATATTCATGACACAGTATGACACAGTTGATGGATGAAGAAAACAGACGCTTCAATAAGGACAACGAAAACTAGCAGGTTGGTGGTGGATAATAACGTACAGAAAAGAAGAGGAAAAAAAATAGAAAATATAGATTTATTTACAACACCGAACCTGACAGACGACCAACCACAATGGGACTAAAAAAAAATAACTTATGTACTATGATAGTAAGAAAATTAACTGAAGAATACAACATGTAAACTGGACAAGAAAGAGTCTTTATACGATTGTAACGCTTTCTACAAACTAAACCAACACAACTAATGTATAGTATGTTCAAAGAAATCACTCAGGGCGCTCCATATCATCCGATCCAACACAGATATGGCCCCTTAAGGGATTAATTTTAACAAAATCCTAATAGATTAACTCAACATCAGTTCCTCTATAAAGAAGAATAAATATTGAATCTAAACATAATTTAAGCAAACACGTAAGTCACGCACAATAACAACAATCAACAGATGAGGTAAAGGCAGGAATGCCAACAGTGTGGTATGCACGAACAAGAGCAATGATAGCACAAAAATGACTTATCTGTTTAGCAGCCTGTCACTGTGTGGTGCCTTGCTTAGTACGCGGTGTAGACTTCACTGTGTATAAGTATCCATGCACAAGGGAGGAGGCAGTGAGCTGTACTGATGAGTCATCTTGCTGTAATAATGTTTTAGTTTTCAAATAATCCGTTCCACTGCAGAGGATGCGGTAAGCGTCGTAGACTCTACCGTAAGGATGTCTTGAAAAATATGTCCTATAAATGTTCCTTGATACTGCAAAGATGCTTCAAGCAGCGTAGATGTTCTTGAAGTAAGAATGTTCTCTGATACTGCACAAGATGCGGTAAGCAGCGTAGACGTTCTTGAAGTAAGAATGTTCTCTGATACTGCACAAGATGCGGCAAGCAGCGTAGATTTTCTTGAATTAAGAATGGTCAATGATACTTTACAAGATACGACAAGCGGGTCGATTTTCAATGTTTAAATATGTTGTACATATCACTGATGGTAGTCCTGACAATGAGCGAAATTTTCAGGAATATGAGTAGATATTTCATGACTGGCAACCCTGGATTGTAAAATGGCTTAATACTTTTGGCACGGATGGCTAGATTCTTCTGGCGGGTACACTTTCCCTCAAAGAGCCCCCAAATGACACATGCTGTGGGGGATGCATGCTGTCGCAATAATTAATTCTCAAGGTGCTTACTAGCTTCTTACACCATACTTAACACATCCATTCCTGAGTAAACCAATCAACACCGAAATTTAGTCCCAAACTGAACACTGTATTACGGAAATGTCATGAAACACAAATATGATATGAAATCCAAATATCCAAGGTAATAATTCATAATTCTTCCTAGAATTACCCAACAAGATTCAGCGATCACAACTAGCCATCTTTTTCCGCTCTACATGCAACCTTCCAGTCTTCATTCCAGTCAACAACTGACCACCTCGCACACTGCACTGTTCTCCCGTGTTTTGACCCACAGTCTCGCACGAGACACACTCACGCAAAACCCGACTGACCGCTTTTCATTCGCACTTAACATACACACAGGCCGACGTCATTTACTGTTCACGCAAACAACCTCTCTCACTTTATCATTTGCTTACACACACACCCACTGACCATAATCATCATCATCATCAGCGTAATCATCATCATCCTCAATGTAATACATGCTTGATAATTGTATTACCGTGAAATCATCATCATCATTACGATATATGCTCGATGTCTGTATTATAGTGACAACATCATCATCATGTGACATCTACATTACACTGATATCATCATCATCATGTGACATAGGTATGGGCAATTTTAGAATCTTGGAAATGTTCTGTGGCACAAATGAAATTTAAGACATAATCAACATAAGATATACGTAAAATGAGAAAGATGCACCCGAGAAACCATATTAAAAACTGAAAAGATTTAGTCAATGCGCCCCATGTATTGTTTGGTAGAAGATTTCGCACTAATACGGTGCGTGAGCGTGTATTGATACCACCATATGTGGGGGTTGAACCCACTACATTCGCTTTTC
The DNA here is from genome assembly GCA_024509875.1 of Oreohelix idahoensis. Taxonomy (NCBI): domain Eukaryota; kingdom Metazoa; phylum Mollusca; class Gastropoda; order Stylommatophora; family Oreohelicidae; genus Oreohelix; species Oreohelix idahoensis. The sequence goes on along the minus strand of JAMPIV010003274.1, from coordinate 1,155,591 downwards.
CAGCACGAAATCGTGCGCTGGGAAGGTTTGCCGTCGCAGTGGAATGAGAGACATGGTAATTAATTTTCCGTCTGCGCGTCATGGCTGGCTTAAAAGGTGCATCATACTGCATGTGCTGAGTATGATGTTTATCGGAAATCGATCCCATAGGTTTGGAGCATGTCGTAGCTGATTGCTCATAAGGTACTGCTAAACCTACTTTAACAGATGTAATGGGTCTAGTATGATCAGGTAAGTTCATCGGGACATCTGGACAAGAAGATTCTTCCTCGTGAATTACTGATAGTGCGGAGTAGTGAGTAGCAGGCCTAGGGTGCTCATCAACATACTCATTATCTCTGACTAATCTAAAGAATTTATTCAAAGAGTTATCTTCTCTTTGAAGTTTGATAAAGGATTGTTTGTCTATCTCAGAGTGAACGTAAAAATTGTCCTGAGTTCCAGGACCGGTATCATCATTTTCCTTTTGTGCCTTGGTCTGGGCACGCGTAGTAACTGCAGCAGCAGTTGATAAATTTTGACGTTCCCATTGAACAATTTCTTCGGGTGAGCAATCATTGCTGCCGTGTATCCGGCCAAGTGTGACATCCGCTATTGGGTTCCTTAACAAACACACTTTAACCTTGCCTGTAAAAAATGGTGAGTGGATATCCACAACTGCTGTGGGATAAAATTCCACTGTCCCGCCAAAAGTTACACATTTAACAAAGTCACCCGTTGCATGAGACGGATGTACTAATGACTGTCTCACTCCGACAGTCGTGCAACCAGAATCACGGAGTACTGTAACTTGAGTGCCATTCAATAAACCTTTATGAAGCTGTAGTACTCCTGTGCCATCATGTGCTGATGAAGCAGTAACTGCTGGGAGCGGATGACCACATTTTAACAAGGAAGTCGCATTAGACTGGAATAGAGTTTGGCAATCTGGACACTGTGAAGCAGTATCAAAGTCAAACGAACAACATGATGCTGAATGATTAACAACATTGTTGTCTTGCGCGTTCTCAGGTGTAGCAGCAGTATTTGCTGAGTTGGCATGGTAGTTCGGATATGCAGTATTTCTAGAGCGTGACCTATGTCTCTGATCGTAAACAGGGTTATTTTGACTCATGTAATTATTTCCTTGGTTCCTATTGTTGTTTCCTTGATTTCTATAGTCTTGTGACCTATTCCGATGTGAAACATTTTGGTTATTTGGTCCCCAGTTATTCCAATTCTTATTATAGTTACCAAAATTATCATTCCTTCTCTCTCCTGAGTTTTGTTGAAAATTACCTCTGTTTTGGGGTGAGTAGTTTCTATATGGTTGTCTACCTCTATATGGTTGTGAGTTATTGAATTTGCTTGGTTTGAAATTCCCATCACAACTGTAGGATCTTTGTCTATAATTGTTGTGGTTCCAAGTTGTAGCTGCGGCAACAGGTAAAGCTTCCTTAATATTGTTGTTACTGACACAAACTCCCGGATGTGCATTACAATATAGCCTACATAATTCCTCCATTGAACTCAAACTTGACGGCTTCCTTTCCTGTAGATATTTTTGCAGTGGTCTGCTTACGGAAGACAAAATTTTGTCTCGCAATAATAAGTCCTTAAGGTCCTCATAATTCTCTTCAATGCCGGAAAGTTGTATCCATCTATTAAATGTTAGACGAGTTGCAGCTACAAACTGTGTAAAATCTTTACCCGTTTCAGGAATCATATGTTTGAACTTCATACGATAACCTTCAGCGTCTAATTGATGAAGTTTTAATAATAACGTTTTAGCAGCATCATAATTGCGTCTATTCGGCCCGTCCAATTGGCACAGAGCAGTTAATGATTCACCAGTCATGAAATCCATCAATCTTGTACACCAAAGAGATCTATCAAGCTTATTTTCTTCACAAACATTTTCATAGCGTTGTAGGAAGGACGAAATATCGTCTATTTCTGGCTTAAACTCAGGCAAACGAAATTTAACAAAACCGCTATCGTGGTTGCTAGAGGAACCTCTACGTTCAGAGTCGTCATTTTGTCTACTCTGATGTTGGACTTTTTGTTCTTCAATACGTAAAGTCGCCATTTTTTCTTCACGTGCAAGCTTTTTCTCTTCTAATTCTTTTTCATGAGCAAGTTTCGTTGCTTCTGCAGCTTGTTGAATCTTTTTCTCCTCAAATTGTCTTTCCAACTTTTTTTCTTCTAATTGTCTTTCCAACTTTTTTTCTTCTAATTGCTGTTCTGCAATCTTTTTGTTCTCTTCCGCAAGTAGCTCTGCTTTTCTGAGCTCTCGCTCTTCATACCGTGCATCTCTTTGTCTCTTATTCTCTAGGGCTTCTTGATTTTCTTTGGCATTGAATTCCGCTTTGGCAAAGTCCATTAATTCCTTCGCCTTATAACCATATTCTTGGCCCATAGTAATAAATTCCTGATACTCCAATATTTACTTCTTCAGTATCTTACTATCAATATTATAAATTATGTAATAAATGTATCTCGATTAGTCCGTCTATACCAATTCACTAGCTTTGTGCTTTGCAATATTATCAATGCAAATAGATTCTTAATATTACTAATTAATAACAAAATAGTATAGTATGAAAGACCAACAGTGGTAAAGATACGAGGGAAAAGAGAAAGAGAGCAGAGAAAAAAAAATTATTATAATGTACAAGAACAGAATTGATGGAACTAAACAAAAAGGCAAGTACAAGTGACCAAGGCAATGTAATAACAGCAGCAAGTAAACGAAAAAGAATGCAAATGGGAAACTAAGGAAAAACAACAAATAGAACCGACTTACTGCTTAAAAAAAATACAGGACAGGACCTGTAACAATATATATAAATGTAACCAAGTGATAGAAGGTTAGACTAGCATCACGAACAGAATGGTTGTCAACTAAGTAGAAGAAAAACAAAACCAGCACACAACAAGAACTGACAATTAGCAGGACGAAGCAGCACAGCTAAACAATTTAGGTCACACTAAACAGGCAGTGAACCACATCGGTGAGATAAACTCGAGCCGGAAATTTCACTGCTTGAGAAATGTAAGCAAAAGCTATAGAAATATCTGCTGAGCGGTCATTTTTCCAATGACATGTGTCGCTAACAACAGATTTGTACAAAGATATAGAAACGAAGAAAACGAATAACATAGATATCAAAAAGGCTTACGCCACGGCAAAGATACAAGAGTGTATTAACAGGCACTTATCTTATCGTAATCCGATCAGATGCAAGTCCGGAAAAAGGTGTCAACACTAGAAAACGCTGTCCCTCCATTATAAGTGAAGCACGATAAAATGTAAACAGTACACGGTCTCCGTCAGATGGGCATCATGAACTGTGTAGATCTTGGAACGTTGTGTTGACTTGGTACAAAGTAATTTGACATCGCCGTGGCATAGACTTGAAACTTGAAAGAATCTTACAAACGTTGTGATGTAGACTGGAACACGAAGTAAACTTGCAAACCGGTTGGTTTGAAATTGTTATCTTGAACGTTACAGCGAACAATAGGACATTGAAACTGGAACATTGGAAATGCGCAGTGGCAAAGTTCGTTATCCAACTAGACCCGCTGGCAATGACTGAGTTCATGAGGTGGTGTGTTTACAATACCACGCTAAACATGAGTGACGATCGCATATACAGATTAAATGTCAGCTGTATTTTTGCAAAGTACGAAGGTATACTTGCTTACGTGAATTTGAAAACTATGTCCTGATGAAAGTATCGATCCGATACCATACTGGCTCACCAAATTATATGGTGTTACGTTGAGATAAATTAGAGGATCATGCATGGATACACGAATGATAGCAGGTGTTCATTCAGGACAAATATTGTCAGTACACATAACAAAGCCGGTAGGTGAACAGGTCCACGGGAAAAACATGGTTGACATTTAATAAACAAAGTCACTTCACAATGGTCCATCAAACATCAAAGTACATAGCAATGGATAAGCGTAGTAGATTATCTCTGGTCCGTCAATAAGGTTCAAACGTTAGGCATCTTTAAGTGGCAATAATATAATAATAATACAATCCTCTCATCTCCACTCAATTCTGGCCGTTGTACTAAAGGTTCGGTAATCCACGAAAACCAAAGTAATGCGGCAGAAGCAATCAGTGCAAACCAAATATTAGTTGCCTCATATCTCAAAGTTACTCGTAGTAAATTATGGTATGAACTTCTAGATACGTTTATAAACCATCTTGCACATAACGTGACAGCCTCCGAGAATCAACAATGCCACAAGATATATTTATAAATCACGCTCCATTATCCCGGAGCCTCGAAAAATTACATCTCTCTCGGACGCAAACACAAAAGACCGAAGCCCAATTAATTTACACACTGAACCCCACGACATGTGACCGAAACGTCACTAGTTGACCGTCGCTCATCACGGGTGAACGCCTCGTTCACCACGGGTGGACGCTTCGTGCAAACCGTAGTTTGACCACAGGCGAACTGTGACGGGTCGGTGGTGGTGGTGTGGTTGGTGTTGCGTTTCCTTCGTTATGGTATTATTATTGAATAATAAAGTCACTCTGTAGACATAGCAATGTTGGTTAGACTGGTTAGCTCTGGGCATCAGAACATCCCTTCGACGTTCTGATTTGCATAGTCTATAGTATTTGATTTCCCTTGTGGGAGAGTTATCGTGCTGACAAAGGTAAACACCAACAGTTGTAGAACCGAACCCGAAACGTAAATAAAGGATCAAGCCTTCTGCTTAGAGTCCACATGTATTAAGATTCATACAAAACGATAATCGACATTCACAAAGGTTTCATGTACAATTCAGCGTAACACTTGAATTCCAATTAATATCAGTATGTATCCGTCCGTGTCAAAACAATGTGTCAGAAGAACATCGTGGCTATATACGTGCGCTGTTATAGTCAACAGCCAGAAATGAGCACATGAGTTCTTGACATCTACAAATTGAATCATAATACGATTCTTCTTCCATTATTAGTTTAATTTAATTAATCTCATGCTTAGATTAATTTCCGAACTGACCCTGAAGTCTACATCGATTCATCTATAAAATATAGGCTATATACTCAGCCTTATTTCCTTGGAAGAAATACAAGACACGACCTTCTTGCTTGACGGATAGCGTAACAAAGGCCCTGTAACCAAGTCACCCGGCGTGACCTTCCCAACGCGAATGCGTCATACTCTCCGCATATATTTCGCGTTCACTATACCGTAAAATATCGACATATTCTATAAATATTAATGACCCCTAAACGTTGCGCATGGGTAAACCCCAGCAGACGCCATCATTTAAAATAACACTGTAACAGATTTCCTGTCAGACGGGGGCAAAAAAAAATCTATGAAATATATTTTTTTTTGAACAATATTAATCAAATTATCAAAAATTTAACAAAACCCGACGTATGACCTACGATGTTCTATCTAGAACAGTGTCGCGGTCATGTCAGTAATATATTATAATAAAATCAACGTTATATCATACATATACCTTATATTAAACAAGGAAATGTCACTGTCACTAACTAATTAACTAATTAATTTGTTGTATGTATAGACTAAATAATAATGTGAGGTGTTATTAAAATTATTCTAACTAACTAAAATTAAAATAATTAATTATAGTATGTAAGTATGGTACTAACTAATTAATATCTAATTGAAGAAAATGAGAAATAGAATAAGAGAGTAAAAGAAATAAAAATTGAGAAGTACGGACAATTGAAACCAAATATTAAAGTATACATTAAATTAGCATGGGTGTGAAAATGAAGTGTAAGGATAGATACCTAATTAAATTAACGCAATCAGAAGAAAAGAGCAGAAAAAATTCATACATTTTAACTATATATATGAAATGTCATAATGTAATATCTATTACCTTAATAATTACACTAATTAAAAGGTTTAATTGGTGTGATATTCTTTTGTTTCATCTTTTCTTAGTATATTTTATTTTTTTATTTCATCACACTTTGACTTTATTATCTATTATATACTAATTTAATAACTAGAAAATTTAATAATATTGGACATGAAGATCCAATCGTTGTTACCTCCTGTTGAATTGTATGACAGTTCATTAAGACTTACTTACTTACTTAGTCGTTCCTCTTCTACCGTGAGGTGTAGAGGTTTGGAAGAGAGAGCGCCAGACTATTCTATCAGCTGTCTTCTTCCTGGCCTGGTTCCATTCTAGTCCTCGGTCCTTCAAAGATTGTCTAATGTTGTCCTCCCAGCGGACTCTGGGTCGTCCTGGAGGTCTGGATCCCTGGCTCTTTGTTTCCCATGCTTGTCGTGGTAGCCGATCTTCTCCCATTCTGCAGACATGGCCAAACCATCTTAGTTGGGACTGTTCTATTTGGGTCTGCAGCGGGTGGGATTTTAGGCCTTGACGTATCGTCTGGTTGCGGACCATGTCTCTTCTTGTTACTTCAACCACCTTCCTCAGATACCTCATTTCTGAGGTTTGGATCTGGCTTTTGTGGGTTGTAGTCATTGCCCATGACTCGCATCCATATGTCAAGACTGGGACATAGGTGGAGCGGTATACAGCCATCTTCGTTTTCTTACCAACCTCTTTCTTGCTGAGGAATCCTCGATTTATGGCCTGATAAAGTCTCCCAGCCGCTGCTTTTCGAGTGGCCAACTCTTCTTTGATGCCCCCCTTTCGGTCTATAATAGCTCCGAGATATTTAAAGTGGTCGACCTGCTCCAGGACCTGTTCTCCCAACTTAATCTGATGTTTTCTTTCTTCTCGTGATATCACCATGGATTTTGTTTTAGAGCTGCTTATGACCATCCCTCTCTTCTCCAGCTCTTCCTTCCAGACTTGCAGGTTGGATTGGAGATGTGTCTCTGATTTAGCAATCAGGACAACATCATCAGCAAATGCTAGCTCTGAAATACAGACCTGTCTCATCTTCCAGTACCCCACTGAATACTTTCTTGTTCTCTCCTTACATGCCTTGATGACATCGTCCATGAGAAGTATGAAAAGATAAGGTGACAGGATATCGCCTTGTCTTACACCAGTGGTGGTCTTGAACTCTTCTGACTTATAGTTTGCTGTCCTCACATAATTTCTGCAAGACTTGTAGAAGCTCTGTATAGCATGTATCAGAGGTGCTGGAATGTTCTTCCTTGCCAAACAGTCCCAAAGTTTGCTCCAGGGGACCCTGTCAAACGCCTTTTCCAGATCTATGAAACAAAGATGGATCTCACTCTTGTACTCAAGGGCCTTTTCACTCAGCTGCCTGAGTGTGAAGATTAGGTCTTGAGTACTTCGGTTTGCTCGGAATCCGCACTGGGCTTCATCCAATTGTGGCTCAGCTAGGCATTGGAGTCTCTGCTCTAGGATTCTAGAGTAGATTTTACCAGGGACACTGAGAAGGGATATGCCTCTGTGGTTTCCACATTGTCGATTGTCACCCTTTTTGAAAATCGGTGTTATGATGGCAATCTCCCAATCCTTTGGTATGGCCTTGTTGCACCATGCTGCTTGTAGGACCCTTAGGAGTAATAGGTCGCCTGATGCTCCCATGTACTTAACCATTTCTGGTGTTATACCATCATGCCCTGCTGCTTTGCCCATCTTGATTTTCTCCAGTGCTGCCTTCAGTTCTTCCATCTTTATGTCATCTTCATCACCATTTGTATCCTCTTCTGTGCTAGTGGTTATCATTTCTGATGCTCTACCTTGCTCACCATCAAGGAGTTCTGAGAAATATTCTTTCCATCTTTCCATTACTTCCTTCGGGGCAGTAAGCAATTTGCCTTGCTTGTCCTTTATAAATTTAAGAGGACATTGTTTTTCCTTCCTCATGTTCTTTAGGGTCTTATAGAACAAGTTCATTAAGACACAAGGTTCATATTATCAAATTATGATTTGATGATCCATTCATTGTTAGTTCCTTTATTAAACTTTGAAAGTTAATTGACTAAGTCATCAACGTATCTGTCCCTTCTTCATCAGAGATTGTTCCTTTTTAACAGTTTTCAATCGAAATGAGTGATACTCAAAGTGGAATTGAAGTTCAAATTTTCAAACGATCCGTAAAACTTGATATTTTGATCACCATAGTTTATTTCGAAATGTCCTTATTTAGGTAGGAAGTCCAACTGAATAGTTGTATATTCTGACTTGATATCAATACCGTTCATTGCAAATGTAATGCTTGACTAGTCAGAAAATTTTTTTGAAATTGTAGTATTCATTCAGAATCCGTAGGATGTCTGGACAACGTGTCGGCTATGACGTTTTCAGTTCCAGGTATCGACTGTATTTCGAATTCGTAGGGTTGCAACGTAATAGCAAATCGTGCAAGTTTAGCACTTTTATGGTTTGAGCGACGTAATGCTGCCACTGATTTCTGATCAGTCTGGATCAAAAATGGAGATCCCAATAAAAACTTTTCCAACTTGGTAATTGCCCAGATTACGGAGAGCAATTCTCGATCCACAGTGGAATATTTCATCTCCGGAGGTTTCAGTTTGCGTGAGATATACATTACGGGGTGAAGGACATCATCATGATATTGCAGTAGACATGCCCCGAGTCCGTAATTACTCGCATCTGTACGTAGAAGAAACTTTTTAGAAGCATCTGGTAATCTTAAAACAGGTGGGCATGAAAATATTTTTAAGATAGTGCGAAAAGTTTTGTCACATTCGTCGGTCCAATTTATCCTTAAAGGCATGTTCTTCTTTAGTAACGAAGACAGGACAGCCGTGATGGATGATAGGTGAGGTACAAATCTGCTATAGTATTGGATTAAACCTAACAGACTCCTAACCTGTTTCTTCGTTTGAGGAACAGATAAATTTAATATTTTAGAAACTGTACTGGGAATTGTTTGGATACGTCCCGATCCAATAATGTGCCCCAGGAATGTTATCTCATTACACGCTATTTGAATTTTAGTTGGTTTAGCGGTTAAATGGTTATCCCGCAATATTTCCAAAACTGATTTAAGACCCAAAAAATGTTCCTCAAATGATGAACTAAACAAACATATGTCGTCAATATAGGTAATTATGTCTGATCTACCTGCTAAAATTTTTCTCATCATGCGAATAAAGGTAGCTGGAGCATTCATTAGCCCAAAAGGCATCACGTTCCACTGGTAAAGACCTCGTGGAGTTGAGAATGCTGTGTAGTATTTGGCTCTTTCGGTTAGTGGAATCTGCCAATAACCTTTAGTTAAGTCAATTTTAGTGAAAAGTGTAGCATTGGATAGACGAGGAAGTAAATCGTCAAGGATAGGATGTGGTTCGCTATCCAGTACTGTCTGCGCATTAAGTTTCCTATAGTCAACACATAAACGTATGTTGTTGTCCTTTTTCCGGACAATGACTAAAGGAGAAGAAAATGGAGATGTACTAGTCTCAATAATACCTAATGATATCATCTGTTCGAGTTCCTGAGATGTCTTACTCAGGAAATGTAGAGGTACAGAATAAGGATGAACACGAATTGGTGTATCATCATTCAGAATAATATCGTGACTAATTACAGATGTGCAACCCGGTACATCAGTTAACACATCTGGGAAAGATTGTAGAAGATCAGCAACGCGTTGATGCTGTTGCGGTGTAATCGTAGAAGAAATGGTCACATCACGCCAAGATTCAGTAGATTGGACAGTAAGTACAGGTAGAGGCATCTGCACTTCAGGAAAAGAAGATTCTTCCTCCTGTATAACAGATAGATTAGAATAATGACAAGTAGATACAGTATTGTCATCTAATTCATGAAAAATTGACTGTAAGTGTATAGGACGTGTATGAAATTGCTTGAGCATATTAATATGGAATATCTTTCTGTGTCCCTTGATATCTAAGACGTAATCAACGTCTGGAATTTTATCAGTAACCTTATAAGGACCAGTCCATGAGATCAATAACTTATTGTTATTGTGAGGGAGTAATACATAAGCCTCATCGCCTGGGAATAATTGACGTAATCGTCTAGATCGATTTTGTATAGATCGAGCCTTAGCTTTTGCAGCCTCAGAAGAAGCTGTTGCCAATTGGCAAGACTCAATAATATTATTTCGAAGATTAATCACATACTCATAAGATGACTGAGTGTCCTGAGTCATCTCTGCATCAATTAATAAATCTTTTATCAGTCCCATAGGACCTCTAGGAGGGGCACCAAAAACTAACTCAAAGGGAGAGAAGCCAGTTTGTTCATGTGGCACCTCTCGGTAAGCAAATAGGACAGCTGGGAGTGCTCTGTCCCAGTCCTGAGGGTGTTTAACAGTAACCTTATGTAAAAGTTACTTAAGCGTACGGTTAAGTCTCTCAACTGCACCGTTACTCATGGGATGATAAATACTACTCAAATTCCTATCAATGTTCCAGGTTTTCATTACCTCCTTCATGGTACCGGATATAAACTGCGACCCATGATCAGATAATAATTTTCTAGGAAACCCTATTCTAGAGAAAATTAGATGTAATGCATCAGCTACATCTGTGGTAGTGGTTGTCTTCAATGGAATGGCTTCTGGCCATCGTGTGCATAAATCAATGCACGTGAGAACAAATCTATGTCCTCTCGCAGATGGTAGAAGTGGACCAATTATGTCTATGGCCATCTTGTCAAAAGGTCGTACTGAGATATCGCAAGCCTGAATAGGCGCCGTGTGAAAAGCTCCACGTGCTTTCACTTCCTGGCACGTAGTACAAGAACGTACATACTGCGAAATATCACGTGACACTCCTGGCCAAAAGAATGAAGATAATACTCGAGATCGTGTTCGAGTATATCCCATATGTCCTGCACACTGAGAGTCATGCGCGTGTTGAAGAATGTACCGTCTAAAAGCAGCCGGTACCATCACTTGTTGTTTTACCAGTGATTTATCACTAAAACATCTAATTAGTATATCATTTTTCATAATAAACCAATGTTTGTTCTTATTACCTGAAGGTAAATTATCAACCTTATTAACTAGGTTAAAAAATTTAATTAGAGATTTGTCATTTTTTTGTTTGTTAGCAAATGATTCCCTGTCAATGGGTGAATTGACCTCAATATCCTCCTGTTTTTCTGCATCCATCTTATTATCATTGACACTCTCCATGAGCATAGTCTGAGCTCTAGTTGTCACGGCGTTTCCAGTGCATAGATTGTGTCTCTCCCATTCAATAATATCTTCTGGTGAACAGTCCTTGCTGCCGTGTATGCGACCCACCATAAGGTCTGCTATTGACTTTTTCAGCATGCATACCTTCACGTTAAACTATACCCACAATGAACAATTGGGTATAAAATGGACAAATGGAAAATTCCTGGGGGACCTGGATTTCGCAGATGATGTAGCATTCTTAAGTTCAACACCAAGACAATCCCAAGAAGCAATAAATAATTTGTGTCATCTCTCGGTTAAAATTGGTCTCCAAATAAATGCCTCTAAAACTAAAGCTATGAACTTTTCTAACGAGACCTTTGATATCATCTTGAACGGGGAAAAACTACAGAAAGTTGAAAGTTTCAATTATTTAGGCAGTAAAATGACTCAGGATGGTGACACAACAAGAGAAATCCATACTAGAATTGCTTTGGCAGCTAGCGCCTTCAATAGATTATCTAACATTTGGAAATTACGATCATTGAATATACATACCAAGCTTCGTCTGTTTAATTCAAATGTTATCTCAGTGTTAACATACGGCTGTGAGAGTTGGAAAATAACAAAATCATTGGAGAACAAGCTGAATACATTCGAGAACAAATGTCTTAGAAAACTCATGAACATCAGTTGGAAAGAATTCAAGACTAATCGACAAATAAGAGAAGACTCTAGGCAGAAATATGTCTCCGACTATATAAGGAAAAGACGATGGTCATATATCGGTCATGTCCTACGAATGCAAAACAACAGAATACCACTACAGGCGCTCACTTGGGTTCCTGAGGGTAAGCGGAAAAAAGGAAGACCAAAAGAAACACTCAGAAGAACAATAATAAGAGAAGGAAGAACGTTGGGCCTAAATAATGTGCAAGAGCTAAGAGGAGTGGCGTCACAACGAACAACCTGGAGAGCACTGGTTTCTGCCTTATGCGCCGTGTTTGGCGCTTAAAGAATTTATTATTATTATTATACCTTCACGTTACCTGTGAAAAAAGGTGTGTTAAGATGGATAATAGCTGTGGGGTAAAACTCAATAGTTCCCCCAAAAATCATGCAACGGATATATTCCCCCGTTGCACAGCTAGGATGTACTAGCGACTGTCGCACTCCAATGGTTGTGGACCTCGAGTCTCTCAATACAGAAACTACAGAACCATTTACTATCCCTCTGTTAAAAATCAGAGAGCCTGTTCCATCATTGGCTGCAAGAACTACTTTTGGTGTAATGTGTCCGCAGTTTAGCACCGTCTCCTTTGCCTTCTGAAAAATAAGATTGCATTGTGGGCAACTATTTGCCACGTTATAATTTATAGCAAAGCATGCAGCAGAAGAATTCATTGTATTATCGTTAGGTGGAACCTGAACCTTAGGGGTGATATCATTTGTAACTGCTGCCCCGGTATTATGGTTATAATGTGAAGATCCACGAGAATGAGAACGATTACGAGAATAATTAGTTGAATTATCTCGTTGTCGTCTATTATAATTGTTATCTCGATGTCTCGAGTTATAATTATCGCTATTCTTCCAATTGTTACCATTATTATATTGATATGACCGATTATAACTTGAGTTACGTGGATTACTGTTGTATCTTGACTGAGGTGAATAATTTCTGGTTTGTTGTCTTCCTCTATTAAAGTTATTGTTAAAGTTATTCTGTCCCTTATGAAAATTAATGTCATAGTTTCCTTTGAACCTACCTCTGTCCACACTGTGTGTTCTAGGTTTGTTATGATTATGATATGCCATATTGGAGGCTACAGGAAGTGGTTCTCTTATCAACGAGCCAGAAATATTAGCATTCGGATGAGCTGTGCAGTAATTTAAAGAAATTTTTTCTAACTCATCAATAGATTCTGGTTTTCTTTCTTGTAGATAAGCAAAGAATGGTGGGCTGACAGAAGATAATACTTTATCCCTTAATAATAAATCAACTAATTTGTCGTAAGATTTGTTGACACCTGCCAGTTCAACCCATCTGTTAAAAGTATTGCGTATGTTAGCAATAAAACCTGTGAAATCTTTATTGTTATCTGGCAATAAACTTTTGAAACGTAATCTACATGCCTCTTCGTTCAAGTGGAAACGACGTAATAACAACGTCTTAATGGCCTCATAGTCTGTGGCTAATGTAGGATCAATGTTTTGTGCTGCACTTGCAGGTTCGCCATCCAGAAATTCCTTAAGTTTAAGTGCCCATGCAGTTTTGTCAAGGTTATTGACCTTACATATATCCTCAAAGCGCGCCAGCCACGATGATAGGTCATCCACGTGTAACTTGAATGGTGGTAGTTTAAAGTAATAATTGCCCTTAAGTCGGGTGGATGAAGATCCAGATTGAGCATTATCATTTTGGCTTGCTGCAGCACTCTGCGAATTAAGTTTTGCTGTTTCCAATTTAAGCCGTTGCAATTCCATTTCTTGCTGTAGTATGATTTCTTGTCGTTTCAATTTATTCTCTTCTTCAATCCGTAGGATTTCATCTCTTGCCACCTTTCTTTCTTCTTCTTGTCTTAATTCTGCTTTCTTTTTCGCCTGTTTTCTTTCAAGTTCTTCCATCTCTGCCTTATATCTTGCCAGTTGTTGTTCAGCAAATTCAAGGAGTGCCTCTCCCTTTTTATTACAATCTTTTCCAATTTTAATGAAATGGTCCAAGGTAAGCATTCTTGGAATTTAATTAGTTAAGTATTCAATTACTTATGTATTGTAATCAACAATATAATCTATGTCGATAATTATAATTACTCAACGAATGAATAATTAATACAAGAAATTGTAATATTCCTGTATTGTTATGTATAAGTTCCACAATCTATAATATTTTGTAAAAATATTATATATATACTTACTGATATCTATCATAAATAGTTATGATAGTTAGTTATATAAGCTGCTGAAATTATATCAAGCGCTTAATATTAATATTTAATAATTATATGTATTATCCCCAAATAATTAGTCTTAATTGTCACTAAGTTCACAATATAGTACTGAGAAAGTGTACTAATTTATATTAAATATGTATTAATATGTTATAAAGTTTTAATAATTAATCATTAGATATTATGCCTTAATCATGAGGCATAAAGTGCATTGCACATTTCTAGGACCACCACTGCAAATATGTGCAAAGTCCCTAATTCCTCATTAAAGCTGATAAAAATTTAATCATATTCATCTACACTATTATTAATGAAGAAATTATGGCATTAATATTAAATTATAGAAGGATGAAATGAATACAAACAATACAATGGGTTAACCAAGGAGTACAGAACAGTAGCACAATACAAAAGTGACATTTTCACAAAAATAAATGATATTATAAAACCAAGTTTAGTAACAGGAAATGTAGAAGGGTGAAGGTTAACTGAAGGAAACGAACATATTTGGCACTAAGAATGATGACGTCACAGGACTCATTTGACGTTAATACAATACATTGAAATGAAATTAAAGATAGCTAGATCAGAATAACAAGATAGATTACGAACATAGGACTGTAAATGAATAAAAATAAGAACCAAATACATCAGAAAACAACAGTTATAACATGACTATACACCTAACATGCAAAGTGAATTAATGCAAGTCCGAACGAACCGATCACCGATAACGATAATTCGACGCTTTCTTCGCGAGGTGCTATTAATTCACAGCCTTAGGAACATTGAGAATGAATATCGGCATCATGAGAGCCATTTTATTCATTATGAACCGCCGCCCAACCATACCCGCTACATGAAAAACGGACAGAAACAATATTTAACATGGATACATAGAAAAAAGAACATGGCATTATTTGGACAAACAGGACGAAATATTTTAACCTTTAAAATCAAAGACTTATCTTGTTTTGGCGGTAATATCGTACATTATATGCTTCGCCGACGGACTCTAGAGCTTGTTTGTATCATTGAGAAAGTCAGCAATAGGTTTCATTTCATGTTTGAAAGCTGCAAATAAGTTTGTTTGACGGACATTGTCAGCTGCTGGCTTTTCCAACCGTTCATCTGTCGTCAAGGGCATGACGTCACCGGTGTTTATGCAAATAATGTTCGTTTCGGCTCGAAAGGACAAATGGCTCATTTTTTTGTGGTTCGTTCTTCTGAAAAAATTCCAAAACCACTAATGGCCACCAGTTGTGACGGGTCGGTGGTGGTGGTGTGGTTGGTGTTGCGTTTCCTTCGTTATGGTATTATTATTGAATAATAAAGTCACTCTGTAGACATAGCAATGTTGGTTAGACTGGTTAGCTCTGGGCATCAGAACATCCCTTCGACGTTCTGATTTGCATAGTCTATAGTATTTGATTTCCCTTGTGGAAGAGTTATCGTGCTGACAAAGGTAAACACCAACAGTTGTAGAACCGAACCCGAAACGTAAATAAAGGATCAAGCCTTCTGCTTAGAGTCCACATGTATTAAGATTCATACCAAAACGATAATCGACATTCACAAAGGTTTCATGTACAATTCAGCGTAACACTTGAATTCCAATTAATATCAGTATGTATCCGTCCATGTCAAAACAATGTGTCAGAAGAACATCGTGGCTATATACGTGCGCTGTTATAGTCAACAGCCAGAAATGAGCACATGAGTTCTTGACATCTACAAATTGAATCATAATACGATTCTTCTTCCATTATTAGTTTAATTTAATTAATCTCATGCTTAGATTAATTTCCGAACTGACCCTGAAGTCTACATCGATTCATCTATAAAATATAGGCTATATACTCAGCCTTATTTCCTTGGAAGAAATACAAGACACGACCTTCTTGCTTGACGGATAGCGTAACAAAGGCCCTGTAACCAAGTCACCCGGCGTGACCTTCCCAACGCGAATGCGTCATACTCTCCGCATATATTTCGCGTTCACTATACCGTAAAATATCGACATATTCTATAAATATTAATGACCCCTAAACGTTGCGCATGGGTAAACCCCAGCAGACGCCATCATTTAAAATAACACCGTAACACGAACACAATTCCTCACATAAAAAGGGAAATGTGCTAGCGTGTAGTAACATGTCACACTATTTTATCTGCATCTCAAATTTATCCTTAACACCTACCTTCACTGACTTCTGCATGTGGGTGAGTGGGTTCAGTGTGCAGCTGTCCAAGAGCCTAAACGCATTCGCCTACACCCACACTTACCACATCATCCCACATCATAATACAAGTACTACACGCCTGAAAACATGTATGCTGTTTGTGTGAGTGTCTTCATTACACCTTGGCAGCACCTCACGCTGGTGACCTAGATATACACCGCAACATTGTTCTGTCCAGGTGATAAAACGACACGCCCACTCTACCAACTTTAATATCACGACAGACTTTTACATCTGGTAGGCCAGATTCGTGGGTTTTCAGCTACACAGGACAGTGGTAAATAGGTCAACGACTGCTGACCCACATAAACACTGACGTTAGCATCTTTATGATATTGCTACATGGACCACAGCTGCTACAGACACTGGCGTTAGCATCTTTATGATATTGCTACATGGACCACAGCTACTACTGAAGAGAGTGACACTGTTCTACTAATAAGTGTTCTACTGCAACTCTACAGACGATGTCCATTTACTTGAGCGAGCAAGTCACATCTTTTGTTGTCAAGCTCTTATTGTAAACAATTCAGCTGTTTGTTTACATACCACAGTCTACAGACATTGCAACGTTGGATCTTCCGGTCGCAACTGGTTGTCGAGAATGTCACAGTAGCTGTATGTTTGAAGACCACTACATATTGTCGTCGTTCGGTAACCATCGACGGTGGATCTTCCAATCATTGCTGTTCTTATATTGTACTTCGGTGTTGACAAAAGGCCAGGATTGTACTTTAAGATAAGTGGCAGTTTGGTTTTGGAAACTAGGCCGTTATATTGTGTGTAACTGAGCCTTCTTTGCAACACATTATATTATATGCTTTCTTTTTTGTTACATGTTTAGATTAGTGTGTTTATTTTTGCGGGTTTGGCTGGGTCGGTGACTCCAATAGAATATCCCACTTAACCGAGGGTCTATAGTAAGCGTTCTTTAGGGAACTTATCGTGTATTTCCCAGTTGGGGAAATTTCTTGCGACTTTTGTTGCTGCGCGATATTTTTTGTTAGTTGTGACGAGATGTGTTAGTGTCGTTTTCGTTATTTTTCTCCATTCTTCAGTTCTGTTCTGATTTGTTTGTATTTGTCTGCCTTCTCTTTTCTATTGGTTATTTTTATACACCTTTTCTGTTTATACACTGTGTTGTCATTGTATTATTGTGATATTTCGCAGTTATCATTACAATTTTTTGTAACATTTTCTTTAGTTTTGCTTTTCAGTTTAGTTGACCTCTGCGAATGTTTTTTGATTTTGAGGTTGTTTGTCTTTGTTTAATTAGTGTTAGATATTGTCGTCATATACAGTCTACATATATACTTGGTCATGTACTATTATTAATATGATACACATTAGATACTGAGGTGATTGATGGTGACATTATAAACAGGGTAACTATACAAAGTCTTTGGCAAAGACTTGTCTCCCACTAAGATTGGGATATAGTGTATTATTATTTCAGAATTATTGATAGCACATTATTGGACATAATGTCTACATTGGATTACTTTATCCAGCAAGGGATAACCCTTGGCAAAACTGGTGATAAATTGGAAGAGTTTGCACTTACTCAATACGACAAGGCGCAAAAAGCAGAAGAGAAAAAACAAAAAGCTGAGGAGAAAAGATTGGAAAGGGAAGCTGAAGAGAAAAAGTTACAAAGAGAAGCTGAAGAGAAAAAGTTACAAAGAGAAGCTGAAGAGAAAAAGTTACAAAGAGAATTTGAAGAGAAAAAGGTACAGCAAGAAAGAGAAGCTGAAGAGAGAAAAATTCAGCAGGAAAGAGAATTTGAAGAGAAAAAGTTACAAAGAGAAGCTGAAGAGAGAAGAGAAAAACAGAACATGGAACATGAAGAAAAACTCTTAGCTTTGGAGTTAGAAAAAACAAAAGTGATGAATATGGGTAGTTCTCAAGCAACTTCTAGTAAGACAAATTAGAATACTTATAAAGTAAAACTCATCATCATCATCAGTTGCCATCTCCACAACGAAGGTTGGCTGTAATGGATCTCCAACGTCTTCTGTCTCTTGTCTTGGTGGTGCACTCTGATAGACTCTTTCCTGTCCATCTCTTGATGTTGTCTTCCCACTTATAGCGCTGTCTTCCCCTTGCACGTTTGCCTTCAACTCTCCCTTCTGTTATGGTCTTCTGCAAGGTGTTATGCCTTTTTATGTGGCCAAAGTATTTTAGCTGTCGAACTTTGACCTCCCTCATTAGTTCTCTTTTCATACCTAGATTTTCTAGGACCTCCTTATTTGTTTTCATCTCTTTCCATGAGATACGCCCCATTCTTCTATATATCCACATTTCAAGAGCCTCAATTCTTTCTTCCAACTGCTTATTCATCGTCCATGTTTCTGCACCATACAGAAATGCAGAATATATATAACACTTTATGATTCTCAGTTTTAATTTGTGAGATAACTGTTTGGATGTCAGTATATGTTTCATGTTGTTGAATGTAGCTTTGGCCATTCCTATTCTCTTCTTGATTTCTGTTTCACATCTGCCATCTTCTGTTATTATATGACCGAGATATACGTAGCTCTTGACTTGTTCCAGGATTTCCCCATTTACGCTTATCTTTAATGTGGGTTTATCGTCTGTTTTGCTAATTATCATAGTTTTTGTTTTCTCAATATTAATGTCGAGTCCATATTCCTGACTTATACTGTTCACTTGCTTCACTAGTTCTTGTAACTCCTGTTCGCTTTCAGCTAACAACACGGTATCATCTGCATATCTAAGGTTGTTTATTGACCTTCCACTGATGTTCAGTCCTGGTATTTCTTGTATCTGTTTGAAAATTTTTTCGGTGTATAAATTAAATAGGCAGGGGGACAGCACACAACCTTGTCTGACACCTCTTTTTATGTCTATGTATGGTGAATAATTCCTTCCAGATCTTACTGTGGCAGTTTGCTCCCAATAAAGGTTACTGAGTATTCTTATATCTTTTCCATCAATACCTATGTCTTCGAGGCATTCAATTATTTTCTCATGATGGACTCTGTCAAAAGCCTTCTTATAGTCAATGAAGCACATATACATACTTTTTTGGACCGCTGTATATTTTTCTGCTAATATTCTTAGGCAAAATATTGCCTCTCTTGTTCCACTGTTCCGTCTAAAACCAAACTGCTCTTCCTGGATTTCGCTGTCTACTTTACTTTTTATTCTTTCCTGTATGATTTTGAGCAGTATCTTAATTGCATGACTCATCAGGCTGATTGTTCTGAAGTCTGAGCATTCTGTTGCATTTGGTTTTTTGGGCAATGTTATAAAAACTGATGTCTTCATGTCGTGTGGTATATATCCTGTATTGTATACATCGTTGCATATTTCTGTGATTGTATCTACACCAAAGCTCTCCAGAGCTTCTATCATTTCAATTTTTATGTTATCCATGCCTGCTGATTTTCCTTTTTGTATCATATGAATGGCATTCTCTACTTCTGATCTGAGAATGTTTGGGCCTTCATTAGAATCTGGTGATGGTTTTTTACCTCTGTTGTCCTCGAATAATTCTTTTACGTATTCTGCCCATCTGTTTGATATGTCTTTCTCATCAAGTAATATTACACCATTTTTGTTCTTGATACAGCTTCCTCCTTGTGCAAACCGTGACCGATTTGATAATTTCTTTATTTCTTCATGCATATCTCTTGTCATGTGCTTTGCTTCCAAGTCTTCTTTTTCCTTGCATTTTGTTTCTATACACCGTTCTTTTGCTTCTCTACACATAGTACGTATGTCATTGTCTATTGTTTTATATTCTGGAGTGTTTTTTGCTTTCTTTCTTTCGGTCATTTTATTCAAGATGTCATCTGTCATCCAAATTTGATTTTTCTTAGACTCCTTTTTAGGTAAATTTGCATTTGCTGATTGTATGCTTGTTTTTAAGCATTCCCATTTTGCGGTTGCTTTTTCTTCTGGGTTTTCTCTTCTATACTGCTCCATGCTTTCTGTCAATAATTGTTGATATTTATTTTTGACGTCGATTAAATATTTCTGTTTTATATCTGGTTGTTTCAGCGCTGATATTTCTATCTGGGGTTCCTCCTGTCTTCTGTTTCCTGCTCTTTTCAGCTTTATATTTACTTTGATGACGACTGGATTGTGATCTGAATTTATGTCGGCGCCAGGATATGTCTTTGCACTTGTGACACTGTTCTTAAATCTATGTTTTATCATGATATAGTCGATTTGATTTCGTGTTATATCTCCTGGGCTTTTCCGTGTGTATAATTTCCTTGGGTGGTGTTCAAAAAAGGTGTTACATATGACCAGCTGGTTTTCTTCACAGAACTGGATAAGTCTGTCTCCTCTATCATTTCTTGTCCCTAATCCATACTGTCCTACTATTTTCTTGTATTTTCCTTTTCCTACTTTTGCATTCATATCACCCATTACTATCAACACATCTGTTGATTTGACTGGTTTAAGTGTGTGTTGTAGCTCTTCATAGTATTCTTCTATTTCTTCCTCGCTGTGATCTTTAGTTGGTGCATAAGTTTGTAAGATTGATATGTCGAATGGCTTTGCTCTCATTTTTAGTAACATCATTCTGTCATTGTGTGTCCAGTATCCACATACGTATTTTTCTAACTCCTTCTTTATCAACATTCCTACCCCTCTTTCATGTTTTTCTCCGCCTGAGTGTATAAGCGTGTACTGGTCTCTTTTTATGTAGCCTGTATCCAAAAGTCTTGCCTCTGCAACTCCCAGTATATCGAGTTTCATGTCTGTTGCTTCTAATATAAGATTGTCAAGCTTTCCTTCTCCGTTCAGAGTTCTAACATTCCATGTTCCTATTTTTAGGCTTCTCCTACTAGTTTTTAGGTGGTCTTTCTCAGCTGCAAAGGACGACATAATGTTCTATCTTGATAGATTTGAACTTACATGCGTATCGCATAAGGTAGATAAGGAAAAATATGTTGGTCAACTGTTGGAAACACTTACAGGTGAACCATTAAATACTATAATGGCAATAGATGAACCGGACAAGACTAACTATGAAGTTGTCAGAGCAACTTTATTATAGAGGTATCAACTTAAAGAAGATGATTATCGTCTTCGTTTTAAGACTATGTTACCAGAAACTGGGGTAGAGATCTCAGACTTTATTACAAAGATACGTCTTACTTTCACTCGATGGATTGAGTTGTCTAAGACTGAAAAAACATATGAAGCACTAGTGGACTTATTACTTAGGGACAAAGCAATGTCATCAGTTAGTGAGTCCTTTCTTGCCTTCATACATGAACGTAAACCTAAGAACATAAAAGACATGGAACAATACTGTTGCCAGTATGTCACTGCACACCCACAACAAACGATTAGTAATTCTAAGATTAAAGAGGGTTTGCCCATGGCTTCTGCGACACCATATGGGCCTAATTTTCAGGGTAAATTTAAAGGCAATAAACGCAACTTTGATAAGAAAAGTAATCGTAATTATGGACAGGATCAGGGTGATCCATCCCACAGGGGTTCATCTTCAAAGAACTGGAGGCGATCTGACAGCCCTCGTAACTTTGGTTCTGCCAATTTTGGGAACTTTTGTAGGGGTAGCCACAATAGAAACTATCCTAGCTATCATAATTTTGCAGGGAAACAGCAAAGTCAATCTGGTAGATATTCTAATCAAGGAGTAAATCACAATCACAATTGTGAAAACTGCGGTGCAAACCAAAGCAAAAAGTCAAATAACAATAATTCCAGAGGACATAATAG
Organism: Oreohelix idahoensis; assembly: GCA_024509875.1. Classification (NCBI taxonomy): domain Eukaryota; kingdom Metazoa; phylum Mollusca; class Gastropoda; order Stylommatophora; family Oreohelicidae; genus Oreohelix; species Oreohelix idahoensis. Next base: position 1,133,587 of record JAMPIV010003274.1, on the reverse strand, counting down.
TCGGGGTAGATGGCAACACAACAATAGTAGATCATGTCATCATGGTAACTGTGCTCAACAAGAGTCACAGTTAGTTAGTAATGAATCTAATGATAATAAAGCTAATCCTAGTGCTGTCACATGTTCTGCCTTCGATTATAGGAGAGCATCTCGGTGCACTACTTTGTTTGAACCTACTACCATATCTACCTTGAGTTGTGGCCATCCTCTACCCGCCCTTCATGCCGCAGCGGCGCATGACGGGAGAGGATCTCTTCTCCTACATAGAGGTCTTGTGAATAAAAATCTAGTCTCAGTTCTCTTTGATTCTGGATGTACTCCTATTGGGGTTAAACAATCTCTCGTAGATCCTTCCTGTGCAACTGGAAAAGTGATCAAATGTGTAACATTTGGTGGCACAGTAGAAAAATACTCGACTGCTATCATACACATAGCTACTCCTTTCTTTATGGGAGATGTCCACGCGTGTCTGCTACCGAATCCTATTGCGGATCTTATCGTCGGGCGTATACACGAGGTTAAGAAATGTACCCCACAGCAAATTGTTGCCTGGAAAGAACAAAATATGGAAACTGCTAATGCAGTTGTCACAAGAGCACAGGCTCAGAATATGCCTCCGTCTTCATCGACTGAAGGTGATGAAGTACTTGAGCAAGATAATCATTCGGTAATTTTGCGTGACTCTTTTATAAAAAGTCAACAAGAGGACACTTCTTTAAAAAAATTCTTCCTTCTGGTTAAAGATGGTGATCCAAATCAGAACACAAATCGCAAATCCTGGATCACTATGAAGAATGGTGTACTAGTGCGTATGGTACAACACTCAGACACGTCTATACACTCACAAATTCTTGTACCCAAAAGTATGAGAGTTCGTATACTGCAACATGCTCACGACTCCCAATGCGCTGGTCATATGGGATTTTCACGTACTAAGTCGAGAGTTCTTGCGGCTTTCTTTTGGCCATTCATAAATAGAGACATACGTCTTTATTGCCGCTCGTGCAAAGTATGTCAAGAAGTCAAGTCGAAAGGTCCTCGCCATGCAGCATCTATCCAGGCTGCGGACATTCCTATTCGTCCGTTTCAAAAAATGGCGATAGATATCATTGGTCCTTTTAAAATCAAATCAGCCAGAGGACACCAATTTATTCTTACTTGCGTAGACATGTGTACTCGTTGGCCAGAGGCCATACCTCTTAAGAGCATTTCTACTGCCGACGTTACAGACGCTCGTTGGCTGATATTTTCACGTCTGGGATTTCCTAGAGAAATCTTGTCAGACCATGGCACCCAACTGATATCTGACACTATGTCACAAGTGATGTCTACTCTTAATGTTGAAAGGTCTTTGAGTAGCATCTATCATCCAATGTCTAATGGGTTAGTCGAACGTCTCAATAGAACCCTCAAAAATTTACTTGGGAAGATAACTTAGGATCATCCTCAGGATTGGGACAGAGTCTTACCCGCGGCTCTCTTTGCATACAGAGAGGTTCCTAATGAACACACCAGGTTTTCTCCTTTTGAGCTCGTCTTTGGCGCGCGTCCGCGCGGCCCTATGTCTTTGCTTCACGATCTTATAGCTGCCGATGATATCAGTGATGACACACAATCTTCTTATGAATATGTCATTGCACTCAGGCAGAAAATCATTGAAGCATGCAAATTAGCAACTTCTGCATCAGAATTTGCTAAAGAAAAGGCAAGGCAATTTGCGAATAAAAATAGATGCCTACGATAACTTTGTCCTGGTGACAAAACATTTGTATTACTCCCTACTATGGAAAATAGACTTCTCATTGGATGGAAAGGTCCTTTTATGATTGTCTCTAAAATTTCTGATGTCGACTATGTTGTCGATATAGACGGGAAACATAAAACCTTTCATATAAACATGCTTACTGAATTTGTTGAACGTCCAGAATACTTGCAACCTATCTTTCAAGCGACGGACGACACTCTAGTCCCTCATGGTTATTACTCATCTCTGTCAGTGATACAGGATGAAGAATCTACTTTCTCGGACGTTAATCTTCCTCTTCCGATGATTCCACTTCATTCTATGGAATCATGGAAAAACGTTACTATTTCTCCTAGATTGTCTACTGAGGAACAGCTACAAGTCTATTCCACGTTACAAACATTTCAGGATGTTCTCACGGACATTCCTGGACACACATCAGTCATTAAGCATGACATAATACTTACTGACCATACTCCTATCAGGGTCAGACCATACCCTATTTCTATTCATTTCCAAACACAGGTCGAGAAAGAATTGGATGAAATGATACAGTTAGGGATAATTGAACCATCCAATTCGGCATACTCGTCGTCTATGGTTATTTTTCGAAAGAAAGACAATAACATACGCCTTTGCGTCGATTACCGTAAACTAAACCAAGTAACTAAATTCGATGCTGAACCTATGCCTCTATTGGATGAGCTACTTACTAGACTTTCTAACTCTCGTTTCTTTACCAAACTCGACTTGTCTAAAGGTTATTGGCAAGTTCCTTTAACTGAACGAGCCAAACCTCTCACTGCTTTCTCTACACCCAGGGGCTTGTTCCAATGGAACTTCATGCTTTTCGGCCTTATGAATGCCCCAGCTACATTCGTACGCATGATGCGTCGAATTCTTTCACATCGTTCAGATGTTATTGCATACTTGGACGATATCTGTCTTTTTAGTGATTCTTGGGAAGATCACTATTTTGGTTTATGTGAACTACTGTCTACTCTGCGCGAGCATAATTTGACAGCTAAACCCTCTAAAGCCTATGTTGGATTTAGTGAAATTTCTTTTCTTGGTCACCGTGTTGGACATGGTCTCTTGAAGACAGAGGACCACAACACTTCTAAGATACTCAACATCACTATTCCTAAGACAAAGAAACAGATCCGTAGTCTCTTAGGCCTAATACAGTTCTACGGAAGATTCATTCAGAATCTCTCTTCTATTACGGCACCACTCTCAACCCTATTGAAGAAAGGGTCTCCTAATGTGGTGCGCTGGTCACAAGAATGCCAATCTTCATTGGATCAGATTAAGTCATTATTTTCATCTCCTCCTATCTTAAGACTACCTACAGCTGATAAGACATTTGTTCTTCGTAGTGACGCCTCATCAACAGGGATCGGGGCGGCACTGATGCAAGAGTATTCAGACACTCTGCATCCTTTAATGTACGTCTCTAGGAAACTGAATGCAGCAGAAAGGAATTATTCCGTTCTAGACCGAGAATTATTGGCTATGGTCTGGGCGATTCTTAAACTCCAAAGATTCCTTCTCGGCGCGCATTTCATAGTAGAAACCGACCAAAAAGCTCTCACAGCTATGCAGAGTAAGGATTTGAAGAGCTCAAGATCCACTCGATATGCTATTGCTCTTCAACCTTTTCATTTCACGGTACGAGCTATCCGTGGTTCGGATAATGTGATGGCAGACATACTGTCACGATGCCCACATGAATCTACTTAACTCTCATGTCTAGATCTCCTGATACATATCTAGATTTATGACTGTTCCTTACAATAACATGCTACTAGAACATTTATGTCACTTTACTTAAATTCATTGTTATGAATTATTTGATTTCTTTCTCTGTTACCGTTCTTGGTATAACAGAGAAGGTTTAGTTATCATGATATAAAGGTCGGAAATTATTACGGCCACACTTAATAAGGTAGAAATGTAATAGTGACTATGGTACATTATAACATTCTAAGAATTGTGTTATTAGTATTGTTCTCAGTAAACCAGTACTTTGTCCGGGAATGCCGTCACAGATTTATCTGGATACATTATGACTTCCATGCTGACCATTCGGATGCTGCTTACAAGCGACCTCCGGACAAGGCCTCTGAGATTATCGCCTGTTAGTTAGATTATACTTGTATAGTCATATTGTTGTTAAATTACGGTATAAATTTTGTAATGATCATGCATTGCATAATAATGAGTTTATGGCATTAGACGTTGAAAGATTTCTATGCTAATGTGATATAATGACATTCACCATTGCTTCTCATATTGATATGATTTTTCTTGAGATGTATGTAATTTTTTCTTAGCATTGCCTGTAACTTTGGGTTTTTTGGGTGGCACCTCCCCGGATATGTTTTATTTGGAGAAAATATATTTTCTCTTGTCTTGTGAGATATCTGTTGTTCTCACCAGACGTGCTATTGTGCATCGATTGGGTCTGACATTATGTCGTTATATTTATGTTGATCCTTTCATCGGCGCATCATTCATGCGTTGTAAGCTTGTTGCATCTTGCTCAGTGATGTATTTCAAAAAAAAAAAAAGTTTCATTTTTTTTCTTCCTGGGGGGTGCGGTAATCTGTTGCTGTCTATTTGGCATAATTGTTTAAGACATCAACCTGTGTAATTCTTTTGATAGTCTAAGAAAGGGAACTGGTGATTTACGTTAGTGACAGGTTTGATTTATGGTTGTCTTCCCCTTGTCTTATGTTGATCTGTGTTGGGAAGGTCTTAAATAGTGGTCATGTCTTAAGTCACTATTCACTTGACCATATACGGAGAGGCTTTGCCTCTCGCTTGAGGAAACGCCCTGGTCTGGTGTTAGTTTCGCTCAGGTCTGTGCTTATTGCACATGCGCAGGTTTTTGGCGCTAAGACCGAGGGACTTCCGTCTTTTGCAGTGTACCCTGGGCGTTGTGATCGGACAGAGGTCCGAAGATTTTTCCTTGCCATCTTTTCGGGGATTTGGAAGTTCATTGTATGACTGAGATGTCATCTTTCCTTCCCCTAGTTAATTCTGTATGCCAGGAATGGCAGTGTTGTGTTTAGTGTTTAATAGGATTCTGAAACAAGGTAATAGTCATTTTTGATCTTCTCGTATGCCTAAGTTAGAGAAGTACATTTGATTACCTTAAGGCGACATGTTGAATAGAGCTCACAGCTGATATGTTACATAGAGCCCCATTATTGGTGCTTGATACGGGAACCAAGACCAAGTTGTCTTCTGAACAGTAGAAGCCCAGAGAAAGTTATCTACTTGAGTAACCCGCTATGCAAGCGGTAGGATTGGCAGGAATATGTACACGGAAAGATAAAACACTAAGGTTACCTTATATTTGAGGCCCACTACTTGCGGCCTGATGCTGTTGCCATAGAGGCCCGTTGTTACGGCCTTTATTCTTCACGAGAAGAAGTGCCTGGCATGTGATGCCAGGAGAAGTCATAGTCTTTTGTCAGGCCATTGAAACCGCCCTTCCCGTGCGGTATATTTGTAAAGGGGTACCTGGCGGGTTCTGTCAGGGTACCAGAACTTCAGTATATGAAAGCAGAACATAGATTGAGAGGCCATTATTGTTATCATCATATATCTGAGCTGTTGCGAAGTGTTAACCACCATTAACATCACGTAATGTCCATGATTCTTGTACCATTGACTGTGTCGTCCATACCATCGTACGTCGTATAATAAATATTGTGAAACGTCAGCAGCATTACCTACCTTTACTGACGTCTGCATGTGGGTGAGTGGGTTCAGTGTGCAGCTGTCCAAGAGCCTAAACGCATTCGCCTACACCCACACTTACCACATCATCCCACATCATAATACAAGTACTACACGCCTGAAAACATGTATGCTGTTTGTGTGAGTGTCATCATTACACCCTGGCAGCACCTCACGCTGGTGACCTAGATATACACCGCAACATTGTTCTGTCCAGGTGATAAAACGACACGCCCACTCTACCAACTTTAATATCACGACAAACAGACTTTTACAGGGCCCTAAAGACACTAGCACACACACAAAGATGAAACATTATCACGGGAAAATCACCCAGAAGTCACTCACATGATAAATGCGCAGTGCTGCCAGGAGCTGATGCTCAAAATGGAGGACACACTTCGAACTCTAATTGCCGATCTGACGACTAATGTCTATAAATCGATCAGCGCAGAAAACGAACTACTCAAAAAGGAAATACTGCATCTGAGAGAAGATAATTCCAATATGAAACACGTCGTTGAGCAACTAAGAAGCGATTTTTCTATTTATAAAACACAGCACTCGAAACATCCTCTTACAGTACCTGAAGCTTCTGGAGATCCCTCCAAAGAACATATATCAAACGAACGCCGCAAGCAGCACCAATGTAAAACCAAAAAAGTTGAGGATACACGTGCACACGAAGCTTACCCTATTAGTGTAAAAGTAAGCAACAGGTTTACCGCCCTTAACCAGAGTTCAGTACAAAATGAACAGGCATTAACGCCGCTACCAGATCAGATACTGACACCACAACCACCCGATGAAAACACCCAGACTATTCAGGACGATTCACACCAAGAAAATCAATGGCGGCAGCAAGAATCAAAACGAAAGCTGGGTCAACAACCATGTAGTAAAGCAACACATGTTATAATTGGCGACTCTCTCCTAAAAGGCATATACAATGATCGGATGTCTACTACTAAAGAGGAAACTGTCTCAGTTTTAGCGATACCTGGAGCTGGAACTGAAAGATTAATTGATAGAATTAATAGGTTCGACATACATAATAACATTACAAGAACAACAGTACATGTAGGGATCAACGATACAATGAATGGACACAGCGTTAGCCCTTCGGCGATTTCCAAACTGACCACTACAATAAAACAAAAATTTCCTAACACCTCCATTTTTATGTCATCCATTATTCCACCTTGCTATGGCTTCCAACGTCGCGTAGCCGACACCAACAACAAGACAGTCCAGAGCTATTGTGAACACAACAACATTGGCTATATCAACAACACTCCTTTCTACACAAGCAACTCTGGAGCACCAAAGAAACGCCTTTACATAGACCAAATACATGCATCAAAACTAGGTAGCAGCATCCTAGCAAAAAACATCAAGTACCCGTAGCGAACGCAACACGACAACCCACCAGACACAAAGAACACAAACCGATCTACCATGAGATCAGCCCTTCATGAAAATGCACAACACACCTTACCCGCCCCTCAAAGAAGTGCTCCCGTAACCAACAAATTGCCTAACAACAAACAGAACGCCACATACAGCCAGGAAGCCGAACGTTACGATGTTATGTTTCCTCCACTACCTATAAGACAGCCCCTCACAAACACATTATATGACAGTTCAACAAGCAGTGCCACAATGTCCCAGACCCAAAAATCTCCAACAAGTGTTGAAACCACTGCAGACGAAATCTACAGTCGTCATGCTTCCTCCCGTAGCCTTCCTGGTCGTGCTCAGTGGAACCCAGAACTTGCATACCTGATGCAATTCAGTCCTGCGTCACTCAGCCAAGCACTAATGATGTCTGTGCAACGGGGGCCCTACTATATACCTGACAGAGACATCCATTATCGATGATGAATCCACTCATTTTTTTTTATTGACTTAATCCCTGCGACCAAAGCCGTCTCTCCCCTGAAAAATTAGTTGATTACTGTGACGCATAAAGTAATAAGTACTTTGTTACTTTCTCAAAAACACTCTAATTTCATTGGCTAGAGGCCTTCGACAGTTTTTTTTCATAATTTGCAAGATTTTATTTTATTTTATTTACTTTTTTAATTCGTATTCTCTCAGTGTCGCTTAATTACTTTGTTAGAAATTTAGTGTTGTGGTGTGAAAACGTGCGTGCCTACTGTTGTGTGACTATTTTAATATACTACTGACAATTTCAGTTAATTGTAATTTTTTAGCAAAACTTGTACCAAATGTTCGTACATTAAGTACTAACATTTGTATTTTCACTTACTTGGTGACGTTAATTAGTTTAAATTTTCGTGGGTTTCGTATTTAAAATTGCTTTTGTTATTTTCCTTTTTAAACCACTCGCCAAAATAAAATGCATACCTATCAAACACAATGGCTAATTAAGGATGGTCTACGGCTGGGCCACCTGAACATTTACCATTTATTAGGCAAACTTCCCGAGCTTACACAAATTCTGAATAAAAATTTTCATGTTTTTGGACTTTCCGAAAGTCGTTTAAACGACAAAATATCAGATGATGAAATTGCCCTAAATGGCTTTAAAACAGTTCGGCGAGACTCAAGTAGAAAGCTAGAAACAGGTATAGTAGTATATATTTCCACTTCTATTAGTTATCGCCACAGAAGCGATTTAGAGACAGCAGAGACCGAGTGCATATGGTTAGAAATAAAACTACCGACTCAGGGACAATTTCTAGTCGGGTATCTTTATAGAAATCCCAGTGCAGGAGCCATCTGGTACGAAGATTTCACCACTATAATGAATAAAGTATTTACCACTGCCAAAGAAATTATTCTTCTAGGCGATTTCAACATCGACATTCACAACACAAATCAAACGTGGGAAAACATCATACTATCTTACAACCTAAAACAAATAGTCAACCAGCTTACCAGGGTAACAAATGCATCATCCACAACAATTGACCACATCTACGTCACCTGTGCAGAAAACATTATAGAATGCTCTGTTCCTACTGTCGCAATGAGTGACCACTATCCTATATGTTGCACGTGGTCAAAGAATAAATATAAAGCTCCAAGAAATAAACATATCAGTATTAAATTTAGAAGTTTTAAAAATTTCAACCGTGAACTATTTTTACATGATTTGCGAACTGCACCTCTTGCCAGTGTTTACCAGCTTTCTGATCCCGATGACGCCATTGCCCATTGGACACGTATCTTTCTTTGTGTGTTTGATAACCACGCACCAACTAAAAAAGTTCGTGTGAAACGACAGGTCAAATCTCCTTGGATCACACAAGCAGTGCTAGACGCCATGAGGCAGAGAGATCAAGCTCACAAAAACATGGACTTTAACACATACAGAACACAGAGGAACAACGTGCAATATTTAATTCGTAGAGAAAAAAGAAATTACTTTAAAAATTTGGTTCAGAACAAAACAAACAGTAAAGATATATGGAAAGCAATCAACACCTTAGCGAACAAGCGAAATCTGTCAGTCTCGTCAAGCCCTAATACTTCATTTACTTGCACGACTTCAGCAATTACCTTCAGGCAGAAATAAACAGTCTTAAATCTACAATACCCAATTCACCTTGTGACTTAGGCAGGGTGTCAGTATTTTGTGAGATCAAATGTACCAACACAATCCCATCCAACATTCCGTTTATGACAGTTAAAGAAGTGTATAACTATCTTCTAGGACTTAAAGATAATAACTCATCAGGACTTGACGGAGTCAGTAATCGAATACTGCGTTATGCGGCTCCAGCTATTAGTGATTCGCTTACATACATATACAATCAATGTATCGCACGGAGTTACTTTCCGTGGCACTTTAAAGTCGCTAAGGTATATCCTCTCTTAAAACCTGGCTCTTCCGACAATAATAACCTTGGTAACTATAGGCCAATCTCCTTAATATCATCGCTATCCAAACCACTTGAAAAACACATACATAAAATAACACTACAACACCTAGTTAACAACGGCTTGCTAATTGATAGTCAGTCGGGGTTTAGACCTAAACATTCATGTCACACAGCTCTAACTAAGATGATTGACAACTGGCACTTAAATATTAATAATGATAACATATATGGGGCAGTTTTTGTAGACCTTAAAAAAGCATTTGATATGATAGATCACACTATTTTAATTAGAAAACTAGAAACATCAAAAGTAAACCTTCAACTAGTGACGATAATTAAATCATTCCAGTCAGACAGAAAACATGTAGTTTCTTACAATAACTCTTGCTCAAACCCAACCGTAATAAATACCGGCGTTCCTCAGGGCTCTATTCTTGGGCCTCTACTTTTTGCCATATACATTAATGACCTTCCACTACACGTCGAGCACGCATCCTGTGACCTATTTGCTGATGACTGTACTGTCTACACGAGTGATACAAGTTGCAACACACTCGAACTATCGTTACAAAAAGATACAGACAATCTGATTAAGTGGAGCATAGGAAATCGCATGCTAATTAATATAATTAAAACAAAGTGCATGTTAATATCAACTAGACAAAAATTACAAAATTCAGAGAAAACAACACTTCAGATCTATATTGGTACCTTACCAATTGAAAACGTTAATGAACATAAAACTCTAGGAATAGTCGTTGACCAGCATCTAAATTGGAACTCACATGTTCATGCACTGACCAAGCAAACGGCACAGAAAGTTTACCAGTTAGCTAAAATCAAACATTTCCTAGATGAGGATGCACGTAAATTGTTCTATATATCTCACATACAAACAAACCTTGACTATTGCTCCACAATCTGGGATGGTTGTTCTATGTCCAACACAAAAAGACTCCATTCACTACAAAAGCCTGCAGTGCGTCTAGTTTCTGACAACTGCCAAGCACAGTGTGTAGATCTATATAAAGATCTCAAAATACTGCCTCTAAGAAAGCGCTTTCTGTTCAACAAAGCTAAATTTGTTCACAAAATCCTGTCACAGAATGCTCCAACATATATGTGGCCAATGTTCAAATACAGTGAAAGACGCAGTCAACGCCTTAACAAAATACAAGTGCCCAAGCCTAGGCTTGACTTATTCAAGAAAATCCTAGCTTACTCTGCTGCTCATCTTTGGAACTATCTTCCACATTATCTAAAACATAACAACCTCAGTCCCTATTCATACAATCGTAGACTTTTCGAATACTTTATGAGTTCTGATTATCTGCCCCCCTAATGTGATTATTTTTCCGAACAAATGATATAATATCGATGTAGGTTTAATGATGATGTTAGTGCTTTTCAACATATTTTGTTTCATGGTAATACTTAGTTTGTACTTTTCAACACATTTTATTTCAAGTTTATAATTAGATACTGTGAATGTGAGTATGCTATTATTTTACCTTTACAACGTTGAATTCCTTGAATTGATGGGTAAAATGTATATGAGAGAAAATGAAATCAGTATAAAAGACGAGAGAAAGGAAGGGCAGAATGCCAGACGGGCCTGCGTGCCCAATTCTCAACCCTTTGAAAATAAAGTTAGTTCGTTCGTTTGTTCGTTCCCGCCATTTATTCACACGTCTCACTCTTTTTCCACACATTACATTTTATCTACATTTGCGTACGTTTTGCTGTTTTTCTACTTTTTGTCACACCTCTCTTTTCCACCTAAACAATGGAAAAAAAACCCAAAGATCACAACTCTCACTTCACAAAATCCCACGCAAAACACGCATTCAATAAAATTTTCTGGGACTGCACTACCTTGCCCACTCAGAGCCGTGACTGCTAACTGAACCTTTAATGATACTGCGTTTTGTGCAAAAACACAGTATCTGCTTTTAATGTCTGTCATTCTTTTATGTAGCATTATAGCACGTATAAATGCTAGTGTAGGCCAGCCGGTCACACAAGTTCCAGGGCCACAAAAATGTATCCCATGGGGAGACATTTTCGTCCTATCAACTAAAAATATCAAGTCCCTAACATACATACTGGAGCAAAATATCAAATGGGGGCATATACGTATGAGCCAATTAGCAATGGACAATGGTTGAGAAAAAATTTTTGTTACTTGTACAAGTCATTAAATGGGGGCTTACGCATGTGAGCCACATGAAAAAAAAATTTACAAGGTCTCAGTATACATGTGAGTAAAAAAATTGTTACAATATATCGTCTGGGGCGCACACATGTGAGCCAATGACAGGTGTATACTTAAATCATGGTATGTTACAATCTTCATTTTTAACATTTACAGTGTGATTAAATTAACAGTATGGGATATGAACAGCAATGTGCAATACGCAATATGTAAATGATATTCATGTATTAATACAATACTTACGTAAATCTTTACTTAACAAACGCTAGTAGTAATACATAAAAATATGGAGTTATACTCACTATACATAAACAATATAGGACTTAAGAACTTGTCTCAAGTCAACACATAGAAGGTTTATCATGCCAAACAACTCATCTCTCCAAGGACTGTAGTAACTGTTGAGATGATTTTTGTTCTGACTCTCTTGGTTTGGTCTGTCCCAGCACTTAGGTACAGTAATACAGTTCTTTGGTTTTAGAGGGTAGCAGAGTTTGCTTTCCTGGACTCAGTGCACATCTCAGACACAGATGGAGTAAGTCAGCCCTGCTGAAAACCTCTTCTGATTATTGGACTATGACACAGGTTAGAGTCACCTGGTATGATAGCCTAGAGTTGTACTGTGGTATGGGATGGTTGGTATGGTATGGGTAACCTGGGTGGTAGGTATGGTTTGGTTTGGTATAGTAACCTGCTTGATAGGGTATGGTTGGTAGGGTAACCTGGTTTTGTACCATGGACCAAAACTTGGTTTTGTCCTGTGGACTCCTAACCTGGTTCTGTACCCTGGACTATTAACCTGGTTCTGTACCCTGGGCCTGTAACCTGGTGTCACAGGTAGATATAAGTAGGACGACAGATTCTGTCTGAGGTCAGACAGACTATTAAATGAAAAGTGCGAATGGATATAAAATAGAATCACGGGTGCAAAGTTGGGAGAAGATATGCCCCTGGAGGGTAGTGGTTCTACTCCTTCAGCCTACCTTGTGACTAACTTTTAATAAGACAATCTTGCCCCGCCCTCCAATGTTTGTAAAAGACTTTAATCTAATACTCAGTAAGGGACACTACAGTTACTACACCAACATGACATTTAAAGGGAAGGCATTCTGTCCAGCACAATAATAAGTTTTCTGGGTTTTTATTAACCATAGAAAAACTGCACAACATCCAACATGGCAAAATCATCATCATAACCCTCCACTCCCAAAGGAGCATAGGCCTTCAAGAAACACATGCCAAGTCCTCCTGTCACGTGCCATCATCTCAAGTTCTTTCCACGTTTTCCTCATCATTTTCACCTCTGTTTCCAGCTCTCTTCTCCATGTGCTTCTTGGTCTACCTCTGCCTCTCTTGCCCTGGGGGTTCCAGAACAAGGACTGCCTTGTAATGCTATCAACAGGTTTCCTCAGTGTGTGTCCTATCCATCGCCATCGTCTTCTTCTCATCTCTTGTTCCACTGGCACTTGTCTAGTTCTTGTCATCAGTTCCACGTTGGTAACCTTGTCATACCATTTTAATCCCTCTGTTCTACGCAAGCACACAAACATGGCAAAATGCAAACACACCAAAAAATCAAAAAAAAAAAAAACACTGTAAACCCCGTGTACCTTCACTGAAAAAATAAACAATGTTGGAAGGATACACAGCAAAGAAAATGAACCTCCAAAATAAAAAATATCCCCAACAGAAAAAAAAAAAATTGCCACCTCACTGTACTTCCTTCCTACGCTCACACGGACACACCTACATTCTCTCGAACCACTCCCACACCTATAACCAAAACGTTCTAATTCAGTCTTGTTTTCACATGGACAGTGGCCCCCCAGTCCAATCCAATTAGACGACCGTGTTTGCCTTAGTAGGTGATAAATCCAAAACTGAAAAGAAACTTATGTGAGTCAACACTGTCCGGCTGGACATAGTAATCCACTTTTGCCAGTAGGTAAGCTCCAGGGGAAAATAGTAACATGTAACTCTCACATTGCGACTACTGCAGTAACTCTGAGTGAACAAAAGGTGGTGAACTGGAAAATAAGCTTAACTCAGCACTCGAAAATTTTCCGAATGCGCTGATAAAGTGGTACGTTCACTTGAGAACATTCAGAGGCTGGCACTAGCTGGTTCTTTCTGGGTTATGTGGTTGTAGTATCTACAACGTCCAGGTGGTCAATGCGTTACACCAATATTGCCTGTATGTATGAATGGCAAATTATAACAGCTCGTGGACGATGTTGTCTGCCCTGCGCGGCCGTAATATAATCCACGAAATAGCCGCTAGCGGTAGCATTTTGGCAGTTAATCCGTCAGTAAAGAAAAGTGGGGCCTAGTAAAATGCTAGAGGCCGTGCACCAGTGTGTGGAAACGTTGTGCCTAATAAATCTCAGTAGACTGGTTGAGCCCATAGATAGCAACACAGACCACTCTCTGTTTTTTCTGATCAGGGTCTGGGGGAAATAAAAACATTCAAAAACATTTACATGGTTTTGTTCGACCAGAACGATCGACGCTAACAGACGTACATACATCCACCCTCTCTTCTGTCTTCCACTAAAACGCATACAAATACACTTCAATAAACAGGCGCATAGTTCCCACCCTCGGGCAAATTCCTCTCTCGCGCTTTGCTAGCAAGCTGGCGGTCGGCGTAACACACACGGACACCCTCGCTAAGCGAGGTCAGACATTCACCTCACAACACGTTCGTCCTACAGGATTGATAGGCATAATCGACGTGTACGTGGGAACTAAAATTAAATAATCCTAGGCTAGTCAACACTTAACTCAGGATTAATTAATAAACATCGAATAATCAAAAATGTAATATGTACATCTATCCTTCTGTCAGTTACATTTTATCTCTCCCGTTTTCTTGTCAGTACACATTATCTCCCTATGTTTTCTTGTTATACCAGATTATCTAGCTGTCTGTTAAGTCTTAAGCTAATGTTAATGATTATTATAATGTATTTTACATGTTACCACACTTAGTTTTGTTAGCAGTTTAATCTACCCGGTAACAATTCTATCTGGGGCCAACATGATGTATTTTTTGCCCCATTTGTATTATAATGAACGCGATATAAGGTTTACGTCTCTAGGTAACGATGACGTAATAGGTTATGCACTAATGTATGCAGACTGTTAGTTTGGGGCCTTCTGTTTAATGAATCCATTGGAGTAAGACGTTGATACTATCGCTCCCAAGTATATTGAAGTTTTAACAGTTCTCCTATGTGGCATAAGTATTGCAAAGGTCGCCACTTATATTTTGAAGATGCCGAACTGAAGTATTCAGATTCGATGAGTTTGTATGCAGAGGAATATTTAAGGGAGTATCTTTTTATTATCTCCATATTCTGGTTGTCGCTACTTACGTGTTAACCTGTTTAGGAACCTCTCGTATATAAGCCAGATATGAGACAATATAACACGGACTGTAGGAGCTTGCCATAATTGTATATAACTACATTATTTCATGAACTGTGTTTCTACATGTAATTAAACCTACTGTTTTATGTGGACCCATCCACGACGATCGTTGTCAAGTTATGTGCCATTAAATGAACTGCCTTGGCACCCATGACATTCACTTACGTATAAGCACGATACCATCAACATATTTGTACACTCAAAAACCCCAACGTAACAGTGAGAAAATGGTGTTCCAGTGATGGGGAATGGTATTGTCAAGGATTTTGTCATATAAAGTGAAAATACAGTGACTGAAATTTTTTTTTCAAAAGTCCTATACGAATATTTATTTCACCGTTGGCAAGATTTGCATAAACTCCAGCTATACTGCGCATGCGTACTGGACGTCATGCCAACGAACATTTTTCTACAAGATGTCAGAATACTATCAAAATATCAGCTGCACAAGTTGTTATGAAACCTACTATCAAAATGTCGAATTACAAGTCTGCCGTGGCCTTACACTGATCAAAAGGGACTGCTGTTTGTTACGCCTGAGGCCAGTTTCAAGCCACCAGTCTGCCGATTCGCGAAGCCTCCCTTGGTGCATACTAGCATCGGCTGGGGATTGTTTCAGCTGCTTAAGATAAGTACCTATCTGTGCTTAAAAATGGTTTTCCAGATTATTGTTGGCAGTCCCTAGCGTAATCTCTATCTTTTTATGTATGTTATATGTATATTTTATGTCTGTTATTTAGTATTCGTGGGCGGATGGTGGGAACTTTGGATCTGTAATATCTCTAAGGACGATCGCAGATTCAAAGTCGTTCTGTAGGGACATTTTGAACATTTTCATTTGAGCAGAAGATTAGACTCGAGATAACTCGTCGAATATTCTGTCTGTTACTGAATTTGTTCATACATAGATGTTTAGCTGTAACGTTTTGTTTATATATGTTGTATTTTCATTGGTTTCAGTTTCATTTTTCTTAGTTGTGTCATCGTTTGTGAACAAATTGTAGATCTAACCTTGCTTTCGCTTAGGTTTTACAAATCAGCTGTTTGTACTGGTCCTGTATGCGTCTATTTTTAGATAATTTGTTGTAGATTGACCTAATTTGCTGTTTTCGTATTGTTTCTCTAGTAGAATTTTATTTGGTGATTACAAACGTTTTTCTTGTGTGTCTTCTGATATCGTGTTGTGATATTGTTTTGTATAGTACTTTTCTTTACTTTTCCTATTTTTTTTTCGTTCATGACATTCTATTATTGTGCTTGCATAGTGATTTATGCAAATATTGCATGATAGCAATAGTATTGCTTGTAGTACGTTACCAGGCCATTTGCCACTATTTTTGTAGCCTGGATAAGGCACAACATTAATAATATTAGCCACAAATTTAGTGCTTACAGGGATTGTAAAGCAACTTGTCATTGATTTAATTGACTAAGTGAGTCACAGTATATATTTAACATGGCTACCCTGGAATCTTGTATGAGGATTGGAAAAGATTTTGGTTATCAAGGTGAAGCGTTGAAAGAATTTGCCATGACGGAATTAGCTAAGGCAAAACAAGAGGAGGTTGAATACAAGCGTGAATTAGCAGAACAGGAAGCTAAATAAGAGAAAAGACGTGTTGAAGATGAGAAAAGATTTGTTGCAGAAAAGGAAAAATTGCAACAGAAAAAGGAGTTGATGCTTCTTCGCTTAGAAGAATTAAAATTAAGAAGTCAAAATGTAAATAATGGTAATAATGGTGATTCAAATACTGCTACTTCTACAGTACACAACAAAGGTAATGATAGGTGTAAATTACCAATATTTAACCCAACTTTTGATGATGTGTCATGCTACCTTTCATGCTATGAAAGTGTATGCATCGCACATAAACTAGACAAATCATTATGGGTTGCTAAACTCATGGAATTTTTAGTTGGAGAACCAATGAATGCCATTAAAACAATGGATGAGTCAGTTAACGACTATGATGCTGCTAGAACAGCACTTTTAAAACGTTTTCAACTTGATGATGAAGGATATCGGGTGAAATTTAAGACAATGATACCTGAAACTGGGAAGGACTTCTCAGAATTTGTCGCTGCCATACGACTTACTTTTTATAGATGGGTTCAACTCTTAGGAATTGAGAAATCATATGATAAACTAGTGGATCTATTGCTAAGGGATAAGGTGTTATCCTCAGTAAGCAGGCCATTTTGGTCTTTCTTACAGGAACGCAAGCCATCAGATTTATCATCTATGGAACAAATTTCAAGAAATACTGCATCGCACATCCGGGTGCATGTATTAGTAACAGTCAAATAAAAGAATCTCTCCCAGTTGGTTCAGCTACAACTTGGAATAATAATGTTAGAGCCAGATCTCAGAGCCTAGACAGAAATTTCATGCCTATAAGATATAATGACAACCATTATACTAGAAATGGCATTTTTAACAAAAATGATAACTATAATAGAAGTCGACAACAATTTCGTAACCAGTCACCTCAATATAGAAATATTAACAATTTTCAACAAAGTTCTAATAGGAGAAAACCAAACAATTTTTTCTCTCAAAATAATAATTGGAACAATAACAATCAACATTACCGAAATAGAAATAACAGTCAAACCTTTAGAAATCAGGGTAATTCTGTTGATCGCCAAAGGCAACAATCTTGTTCACGTGGCCCACCGAGGTCTGAACATAATGCAGGGGCGGCACTTACTAGCAGTACACCTGTAGGTAATCAGGAATTGAATAACCAGATTCACTCTGCTGCATGTTGCTCATTTGATTTTGATGTTGCTTCTCGTTGCCAGGAATGTCTAACTTTATTTCAAAAAGACAGTACTACAGTTCTGAAGTGCGGACATCCTCTTCCTGCAGTTAGTCTCTCAGCCCATGACGGCACCGGTACTCTGGTACTCAACAGAAGATTTGTGAATGGTACCCAAGTATCTGTACTCAGGGATTCGGGGTCAACGACTGTTGGTATTAGACAGTCGCTCATACACCCTTCGTGTTCTACAGGAAATTGTGTGAAGTGTATAACATTTGGGGAACAATTGAATTTTACCCCATAGCTATTGTTAATATTCATTCCCCATTCTTTTCAGGGAAAGTCAAAGTATGTTTATTAAATAACCCAGTCGCAGATCTCACGGTTGGTCGAATCCATGGGAGCAAGAACTGCTCACCAGAGGAAATTGAAGAGTGGTATAAAAATAATTTGATGACTGCCAATGCAGTTACTACACGTGCCCAGGCTCAGGCATTGGAAACTGATAACAGTTCAGAGCTGGACACAACAACTCAGGATGACACTGATATACATTCAGTTATAGACAGAGTGTCTTTTGCCAAACTCCAAAGAGAAGATAACTCATAAAAAATTTTTTTTGCTTTAGTCAAAAGTGATGATGATATTAACTTAAATAAAAGTGGTAAACATTGGTTTACTGTTAAAAATGAAATTTTAGTGAGAAACTTTGTAGATAATTTTAATACCAAACACCAAGTTATGGTGCCTCTTAAACTTCGCTCATATATATTACGACATGCACATGACTCACATTGTGCGGGTCATATGGGATACTCTCAAACACGTTCCAGAGTGTTATCTTCTTTTTTTGGCCCGGTGTTTCCAGGGACGTTTCAATATATGTACGTTTATGCATTACCTGCCAAGAAGTTAAATCTCGAGGAGCTTTCCATGTAGCTCCGATTCAGGCATGAGATATATCTATTAGACCTTTTGATAAGATGGCCGTTGATATTATCGGTCCTCAATCTGTTACTCCTGCTAGAGGTCACAAATATGTCCTCGCGTGCATTGATTTGTGCACTCGTTGGCATGAGGCCATTCCTCTTAAACATACCACTACCTCTGAGGTAGCTGATGCACTTTTATTAATTTTTTCAAGATTAGGTTTTCCTCGTAAACTTCTGTCTGATCATGGTTCACAATTTGTCTCTGATACCATGACATTAGTCATGAAGACACCTAAGATAGATAAATCCTTAAGTAGCATATATCACCCAATGAGTAATGGTTCTGTGGAGCGTCTGAACAGGACACTCAAGCATATGTTACATAAGGTAACTGACAAATATTTTCAGGATTGGGACAGAGTCTTGCCAGCCGTACTTTTCGCTTATCGAGAAGTGCTGCACGGGCAGATCGGTTTTCCCCCTTTGAGCTTGTGTTTGGAGCTCCCCCTCGAGGTCCTATGGGTTTGATCAAGGATCTCCTTATTGACTCTGAGATGACTCAGGACACTCAGTCATCTTATGAGTACGTGATTAATCTTCATCGCAAGATTGTCGTCGCATGTCAGTTGGCTACAGCTTCGTCAGAGGCTGCCAAACATAGATCACGTCTCTTTCAAAATAAGAATAGACGTTTACGTCAACTTTTTCCGGGTGATGAAGCTTTTGCATTGCTTCCTCGGAGGGATAATAGATTACTTATTGCTTGGAATGGCCCATTCAGTGATATCTCGTATTTCAGATGTTGATTACGTGCTCGATATTAAAGGTCAAAGGAAAATTTTCCACGTTAATATGCTCAAGGAATTTCACCCCAGGCCTGAACATTTACAGTCTATTTTCCATGACATTGATGACAATGTTGGTAGTTTTTGTCATTATTCTGACTTATCTGTGATTCAGGAGGAGGAATCTTCCTTCCCTGATATTCACATGTCTTTGCCTATACCTGCTTTGAATGCTACATAATCATGGAGGGATGTTGATATTTCATCTTCTTTAACATCTCAACATCATTGCCAAGTATCCAATCTTTTAGAATCTTTTTCTGATGTTCTTACTGACCTACCTGGTCGATTATCCGTTATTTCACATGATATCATTCTTACTGATGATATTCCTATCCGTCTACGTCCTTATCCTGTTCCACTTCATTATCAGAATAAAACAACTCGAGCTAAATCAGATGTTGAGTTTAGGAATTATTGAAAACAGTAATTTTCCATATTCTTCACCATTAGTTATTGTCCGTAAAAAGGATAATAATATTAGATTATGCGTAGATTATAGCAAATTAAATGCTAAAACAATTTCAGACGCGGAACCACACCCACTGCTTGACGATCTACTTGCTCGTCTATCCAATGCTAATCTATTCACTAAAATAGATCTGACTAAAGGTTATTGGCAGATTCCATTAACCGAACAAACTATACCTCTTACTTCGTTTTCGATTCCACGTGGTCTATACCAGTGGAACATTTTGCCTTTCGGGCTCATGAACACACCTGCCACATTCATTCGAATGATACGCAAAATTTTGTCTTATAGATCTGATATCATAACCTACATTGATGATATCTATTTGTTTAGTTCATCTTTTGAAGAACACTTCGTAGGACTTCGTTCTTTGCTAGATACTCTTAGGTCACATCATCTTACTGCAAGGCCTACTAAAATTCAGATTGCATTTAAGGAACTTACTTTTCTTGGTCATACTATTGGTTCTGGTCATCTTCAGACTATACCTCAAAATGTCTCCAAGATACTTAACTTATCTATCCTTTCTACAAAGAAACAAGTTTGCAGTTTACTGGGACTAGTCCAATACTACAGTCGATTCATTCCTAATTTGTCAAATATCACGGCTGTATTGTCATCCCTATTACGAAAGGGAATGCCAATAAAGGTAAGCTGGTCAAATGATTGCCAGATAGCATTTAATAAAATTTTAGATGTTTTTTCTACACCACCTATCTTGAGGTTGCCTGATATTACAAAATATATATTCTTCGAACAGATGCCAGTAATTTCGGGTTGTGAGCGTCACTGCTTCAAGAGTACAACGGAATTCTGCATCCAGCCTTATACATCTCACGTAAACTGTCAGAGACTGAGAAAAAATATTCAGTGATCGAAAGGGAGTTGTTCGCGGTTGTTTGGGCAATACAGAAATTGGAGCGTTATCTGCTTGGAGCGCCATTCGTCATCCAGACGGATCAAAAGTCGGTTGCTGCTTTGAAGCGAGCGAATCACAGAAACCCAAAGCTCGCGCGCATCTCAATCTTGCTCCAGCCATTTGATTTCGATATTCAGTTTATCCCAGGTTCTGACAATGTAGTCGCGGATTCTCTATCAAGGAATCCATCTTCAATACTTGAAAACTGAAGGTTACTCAAGAAAAGTTCAAGTCATAAGACTGATCATTACTCATGAAAAGTTCAAGTCATTCATGCACTAATTAACAGACATACATATTATTGATGCATGCAAGCCAATTTCGTTTGAAGCCTGAAATAGTACATGTTACGTACTTTGTTTAACATTGGACTTATTTGATGATGAATATCTCACGGAACAATTTGTTAAGATCTACCTACACACGGTGATCGAATTTCCAATGAACAGAAGTGTAGCAAGAATGTATACCTTCCATATAGTCAAAATACTTGCCAGGATTGTTTGCTGCTGGATTGAAACGTTGGGCTTTATAATATGCAGCTTCACTATTGACTTTCGTGATTATAACATTGATTATTTACTGCTCCAGACTTTGTGAGATACAACAGATTGTGGAATGCTTTTTCCTGGATTTTGGAACTTACTGGACTATATGTTCTTTATTGTACTTTTAATGTGATGTTAATAATTTTCATTAAATGCAGATTGTAGACTTTAATATTTAGTTAGTTAATTAAACTTACTTGTATTATTTAGATAGATTAATTATTATATTTCTATCACTTTTTTCCTCTGAATTGTAAGATTTTTAGATAGATAACTCATGATTTATTTTTTTCTTCTATGCCATTCGTTCTTACTTCCCTTTCTTTTTTTCAGATGTTAACTTTTTCTTAATACAATATTTTCTTTCTACTTTACTTACTAATTACTTTTCTGTTTAATATGTTCACACACATAGCTTACTTTATTGACTCACTTACTTTCTGAGTTTCGACATAACTATATATTATGTTGTTCTTAATTCACATCTTTGCATTGTCATACATATGTTACATTCTTCTCTCTAAGTTTCGTCTTTATTATTACATAGTACGTGAGTATACTATAACTATGCTTAGAATATGATGTATTACATGCTTCTTAAGTATTATATTAGATCTAACTTTAATTTTATTGATTGCTGACGACATTCTCCATTCAGTAACATTAATTATACTTACATTTGTCTTGACTTTCTTTTGACTTACAATTATTTAGGACAACCCCAATGACATTGTTAATTGTAAACATATCTGGCCGTTTGTTCATACATTTTTTAGCTATTTTTCCTCAAATCTCATTGCGATTTTTCACGTAAATTTTCGTGCTATTGTTGAAAAAAAAAAATCTATTCTAGATTGTTTTTTACCCCACCGCCCGGGGAAATGTTTAAAGATTATTATAATGCATTTTACCTTTTGAACACACTTAGTTTTGTTAGCAGTTTAATCTACGCGGTAACAATTCTATCTGGGGCCAACATGATGTATTTTTTGCACCATTTGTATTATAATGAACGCGATATAAGGTTTACGTCTCTAGGTAACGATGACGTAATAGGTTATGCACTAATGTATGCAGACCGATAGTTTTGGGGCCTTCTGTTGAATGAATCCGTCGGAGTAAGACGTTGATACTAACGCTCCCAAGTACAGTATACTGTTCAAAAAAAGAAACGCATAGCTATTGAAGGCAAACACATAGCCATAATTTTGACATTCAATAACTTTTTTAATTTAATGAGTTAATTGTTCAAATTGCACACAAGAATACCTTAGGGTTCAACCAATCAATTGACAGTTGTTTTGCATCTGGGTCACGAGAGTTTTTTGGCGTACGGGCTTTCCCGTTAGTATGGTGTGTGGCCTCTTCTTGCATCGATCAGCGACTGGCATCTCCTGGGCATGGATGCGATCAGACGTCTGATGTGGGCCTGTGGGATGGCTGCCCACTCTTCCTGGAGTGCCTTGAACAGATCACGACGATTGGCTGGAGCAACGTCTCGGCGACAAACACGTATATGCAGCTCATCCCACAGGTGCTCAATCGGACTCATGTCTGGAGACAGGGATGGCCAGGGAAGGGTGAGAATATTGTTGGCAGTGAAGAACTGCGTGGTTAACCGTGCACAATGGGGTCTGGCGTTGTCCTGTTGAAACACAGACCTTTGGGCAGCCAAAAGTGGAAGGACATGGGGTCGAAGAATTTCATTGACGTATCGTTGCGCATTCAAGCCTCCTTCAATGTGCACCAATTGACTCCTACCGTTGTAACTGATCATTCCCCACACCATTGCACCTCCACCACCGTGCGGCGGAGCTTCATCAACGCAATTTTGGGCAAAACGTTCATTTCGCCTACGGTAGACCCTACGCAGCCTATCATGACGCTGCAACAAAAAGAAAGATTCGTCACTAAACCAGACACGTCTCCATTGATTGTCAGCTGCCCAGGGACGATGCTGGTTGGCCCAAAGAAGTCGATTTTGGCGATGGCGGTGCGTAAGGACAGGTCCTCGGTGAGGTCATTGTGCCCAAAGTCCAGCGTCATGCAGTCTATTCCGGACAGTTTGATCAGACACATGACGTCCTGCAGGCAATGACTGGGCAGTTGAGGAAGCTGTTGTAAACCTGTCTCTGAGGTGACGAAGCGGAATAAAGCGATCCTCCGCTGCTGTTGTCACTCTGAGTCGTCCACTGCGATGCCGGTCTTCAACTGAGCCAGTGGCTTGGAACCGGTGCCAAAGTCGACTGATGGTACTCTGATGCCTGGCAACCTGACTTTGACTTTCGCCTGCATGCAGTCGGCCAATAGCAATGTTCCTTAAATTTATCGATAGAGACGCCATAAATGTCTGCTTGAAAATGAACTGAATTTTTTGTGTGTAGCGTTATCCTTTTATAGGCTTTCAGTTGCGTAGTCAGTGAATAGTGTTCACCCCAAATTTTGTTGCTTTCACGTGCGCGCAACATGAGCTGTGGTCAAAAATTGCGTCATAAACACTATTGACCACTGCGTTGTAACGATTACAAAAACGAACGCAATTCAGGTCAACACGTGCATTTGACACTGTAAAGAACATTTGAGGCTGGTTTTTATATACCCTAGCACCAAATTTTACTTACAAACTCATAAAAACGCGCCCTCGGATAGCTAGCTATGCGTTTCTTTTTTTGAATAGTATATATTGAAGTTTTAACAATTCTCCTATGTGGCATAAGTATTGCAAAGGTCGCCACTTATATTTTGAAAATGCCGAACTGAAGTATTCAGATTCGATGAGTTTGTATGCAGAGGAATTTTTAAGGGAGTATCTTTTTATTATCTCCATATTCTGGTTGTCGCTACTTAGGTGTTAACTTGTTTAGGCACCTCTCGTATATAAGCCAGACATGAGACGATATAACACGGACTGTAGGAGCTTGCCATAATTGTATATAACTACATTATTTCATGAACTGTGTTTCTACATGTAATTAAACCTACTGTTTTATGTGGACCCATCCACGACGATCGTTGTCAAGTTATGTGTCATTGAATGAACTGCCTTGTCACCCATGACATTCACTTACGTATAAGCACGATACCACCAACATATTTGTACACTCAAAAACCCCAACGTAACAGCTAAGTTAAAAACTGGTGGCGTGCTACGTTAAATCACTTGTGATCTTACGAAAGCAATCACTGACTAACAAAAAAAAACTTTTTTTTTTCTTTCTCTAACATTTCTATGTTTTTCTGGTCAATTTTAATGCGCTGTTTTTAAATCTGCAAACCGTTTTTCTCTATCAGGTCGGGATCTCTAGAAATACGCAATTGAAGTTTTTTTACAACGCATACAGTATTACACCAACGGGCTGATCACCCGTTTGCCAGTCACTTTGATTACGGAAACAACGACGAACGGATTGATTTGTCGTTGCCCTAAAGACGCCATTAGGCGTGATGGGAACAACGGCAAAGAAAATCTATTCGCTGTTGCCCTTAAGACGCCACTAGGCGTAATGGCCACTGACTGCTTTGCCGGTCGTTGGCTAAGGACGGAAGAAGAAGAAGATACAGTATTACAACATCATTCGTACAAGAAGTATAACAGTTATGTAGGCTTGAATTTCTTTGCAGTCAACTTTCGTCGGTGAATGGCATGTGGTACATCGCGATGAAGCTTCCAACAATAATCGGCAAGCATGGTCACACTCCACCGTCCTTGATAACGTGACTCCATTACGGCGATATCTTGATGGAATCATTCTCCATGTTCATCGCTGACTTCGCCAAGGTTGTCAGGGAAAAAGTTAAGATGCGAATCGAGCAAATGGATTTTGAGGGACATGTTACAGCCCATAATTATGTATGCATATATGCACTGCTTAACAATATGCAACATAGTCGACAGATTTGTAATTTTCCAGAAAGTTATCGACGATCGATTTGAATGCCATCCATGCGCGACGTTCACTACCATGTAACAAGTTCTCGAATTGTTTGTCTGCAATAACTTTCCTAATCTGAGGTCCTACAAAGATACCTTCCTTTATCTTTGCATCGCTAACTTGCGGAAACTTTTCTCGAAGATAAGTGAAAGCTTTGCTCGTTTTATCTAACGCTTTTACAAAATTCTTCATGAGCCCCAACTTTATATGTAACAGTGGTAAAATGAAGGTGTCTTTGTTAACTAATGGCTCGCGTATTACATTTTTATGCTCGAGTTGCATACGATCCCGGATAGGCCACACCTTTCTTGCATAATGTTCCTGTCTGTTGCGGCTGTCCCATTCACATTGGAAGCAACAAAATTTAGTATACCCAGTCTGCATGCCCGTGAGAATTGCAATGACCTTTAGGTCTCCACAAATCCGCCATTGGTAGTCATTGTACTTTATTTTTTCCAAACGTATAGCCATATTGTCATAAGTTTCTTTCATATGAACAGAGTAGGCGACTGGAATTGATGAAAAAAAAATTTCTGTTATGCAATAACACGGCTTTTAGACTAGTCTTGGAAGAATCGATGAAAAATCGCCATTCGTTGACTATGTGCTCATGACCGTTTACATCTTTGCAATAGCAAATGTCATCATCCATCTCAAAGTATTGAACAAGTTCTCTGTGTCTATGACGAAATTTAGATATCGGAGTATTGGGCGCTAAAAGATTCCATTCTTTGAGTCGCGAACCGAGTAATTCCGCTTGTCCTTTGGTAAGAGCGAGATCACGTATTAGATCTGAAAGTTCTGAATGGTTAATTAAGTAAACACCATCATTCACCGGTATGTAATCTGAGTGAGAATTAGTTTCTAAAGCAGGTAAACTATGACTTTCTGATGGTTCATTTACGTCCAACGGATATTGTTCTGGTGGTACTTGGATCGGACACGTGATTGGATCATGAGGCACTGGTTTCGAAACCGATTCAATATTTGGATAAACCACAGACTTTCTAGTTTTAAAAGTGAAACCATGGATATTTGTCAAGCAGAAGTAACAATCAGTAGTGTGATTTGTATGTTCACGCCATATTACTGGCACGCCAAAAGGCATCGACTTATGCTTCGGCGATTTTCTTAACCAACCTGCCAATGTATCGAACAAACCGCATTTGGCTTCCAAGATTTATTTGCATCATCAACTTTCGAATCAAAATAAAGTTCATATGCTTTCTTTAGCAATGGTGTAAAGTTTTTCTGGTTAACACGATCGGTAAAATATCCGCACACGTAACAGAACAGATCAGCCGAATTTCTACAACTTCTAGAAGTCATATTTTGCTCAGAATTATTTCAAAATACAGTAACTATTTGAAAAATCGCGTAACATATGTCATGCATCTTTTAGCAGTATAAAAAGTAGAATTATGTTGCTTTTTATTAATTTTTAATAAGTTATATAGTAAAAATGAAACGGAGCAAATAACGGTTTCCCAAAAATATATTTATTCACAAATATCTTAAGAACCCGACGTGATAGAGATAAACGGATTTCAGATTTGAAATCAGCGCAAGAAATTGACCTAAGAACACTTATTCTTATATAAGAAAGAAAAATGTTGTTTGTCAGTGTAATAATAATAATAAATTCTTTAAGCACCAAACACGGCGCATAAGGCAGAAACCAGTGCTCTCCAGGTTGTTCGTTGTGACGCCATTCCTCTTAGCTCTTGCACATTATTTAATCCCAACGTTCTTCCTTCTCTTATTATTGTTCTTCTGAGTGTTTCTTTTGGTCTTCCTTTTTTCCTCTTACCCTCAGGAACCCAAGTGAGTGCCTGCAATGGTATTCTGTTGTTTTGCATTCTTAGGACATGACCGATATATGACCATGTCTTTTCCTTATATAGTTGGAGACATATTTCTGCCTAGAGTCTTCTCTTATTTGTCGATTAGTCTTGAATTCTTTCCAACTGATGTTCATGAGTTTTCTAAGACATTTGTTCTCGAATGTATTCAGCTTGTTCTCCAATGATTTTGTTATTTTCCAACTCTCACAGCCGTATGTTAACACTGAGATAACATTTGAATTAAACAGACGAAGCTTGGTATGTATATTCAATGATCGTAATTTCCAAATGTTAGATAATCTATTGAAGGCGCTAGCTGCCAAAGCAATTCTAGTATGAATTTCTCTTGTTGTATCACCATCATGAGTCATTTTACTGCCTAAATAATTGAAACTTTCAACTTTCTGTAGTTTTTCCCCGTTCAGGATGATATTAAAGGTCTCGTTAGAAAAGTTCATAACTTTAGTTTTAGAGGCATTTATTTGGAGACCTATTTTAACCGAAAGATGACACAAATTATTTACTGCTTCTTGGGATTGTCTGGGTGTTGAACTTAAGAATGCAATAGAATAGGTAATTCTGGGTAGATTATATCTGCATAAAATCGTGTACGCTACCACTCCAAATAACTCTTAAAACAATTCGCTCTTACCAGCTTCACGGAATAATCTCCATACAGACTTAATTCACAACTGCTATCAACAGGAAGAATAATATGCGCGCATGCTATAAAATCCAATGGGATGACTGATAGAGAGTTATTGGGACAGTCGCTTAAGTACTACCAGATGATGCCAGAAGTTTTGGCTCGCTTTCGCCGACCGCTAGAGATGAAACAGCGTACTAGCACGTAATAAGACGCAAGAGCTTCTGATCTCCCTCCGATTAAGCAGAACACCTGGTTGGACTTGATGATTAAACAACTGAAGTTCCATTAGTGGTGTTTCAAGAGAAATCATCTACTATGTCTGCTGGGCGATAAGCGTCTATCAGAAATTAAATTAAAACAGTCAAAGCTAACATTCAATAACAAAGTGTCATCTATTATCTATGAAATACTCTGTTTTAACTGACGTTATAGGCGTATCTGCGGATATCAACTTATATTTGGCTATCTACTCAGTTACAGCAGTGATTTTCCACATGTGGGCAGTGCGTTTCACAAACTGTGATGTTTGAGACTGTGGTAATCAAATGTCTGAGATCTACTGGTTCACATTGTGCCCGCAGAGCAGTATATCAATTTTGGGGTCATTGTCACCAATGTTTGGAGAACCACTGGGTTACAGTTTCCCGTGATACAGTAAAACCTTTTTTTTGGTGGGGGGGGGGGGGGGGTGTTGTTGCTGCCAAGGTTTGAGAACCACTGATTTATCTTTTTGCCACGTGAGCTGTTAATCCTTTTGAGGAAAGTCGTGGTCTCCATGGCTTGAGAACCGCTGGTTTACATTTCGTCAGCCAAGTGTTAAATTCTTGACAATGGCTACATAAGTGTATACATTCTTATAGTCCTAGTTACTGTCTGAAATATCATATTCGCTGCGAACTCATACATTAGAAATAGTTGAATAGCATGTATCAAGTGAAATATCAATTATTGTCACTGAAATGAAAATCCATTTAGAATGTTATTTGTTAATTAGAATCGACCTCACTGCACTCCAGGCAAACCCATTGGTGCTCAGTCTCCCTCAGCAAATGTCGAAGAGTATAAATGCTAATTGTACCTGTAGCACGCTGGTTGTACATACGACAGATGCATCCTCTCGCACGTCCATCTCTGCTAGTCCCACGTTTGATGCCAAACTCCAACAGCCTTGTTGATTCATCCACTGCAGTGTCATTATCCAGCAGGCGATCATTAATTGCCCTTAGTATCTCTCCATTATCCATATCCAGTGTCCCAACTGTGGGTGCCCTCGAGGCCAGTCTCTCAGCGAATATCTTTTACATGCCACATGTGAGTTTTATAATTGAAATAAATGTAGTGCTCACAAGTGCTGGCACATTATTTGGTCGCTATGCGTAAGTCACAGATGACGTGCCTTTGTTTGGCCTAGCGATATTGTTTATTCTGCTGTGGAAATTCAAAGTGTTCGCTGCATGCCTTGCAGTTTTGGAATATGTTCCTGTGAAAGGGTGGGCGAGATGATGATGATGATTATATTGTGATGTTTGATCACTCTCTAGCACACTCGCACCGACCCGAACAACAATAAAACTCTTGATTCTGAGGCAGGGGCTGTATTTATTTTTACAACCCATTCAGTGACTAAGAGCACACTGAAGCAAACATTAAACAAACCAAACACTAAACAAACAAAACAAAACACCCAACAGTGCTCGATTGCTAATCTGAAGAAGCAAACAAAGCAACGAATAGTTAAAATCATAGTTGAATAACGATACTCTCACCTGCCAAACAGTCCTTCCACGCCACCTGACACCCTCAACTATCACACACGCACACACTCATGCGTGTCGTCCAATGCGACTAGTAAGGCAATCTCACCGTGTAACATCGATTGCTACCAAAACTACTACTGCAAGAGCACACACTCAGCTATCACACACACACACACTCATGCATGTCGTCCAATGAGACTAGTATGGTGTTGTGCATGAGGCTGGCAATCTCACCATGTAACAAAGATTGCTACCGAAACCACTACTGCAAGAGCACACACTCAGCTATCACACACACACACTCATGCATGTTGTCAATGAGACTAGTACGGTGTTGTGCATGAGGCTGGCAATCTCACCATGTAACACAGATTGCTACCGAAACCACTACTGCACGAGCATATGAATACTTCATGCGGAGGCAAACCACACTGGTGGCCCCATGCTCCCTCAGGAGCGGAGAAGAGAAATATATATCTCCAAGTAAGCCCACGTGCTCTCACAAACCATTCTACACATAACCATAATTAAATAATAATAAAATGGACATAAAATAATATTCAACTATCCGTACAACAAATACTCTCAATAATGAGAATAAACCACCACCCCGCAACTGCTCCATCTCAATATTCATTCCTGCATTCTGAACATGTCGTAAATGACGACTGGTGCGCCTGGCAACAAGCGTGTCGTATATGACCCCTGATGAGATTGGGAACTCATCACATGAAACACATTGTTACAGAAACAACCCTCGTAATAGCATAGAAATGCTTCTTGTGGGCCTGTAATGGACACCAGCTGCATTGGTGTTTCCATGCTCCGCCGGGAGCAACCAGAGAAACACATGTCTCAACAAAGGAGTGGCCTCGCGCTCTCCCGAAATCTAAATACATATCCTCACCTCACTCAAAGTAACCCACTAAAGATATACAGTAGAAATATCAATAATCGTGAAATACACTTAATTACAATATCAAAGAATAAAATAAAATTACTCTTACATTAAGGAATAAAATATAACTACTCTTGACTTAACACTAAAACTAAAGTCATCACCACGTGGCCTCCCGGCTGCCATCTTGATATTTTTGCTACCAGGTTGATATTATCTAAATTCGCGTGAAATAGCTTCATACCATATTTGCCTTTCTGATAAATGAAATAATCGCTCTTAAACTTTCACATCTATCTATCTATTTAACTCACTAAACATTAAAACAGACTCGTGCTGAATATAATTTCAGACTTATAGAACACGAATGCTAAATTAAATTAACTCACGTGCTCAAGGCATCTAGCCTACACTCTGGTGTCTAACTTCGTTTCTCTCTCGTCTCGACTGAATCTTCAAATAGGCCTTTTGCCGCTTGCTATTTCTTTATATAAACCGCTAAGCCTAAACACTCAACTTAGTCCGCGCGCGCAGTAATTGCGCCACTTAAACAACACTCGCGATATTTGCTCTATTAGGCACGAAAACACAGGTATGGCCCACAACTTTCAAATATATCACACGACTACCAAATATAACACACAATTATAGTTTAGGCTTTATTATGGCCTAAATTAATATATCTTCTTGAAGACTTTTTACATCCCAGCAATGCTTGCTCGCGCCGTCACGTGGGCTGACAGTCACGTGGGCTGAGCGCACATCGAAAATATCTGGGCGATAAATATGCCTTTACGTGAGGGGGGCAGCCGGGTGTCTTTCCGGCCCCATCACATATCTCCCTCCTGATTTTGTTGTCGTCCCGACAACATCACTACATCTGGCGCTTCAATTGTAACCTCTCAGATCGTTGATGCTGCGTAGGACTCTTTCTGAGCGGCGATGCTTTGGGCTGAGCTTCTGTAATAGGTACAGCCCGGCTGGGGACCCTCTTGGTCGTCATATCCCTACGTTGTCGGACTGGCAGTTGCTGTGATCTAGAAGACTCGCTCCCCTGTGCCCCGTCGCTGTCTGCCCGTGACATCTGCCTGTCAGTGCATGCAACTGTCGACTTTGTAGGGAGATCGCTCTTGACGTGTTTTCCACTCATTTTGTGTGGACGGTGGCTTACGTTCCCCACAACCTGCTTTTGATGAGTCTCCTCTGCTAAACCTTGATTTGCACTCCCTCCTATCTGCTTAGGACGGGTTTCCTCTCCTAGACGACGGCCAATTTTCTCGGCGCCCTTAGTGTGACAGTTGTCGTGGCCATCTCTTCGCTTACGCCCTAAAAGCAACCTGGTTGTGACAGTACTCTTCGGGAAAGAGCTCCTTGAGGGACAGGTAGATATGAAGTGTTCAGTGGACTTGCATCGAAAACATCTCTTCGGAAGCGGGCCTTGAGGGCACTTGGCTGCCATGTGGTCTGACTTCTTCTTCTTCTTCTTCGATCCTTAACCACTGACCGTCAAAGCAGTCAGTGGCCATCACGCCTAGTGGCGTCTTGTAGGGCAACAACAAATTGATTCCACTTTGCACGGTCGGTGGCCATCCTTCGTACAGTGCCCCAACTCTGGTTCATTCTTTGCATCTCAGCCTCCACAGTCCTCCGCCAAGTTGTTTTTGGTCGGCCTCTCTTTCGCTTTCCTTCAGGGGTCCAAAGCATAGCTGTTCTTGTGATGGCATCGGGGTCTCTTCTGAGGACATGACCAACCCAGCTCCAGCGTCTGCCAGCTATGATGGTATGCATGTCCTCTTGCTTGCTACGAGTAAGCAGATCTTGGTTGGTGATGGTATTCGGCCAAAAGATTCGATGAATTTTTCTTAGGCATGTTGTGTGAAAAGAGGACAATTTTGACATTTCCTTCTCTGTGACTCTCCAGCATTCCGCACCATAGAGAAGCACAGAAATCACGCAACTCTGGTATAATCTTAATTTTGTGCTTGTGCTGTATTGGGAGGACTTCCAGATGTTATTTAGGCTAAAGAAGGCTGTTCTTGCCTTATTCATTCTGATGTTGATGTCTTTGCCTGCCCCACCGTCTGGTGTTACTATGCTTCCTAGGTATGTGAAGGTATCTGTCTGTACCAGTTGCTGATTCCTTACTGATATGGGCTCAGGGTTGCTCACATTGAGCGTCATGACCTCAGACTTCTTTAAATTGATGTTTAAGCCCACCTGCTGGCTAAATTTATTAAGTCTATCCGTTTTTTCCTGGATGTGTTGATGTGAATGTGCCAGCAGTGCAATGTCATCTGCATATTCCAGATCTTCCAATGTTGAAAATGTAGTCCATCTTATTCCTCTTGGACTGCCCTCTGTTGTCTGGCGCATCACCCAGTCTATGACTGTTAAAAATAGAGTGGTTGATAAGGGGCATCCCTGTCGTACTCCTGTCTTCACCTCGAAGGTTAGGTTGCTCTGCCCAACACTACACGTAAAGTTGGCATAGAGGCTTTTTATGATTGACACTATGCAGCTTGGAATTCCATAAGCCCTCAGTATTTTCCATAAACTGTCCCTATGTATGCTGTCAAAAGCCTTTTCAAAATCAACAAAATTTATGTAAAGCTGTCTTTGCCATTCTGAGCACTGCTCTATAATGTTCCTGAGAGTGAATATATGGTCTACACATCTTCTGTTCTTTCTAAATCCTGCTTGTTCTTTCCTCAGTTTGTAGTCTACTGCCTTTGAAATTCTCTGTATAATTATCCTGCCTAGTATTTTGCTGGGAACTGAGAGAAGAGTGATTCCTCTCCAATTATTGCAGTCTGAAAGATCTCCCTTCTTGGGCAATTTGACAATTATTCCTTTGTTCCACTCTGATGGTGTTGTCCCCGTTTTCCACACTTGTGCAAATAGTGGTTCTAATAGTTCTGCTGCTAGCTCAGGGTCTGTCTTAAATAGCTCTGCATTTAAGTTATCATGGCCCGGAGCTTTACCGTTCTTTAACCCTTTGATTGCTGTGATGATTTCTTCTTTTCGTGGAATGTCTGTATTTACATCTAGATCGTTTTCAGCCTCAGGAACATTCAATTGTGTCTCTGGTATTTCCTTGTTCAGAGTTTCTCTGAAGTGCTCTGCCCATCTTGTTTCCTGTCCCTCTGCTGTCTTGATGAGATTTCCTTGCTTATCTCTTACTAATGTAATATTGTTTGCACCTTGTTTTCCGCTGATGAATTTAGTTATTTTGTATACTGTGCTTTGTTCATTTCTCAGTGCTGCCTCTTCTGCCTGTTTTGCAAGATCGTCTAGGAAATTCCTTTTGTTGGCTCGGGTTTGGCGTTTAACTTCCCTGTCCAGTTGACTGTACTGTTCGCTATATAGTTGCTTTAACCTGGGGGACTTCGCTTCTGTTTTCTTTCTTTTCATTTCCTTTCTCATCTTTATGGTGTTTAGTGTTTCTGGTGTTATCCAGTCTTGCTTCTTCCTTTCCTGGAATCCTAAGCATGATTTGCTACTTTCCTTATATATTGTTGAAATGGTGTTAAATTTCTGGTCTATATCATCAGTCAATGTCTTTTCCTGGCTTTTGGCAAATTGATATCGTTTCTTAATGTCGGCCGCAAAAGCTTTTCTGGTAAGGGGGTCCTTCAATTTGCTGATGTCAAACCTTTTCTGTGTAGTTACAGTTGGTCCAGCCCTTCTTAGTTTCACTTTCAGTTTTGCTACTACTAAATGGTGATCGCTTCCCACATCTGCACCTCTTCTTACCTTCACATCTTGTAATGCATGTCTCCATCTACCGTTAACCATGATGTGGTCTATCTGGTTTCTGTCCCGACCATTTGGTGATTCCCATGTTAACTTGTGAATTTCCTTATGTGGGAAAAGTGTTCCTCCAATGACCAGGTTGTTAATGCTACAGAAACTTATTAGCTTATCCCCATTTTCGTTTGCTATTCCGCTGCCGCATTTCCCCATTGTTCTTTCATTATATGTATTGTGTGTACCAACTTTCGCATTGAGGTCTCCCATTACTATAACAAGATCATATCTAGGTGTGTCCTCCATTTCTTTCTGCAGTTGTTGATAGAATTCATCCTTGACCTCCTCATCGCTATCATTCGTTGGTGCGTAGCATTGTATTATTGTAGTGTTGGTGAATCTCCCTCTCAATCTCAATCGTATCAGTCTGTTGTTGATGGGTTTCCATTCCAGTAATGTCCTTTCTATCCCTTTCTGTAGAATAATGGCTACGCCTTCACTGTGCTGTCCATCCTCTCTTCCAGAGTAAAGTACTGTTTCTCCTGTTGCTGTTTTAACTTTTCCTGCCCCTGTCCATCTGCTCTCGCTTATCCCCAGGATGTGTAACCTATAGTTTCTCATTTCTGCCGTGACCTGTCTTAGTTTACCTGTCTCGTACATTGTCCTGACATTCCAAAAACCTATTCTTGTATCCTGTTTTGCGGTCAGGACATCCGTTTTCATGTCAGTGGCTTCCTTTCGGCTTTCACCACTGACAGTCATACGAGCCACAGACTCCGAATGTCCATCCCGCAGCAAAGTTTGTTCATTTGATGTTGTTTCCGTAACTTCATTGTTTTTTTACATAGACAGGGGTGTCAGCCCTATGCTAAAACCCCCAACCTGGAGGACCAGGGTACCAGCTTTTGTCTGACCCCTACCCACACAGACCAGTCCAGCTTGGTTGAACCTACCAGGAGTAAAACTCCCACTGGCATAGCTCTATGGATTGTCAGGGTACGCAAGCTGCCATACCGCTACAAGGTATAGGTACCATTGATGGCAGATGTGGTCTGACAGGTCTCCACAATTGTAGCATCTTATCTTTCTGGGCTTCCTCTGTGCCATGGGTCGCTTCCTGCTGCCCTTACACTCTTGACCGCCAATGCCGCATACATAAATTGCTTCCATGCCCTGGGCCGATGATTTGCTGTCAAACTCTACTCGCTCATTCCTCGCCAAACTCCGGAATCCCTTTCTGAAGATCTTGGTCTGATGTACGAATACATCATTACCCCCATCATCTGGCGTGATGAACCCCCATCCCCTGTGGACACTATACCACTTGCACATCCCTTTTCGCCTTGTCGGTGCAACTGCGTTTGTTTGTGCTGTCAGCTCACAGCTTTCCTTGACAACAGCCTGACTCTCACATACAAGAAGGGCTAGTTGCGGTTCCTGCGGACACACCTCCTCGTCTTGCGTTGGCTGTTCCCGCGGTTGGCATGGTGCTCTCTTTCTCTGCACCTCCTCTTGTGCTGGCGAACTGGCCTGTGACATCTGTGCTAGCTGGGCGTTTAGGAGAGATAATTCTGCTTTGAGTGCCTCCTTTTCACTGTGGGCTTCTGGACTTGCTATCTGCACCAGTGTCTCTGGCTTTTTGCCTCCCAAGAAAACAGAACATTCCCTAGACCCCTGACTCCCGGCCTGGAAATTCCTGGTCATCTCACCGACTGGGAGCCGCGCTAGCGTAGTGGTTACAACACCGCTCTGGCGACCGGGTGATACAGGATCAAACCCGGGCGACGGCATTTGAGGATTTTTCGTCGACCGGGATTTGGTCTGGATTAACTCGAGACCTGGTGAGGACATTTGAAGGAGTGTCGTCGACCAGGGACTGGCGGCTCCTAAGCCGACCCAGCTGCAATGGGTACCTCCGAAATCGGCGAGTATTTGCCTGAATGGCGAGAGACACCTGTCTCTGTACAAGAAATAAAGGGATACTCACGAAAATCAATGTCAGGTTAGACATAAAATAATAACCTGAGATTTTGCCTCGAGTATTAGCGGGCGTACGCAAAAAAAAAAAAAAAAAAAAAAAAAAAAAACTCACCGCCTGGTGGTTGCTCGCTGTAGGCTTCCTCCACTATTTCCAGTAACTTCTCAGGGCTGGCCTTGGCTCCACCACGTATCCGTAATTCTCTAGATACCCATGGTGTAACGTTGTTCCAGATTACGTCTACTTTGTCTTCCGCACAAAAGGGCCCCATCTTCCACACGGCCTCTACATCT
This sequence comes from Oreohelix idahoensis, assembly GCA_024509875.1. NCBI lineage: Eukaryota > Metazoa > Mollusca > Gastropoda > Stylommatophora > Oreohelicidae > Oreohelix > Oreohelix idahoensis. The sequence continues at coordinate 1,097,016 of JAMPIV010003274.1, read as the reverse complement.
TCCACAAACTCTTGCCAAGTGGGACTTCCCTCTCCACCAAATAGCCTTACCTCTGGTACCTCCACGTACACTACCTTCACAGGCGCATTAGCTATCTTGCTGCAAGAATGCACTGCTGCGTGTTTACACTATTTGTTCGTTTGCTGTTTGCTCGGTGTCACTGCCTGCCTATCCTGCCGACGACGCCAATTGTGAAAGGGTGGGCGAGATGATGATGATGATTATATTGTGATGTTTGATCACTCTCTAGCACATTCGCACCGACCCGAACAACAATAAAACTCTTGATTCTGAGGCAGGGGCTGTATTTATTTTTACAACCCATTCAGTGACTAAGAGCACACTGAAGCAAACATTAAATAAACCAAACACTAAACAAACAAAACAAAACACCCAACAGTGCTCGATTGCTAATCTGAAGAAGCAAACAAAGCAACGAATAGTTAAAATCATAGTTGAATAACGATACTCTCACCTGCCAAACAGTCCTTCCACGCCACCTGACACCCTTAACTATCACACACGCACACACTCATGCGTGTCGTCCAATGCGACTAGTAAGGTGTTGTGCATGAGGCTGGCAATCTCACCGTGTAACATCGATTGCTACCAAAACTACTACTGCAAGAGCACACACTCAGCTATCACACAGAAACACACACACACTCATGCATGTCGTCCAATGAGACTAGTATGGTGTTGTGCATGGGGCTGGCAATCTCACCATGTAACACAGATTGCTACCGAAACCACTACCGCAAGAGCACACACTCAGCTATCACACACACACACTCATGCATGTCGTCTAGCGATACTAGTATAGTGTTGTGCATGAGGCTGGCAATCTCACCATGTAACAGATTGCTACCGAAACCACTACTGCGAGGGCACACTCAACTATCACACATGAATACTCATGCATGTCGTCAATGAGACTAGTCTGGTGTTGTGCATGAGGCTGGCAATCTCACCATGTAACACAGATTGCTACCGAAACCACTACTGCACGAGCATATGAATACTTCATGCGGAGGCAAACCACACTGGTGGCCCAATGCTCCCTCAGGAGTGGAGAAGAGAAATATATATCTCCAAGTGAGCCCACGTGCTCTCACAAACCATTCTACACATAACCATAATTAAATAATAATAAAATGGACATAAAATAATATTCAACTATCTGTACAACAAATACTCTCAATAATGAGAATAAACCACCACCCCGCAACTGCTCCATCTCAATATTTATTCCTGCATTCTGAACATGTCGTAAATGACGACTGGTGCGCCTGGCAACAAGCGTGTCGTATATGACCCCTGATGAGATTGGGAACTCATCACATGAAACACATTGTTACAAAAACAACCCTCGTAATAGCATAGAAATGCTTCTTGTGGGCCTGTAATGGACACCAGCTGCATTGGTGTTTCCATGCTCCGCCGGGAGCAACCAGAGAAACACATGTCTCAACAAAGGAGTGGCCTCGCGCTCTCCCGAAATCTAAATACATATCCTCACCTCACTCAAAGTAACCCACTAAAGATATACAGTAGAAATATCAATAATCGTGAAATACACTTAATTACAATATCAAAGAATAAAATAAAATTACTCTTACATTAAGGAATAAAATATAACTACTCTTGACTTAACACTAAAACTATAGTAATCACCAAATGGCCCTCCGACTGCCATCTTGATATTTTTGCTACCAGGTTGATATTATCTAAATTCACGTGAAATAGTTTCATACCATATTTGCCTTTCTGAAAAATGAAATAATCGCTCTTAAACGTTCACATCTATCTATCTATTTAACTCACTAAACATTAAAACAGACTCGTGCTGAATATAATTTCAGACTTATAGAACACGAATGCTAAATTAAATTAACTCACGTGCTCAAGGCATCTAGCCTACACTCTGGTGTCTAACTTCGTTTCTCTCTCGTCTCGACTGAATCTTCAAATAGGCCTTTTGCCGCTCGCTATTTCTTTATATAAACCGCTAAGCCTAAACACTCAACTTAGTCCGCGCGCGCAGTAATTGCGCCACTTAAACAACACTCGCGATATTTGCTCTATTAGGCACGAAAACACAGGTATGGCCCACAACTTTCAAATATATCACACGACTACCAAATATAACACACAATTATAGTTTAGGCTTTATTATGGCCTAAATTAATATATATCTTCTTGAAGACTTTTTCATCATCATCATCAGTTGCCATCTCCATAACGAAGGTTGGCTGTAATGGATATCCAACGTCTTCTGTCTCTTGTCTTGGTGGTGCACTCTGATAGACTCTTTCCTGTCCATCTTTTGATGTTATCTTCCCACTTATAGCGCTGTCTTCCCCTTGCACGTTTGCCTTCAACTCTCCCTTCTGTTATGGTCTTCTGAAAGGTGTTATGCCTTTTTATGTGGCCAAAGTATTTTAGCTGCCGAACTTTGACCTCCCTCATTAGTTCTCTTTTCATACCTAGATTTTCTAGGACCTCCTTATTTGTTTTCATCTCTTTCCATGAGATACGCCCCATTCTTCTATATATCCACATTTCAAGAGCCTCAATTCTTTCTTCCAAATGCTTATTCATCGTCCATGTTTCTGCACCATACAGAAATGCAGAATATATATAACACTTTATGATTCTCAGTTTTAATTTGTGAGATAACTGTTTGGATGTCAGTATATGTTTCATGTTGTTGAATGTAGCTTTGGCCATTCCTATTCTCTTCTTGATTTCTGTTTCACATCTGCCATCTTCTGTTATTATATGACCAAGATATACGTAGCTCTTGACTTGTTCCAGGATTTTCCCATTTACGCTTATCTTTAATGTGGGTTTATCGTCTGTTTTGCTAATTATCATAGTTTTTGTTTTCTCAATATTAATGTCGAGTCCATATTCATGACTTATACTGTTCACTTGCTTCACTAGTTCTTGTAACTCCTGTTCGCTTTCAGCTAACAACACGGTATCATCTGCATATCTAAGGTTGTTTATTGACCTTCCACTGATGTTCAGTCCTGGTATTTCCTGTATCTGTTTGAAATTTTTTTCGGTGTATAAATTAAATAGGCAGGGGGACAGCACACAACCTTGTCTGACACCTCTTTTTATGTCTATGTATGGTGAATAATTCCTTCCAGATCTTACTGTGGCAGTTTGCTCCCAATAAAGGTTACTGAGTATTCTTATATCTTTTCCATCAATACCTATGTCTTCGAGGCATTCAATTATTTTCTCATGATGGACTCTGTCAAAAGCCTTCTTATAGTCAATGAAGCACATATACATACTTTTTTGGACCTCTGTATATTTTTCTGCTAATATTCTTAGGCAAAATATTGCCTCTCTTGTTCCACTGTTCCGTCTAAAACCAAACTGTTCTTCTTGGATTTCGCTGTCTACTTTACTTTTTATTCTTTCCTGTATGATTTTGAGCAGTATCTTAATTGCATGACTCATCAGGCTGATTGTTCTGAAGTCTGAACATTCTGTTGCATTTGGTTTTTTGGGCAATGTTATAAAAACTGATGTCTTCATGTCGTGTGGTATATATCCTGTATTGTATATATCGTTGCATATTTCTGTGATTGTATCTATACCAAAGCTCTCCAGAGCTTCTATCATTTCAATTTTTATGTTATCCATGCCTGCTGATTTTCCTTTTTGTATCATATGAATGGCATTCTCTACTTCTGATCTGAGAATGTTTGGGCCTTCATTAGAATCTGGTGATGGTTTTTTACCTCTGTTGTCCTCGAATAGTTCTTTTACGTATTCTGCCCATCTGTTTGATATGTCTTTCTCATCAAGTAATATTACACCATTTTTGTTCTTGATACAGCTTCCTCCTTGTGCAAACCGCGACCGATTTGATAATTTCTTTATTTCTTCATGCATATCTCTTGTCATGTGCTTTGCTTCCAAGTCTTCTATTTCCTTGCATTTTGTTTCTATCCACCGTTCTTTTGCTTCTCTACACATAGTACGTATGTCATTGTCTATTGTTTTATATTCTGGAGTGTTTTTTGCTTTCTTTCTTTCTGCCATTTTATTCAAGATGTCATCTGTCATCCAAATTTGATTTTTCTTAGACTCCTTTTTAGGTAAATTTGCATTTGCTGATTGTATGCTTGTTTTTAAGCATTCCCATTTTGCGGTTGCTTTTTCTTCTGGGTTTTCTCTTCTATACTGCTCCATGCTTTCTGTCAATAACTGTTGATATTTATTTTTGACGTCGATTAAATATTTCTGTTTTATATCTGGTTGTTTCAGCGCTGATATTTCTATCTGGGGTTCCTCCTGTCTTCTGTTTCCTGCTCTTTTCAGCTTTATATTTACTTTGATGACGACTGGATTGTGATCTGAATTTATGTCGGCGCCAGGATGTGTCTTTGCACTTGTGACACTGTTCTTAAATCTATGTTTTATCATGATATAGTCGATTTGATTTCGTGTTACATCTCCTGGGCTTTTCCATGTGTATAATTTCCTTGGGTGGTGTTCAAAAAAGGTGTTACATATGACCAGCTGGTTTTCTTCACAGAACTGGATAAGTCTGTCTCCTCTATCATTTCTTGTCCCTAATCCATACTGTCCTACTATTTTCTTGTATTTTCCTTTTCCTACTTTTGCATTCATATCACCCATTACTATCAACACATCTGTAGATTTGACTGGTTTAAGTGTGTGTTGTAGCTCTTCATAGTATTCTTCTATTTCTTCCTCGCTGTGATCTTTAGTTGGTGCATAAGTTTGTAAGATTGATATGTCGAATGGCTTTGCTCTCATCTTTAGTAACATCATTCTGTCATTGTGTGTCCAGTATCCACATACGTATTTTTCTAACTCCTTCTTTATCAACATTCCTACTCCTCTTTCATGTTTTTCTCCTCCTGAGTGTATAAGCGTGTACTGGTCTCTTGTTATGTAGCCTGTATCCAAAAGTCTTGCCTCTGCAACTCCCAGTATATCGAGTTTCATGTCTGTTGCCTCTAATATAAGATTGTCAAGCTTTCCTTCTCGGTTTAGAGTTCTAACATTCCATGTTCCTATTTTTAGGCTTCTCCTGCTAGTTTTTAGGTGGTCTTTCTCAGAATTTAAGGAACACTCGTCATTATGTACTTCCTTACTCATTAGAGGAGTTGCCTCTTCCCTGTTAATTTGTACAGTAGATTCTTCCCCAGGGGACAGAGAGTTCTCTACATATCGGTTCTTATCTTGTTGTTGTGATCCCATTACGTTCTGTAGGAAGTACGTGGTAAGGCCCCAATCTCTTCCACGGTGGCTAGCATCCCAGCAATGCTTGCTCGCGCCGTCACGTGGGCTGACAGTCACGTGGGCTGAGCGCACATCGAAAATATCTGGGCGATAAATATGCCTTTACGTGAGGGGGGCAGCCGGGTGTCTTTCCGGCCCCATCATATTCCCATTGGAACTTACAGTTAAATACATGATATAAGACTGCGTCCTGATAGAGAATAAAGTATGAGATGGCGGATCAATATTGGCAGTTGGTATAGGAATCATTCAACGTGTAAAGATGCTAATGTTCATGATGAATCATATTAAACTTGTCTACGTGGATCAATGAATTTGTACACTTGATGCTGTTAGCACAGTTGGCTAGTTATACGTTTTAGGATTGTTAGGAGATAGCTTCAGCGAGGACTTGGGCCATCTATTATTAATCATAGCCCACACTTCAGAGTTTCGTCACAGTTTTCTTGGGGGGCTCGTATATTGGATTTGTTGAGGCTATCGGATGAAAATTATTTCAAGAAGTCGCTTTGATTTCGTTGATTACTGTTAAAAGTCAAGTTATGGACACTCGAATTGATTTTGGCCCAACGGTTTGTTAGCTAAATGGATGTTATATCAACTAACTGGAAGAAATAAGGTACCAGAATAAAATTATTTCAAAGTCGTACACGAAACGTGAAATTTTAAGAATGAAGATGTATTTAATTGTTACCTTCGTAGCAAGAGATGAACCTGACATTATTATTTTGTCAAGGCCTGAACTACTACGTTATGGCTTGGCAAACTGTCAGTTTCACCGTGGACCGTTTGCTTTGAGGGGCCGGCTGCACTTTGTAGTAATTGCTATCGTTATTGCACAGAAAAAGAGAAACTGCCCGTTTGCTGTAATCAAAAGGTGACCTCAACCGCCAAGGAGACAAAGTTGATCTTCAACAGTCAACATCCAAGAGGGCATTTATAAATACATAACGTCTACCATGGATAATTTATAATCGACGCGAGATTTGTGGATGTTGATTTGCTTCTCCGCTTCTTTTTCGGACGATTGACTTATCACGTCGGAAACACTGTAGATTGTTTCCAGTGACGATATTGACGCTTCAATTTTACTGGGTGTTACGTCCGTTTTCACATAAGTATTAAGTGTGTGGACTTAACAGATTAACACATGCTTCAATCTTTGCTGGATGTACTTTAGTTACGCATCCATGTAAGTAATAATAACTTATATTTATTATGCACTAAAGCGCACAAATTTGGTGCGATATATTCGTTGGTTGCCAAAGAGCGCTTACGCGTCAGAGAGAGACAAAATGCCGGCTTAAGAAGGCAGACGTTGGTCTGATCCAAGAGTCCCATATTTCGGGACGAGTCTACGAATATACATTTTGTTACCTTCCAGGAGGAAGTGTCAGCTTCAGCCAATTCTGGCTCGTTTGTATATGTATCTTAAATTGATACCCGCTTTATAAATACCCAGCAAGATCTAGTCAGGGCTTCGGCGTGGTCCTTGATGGCCCGTTGCTAGTGTGTACGGATCCTCTGAGGGAAAATATATTTGAATTTAAATGCACTTAAGTTTTCCCAGTGAATATGTCCGGCGTCTCAGATATTGAATAAGGAGGGAATCTTTAAGCCACGAGATTATTTATGAGGTCCATCAAATGAATATGGAATGTGGATATTAACTTCATGATATACATGCTTGATTTATTTGTAACCGTCAATGTAAGAGTTTGTCTATCCTAGATTTGTCATCGTCTTCGTTCGTTCATCAAAATTAAAGATGTTTATTGGAAAAATAACTTATCAGCCAATGGGTCAAGTATATTATATTACCAAGTTGGTCAAGGATCCTATTTTTGTTGTTGGACATAAATTAACCTTGATTTAAGTGTTCGAACTCATCACACGACATTTGCGTCTTGACACTGTAGTCGTCTACCTGTAAGCCCGACATATACTGACAACGTTTTAAGTCAGTGAACATTATTAACCCTAATCAAAACCAATGTATCAATCTAGGCTACGACGTGTTTATTATCCAAGGCGATAAGAACACCACAATACCAGACACACAATAACACTGGGGCATAACGTAAATCTGTTTACGTTATCCAGCATCTTGAGAGGTCAACACCTTCAGTTTTTCCATGTGACTACAGTGAATTGTGTATACCTTTGGAATAGTATCTGTACTGCAGTGAGGAAATGGCAGAACTTCCTTATACAGATAAGTACTTTGTTTGTGCAGTGCCTTGATTCTATGTTCAGAGTCTTGTCAGACATCTTGATTCTTTTATTTTTTTCGATAACTGTTGTTCTTTCTGTTCGTTAGACGGTTGATAGATGAATAATTTTCATCTTATGATGAGGCTATTCATTGCTGTTCTGTAGACCTATTATTTAATAGTCTCTTTCGGAGGCCAGCATTCGGTGCTAAGAGATATTTAAGTTCCGGTTGAGCCTATTGTATTCTTGCGTGGTTATCTGTGACGTCACGTCTTTTCTTGTATTGTAATTTACGTCATTCATAACTTTATTTTCATTCTTGTAATGTTTGTGATACGTTGGCGTTACCTTACTGTCTTTTTAATATTTACAGCATCTCTGTCATGAGTATATTGCCACTCATTCATTCATAATCCTCCACTCCCAAAGAAGCATAGGAATTCAACGAACACATGCCAAGTCCTTCTGTCACGTGCCATCATCTCAAGTTCCTTCCACATTCTCTTTATCATTTTCATCTCTGTTTCCAGCTCTCTTCTCCATGTGCTTCTTGGTCTACCTCTGCCTCTCTTGCCCTGGGGGTTCCAGAACAAGGACTGCCTTGTAATGCTATCAACAGGTTTCCTCAGTGTGTGTCCTATCCATCGCCATCGTCTTCTTCTCATCTCTTGTTCCACTGGCACTTGTCTAGTTATTGTCATCAGTTCCACGTTGATAACCTTGTCATACCATTTTAATCCCTCTATTCTACGCAAGCACCCATTTATGAAAGACTGTAGCTTCTTGGTTGTTGTATTTGTTGTTCTCCATGTCTCAGAGCCATACAATAGGACTGACTTGACATTTGAGTTGAAGATTCTTATTTTCGTGTTGGATCCGATTTCTCTTGATCTCCATACATTTCCCAATGCAATGAAAGCTCCCCTTGCTTTTTGTATTCTTATTTTGATATCACTGTCTGTCCCTCTAACTTTGTCAATATTGCTGCCAAGATATGCAACAATGCAAAATTATGGACAACAATTTAATGTAGGACATCGAAGAAATCAAGAAACAAGAGACAAATTTGCGGTCACAATATCCAACAAATTCCAAGTGCTCCAACAGCTGTAAGATGTAGAGAATACAGAAGACTATTGGCAGCAAATCAAAACGGTTTGGAATGAGACATGTGAAGAAATACTGGGGAAAAGGGAACGACAACAAAAAGCATGGATAACAACAGAAACCATCAATAAGATAAAAGACAGAAAAAACAAGAAAGCAGATTTAAACACAAGCAAAACGAGAAGTTCCAAAGCCATGGTTCAAGAAGTACACAGAAGCAAACAAAGAAGTTTTAAAAGAAGTATCAAAAGAGACAAGAGGAAGTATATTGAGGAGTTAGCAAGAGAGGCAGAAGATGCTGCAGCCAAAGGAAATATGAGAGAACTGTATAACCGCACAAAGAAGCTGACAGGGAAATACACGCAAACAAGTTGACAGAATATTTTGAGGACCATCTCAATAGACCAGCTCCACAAAACCCCCCGGACATCCAGCCAGCAGAGGAAGAGCTACAAATTAACGGTGAAAGACCAACGAAGGAAGAAATAAAGAAAGCCATAAAGCTTCTAAGAGATGGAAAAGCGTCTGGACCTGATGGCATTCCAGCAGAGGCCATCAAAGCAGATATGGACACGGCTACAGAAATGTTATATAAATTACTTGGTAAAGTCTGGGAAAAGGAAGAGATACCAGCAGAATGGAAGGAAGGATATCTGGTTAAGTTGCCTAAGAAAGGAAATTTACAAGAGTGCACAAATTATAGAGGAATAATGTTACTATCAGTGCCAGGAGAAGTATTAAATAGGATTATCCTTGAGAGATTAAAAGAGTCCACAGACAAGAAACTGAGAGATGAACAAGCAGGTTTTCGACAAAACAGATCCTGTACAGACCAGAGAGCCACTTTGAGAATAATAGTTGAACAAAGTCTGGAATGGAATTCACCATTATACATCGGATTTGTGGACTACGAAAAGGCATTTGACAGTGTAGACAGAGAATCACTTTGGAAATTGATGAGGCATTATGAAGTTCCCCTGAAGATCATTAATTTAATAAAGAAAACATATGAAGACATGACATCCAGAGTTTTTCATGAAGGACAGCTTACAGAACCATTTGGGATAAGAACAGGAGTGCGACAGGGATGCCTCTTGTCTCCATTTCTTTTCTTATTAGCAATAGACTCGGTTATGAGAACATCAACAACACACAACAGAAATGAATCCAGTGGACTCTGACTAAGCAGTTGGATGATCTTGATTTTGCTGATGACTTGGCTCTTCTGTCCCATAACCGTAATCAGATGCAGGACAAATTGAAAACACTCGATGGGAGGTCACAGCAATTGGGTCTGAAAATACACAGGAAGATAATGAGAATAAATGCAGGTAATGAAAACAGGGTTGAACTTGAAGAAGCACCAATACAAGATGTAGAATCGTACACATATTTTGGCAGCAATATATTGCGTCTCGTCTTTGTCTTATTTAGTGGAAGCATTTGTTTTATTTTAAAGTGATTATTTTTCGCGACACTTTACTATCAGTTTGTTTTATTTATTTGTTTCCACTAATCTCTTTGCAGTAACAGTTTCTTTTCGGGGCATATTGTACGATTCTTCATTGATACATTGGTTGTTTACTTATATTGAATGATATTGACATTTTAATATAGATATTGGTATCGATAGTGATTCTTATTCGAGCTACGGTTTGTAGTTAGTTAATACAGATTTAAGACTTTTTTTTTAGGTTTGCGAACCTGATTGTTTGACATTACGATTACAGTAATCGTCACAAACTGATCATGACGGATTTCGATCAGTTTCTAGAACAAGAGAGAAAACTTGGTCAAGAAGGAGCGGAACTCGATAAATATATTGCATTACACAATGGAGGAGGCAAAGAAGGAAGCAAGAGAGCAAAGAGCTCTCGATAGAGAAGAGAAAATCAGATTGGCAGCAAAAGAAAATCAAGTTAGCAGAAATTGAAAGAGATAAAGAACTCGATGAACAACATAAATAACGATATCAATTTGCCAAAAGTCAGGAAAAGACATTGACTGATGATATAGACCAGAGGTTCAACGCCGTTTCAGCAGTATATAAGGAAAGCGGCAAGTCGTGCTTGGGATTCTGGGGGGGGGGGGGGGGGGGGGGGGGAAGGCAAGACTGGATAACACCAGAAACATTAAACACCATAAAACTGAGAGGGGAGGTGAGAGGAGAGAGGACAGAAGCGGAGTCTCCCAGATTGAAGCAACTATATAGCGGGCGGTGCGGTCTTCTGTACAGGGAGGTTGAGCGCCAGACCCGAGCCGACAAAGGGAATTTCCTGGACGATCTTGCGGGACAGGCGGAGGGGGCTGCGCTGGGAGATGGACGGAGCACAGTGTACAGAATGGCTAAATTCATCGGCGGAAAACGGGGTGCGGGCAGTATTACATTAGTGAGAGATGGGCAAGGAGGTCTCATCGCGGAAGCAGAGGGATGGGAGGCGGGGTAGGCAGAGCACTTCGGAGAGGCTCTGGACAAGGGGCCACCAGAGACACAATTGAATGTTCCTTGGCTGAAAGCGATCTGGATGTGAATACAGACGTTCCGCGAAAGGAGGAGGTCGTCACAGCGGTCGGGGGGTTGGGGAACGGAGGGGCTCCTGGCCATGATAACTTGGGTGCAGAGCTGTTTGGGACGGACCCTGAGCTGGCGGCAGAGCTGTTGGAACCGCTTTTTGCACGGGTCTGGAGGGCGGGGACGGCACCGTCAGAGTGGAACAAGGGAATGGTTGTCGGGTTGCCCGGGAGGGGAGATCTTGCGGACTGCAATGGTTGGAGAGGAGTCACTCTTCTCTCGGTTCCCAGTAGAGTACTGGGCAGGATGGTTATACAGAGGGTTTCGAGGGCAGTGGACCACAGGCTGGGGAAGGGGCGGGCAGGATTTGGAAAGAACAGAGGATGTGTAGATCATATGCTCACTCTCAGGAACATTATGGGGCAGTGCTCGGGGTGGCAGGGACAGCGGTGCATTGGTTTCTTCGTTTTGAAAAGGCTTTTGCCAGCGTACATAGGGACAGTTTGTGGAAAATACTGGGGGCTTATGGAATTCCAAGCTGTATAGTGTCAATAATAAAAAGCTTCTATGCCAACTTTGCGTGTAGTGTTGGGCAGAGCGGCCTGGTATTTGGGGAGAAGACGGGAGTGCGACGGGGATGCCCCTTATCAACCGCTCTATTTTTAACAGTCATAGACTGGGTGATGCGCCAGACAACAGAGGGCGGTCCAGGAGGAAAAAGATGGACTACATTTTCTACATTGGAGGATCTGGAGTATGCAGATGACATTGCACTGCTGGCGCGTTCGCATCAGCACATCCAGGAAAAAACGGATAGACTTAATAAGTTTAGCCAGCAGGTGGGCTTGAACATCAATTTAAAGAAGCCAGAGGTCATGACGCTTAATGTGAGCAACCCTGAGCCCATATCAGCAAGGAATCAGCAACTTGTACAGACAGACACCTTCACATGCCTAGGATGCATGGTAACACCAGACGGCGGGGCAGGCAAAGACATCAGCGTCAGAATGAATAGGGCAAGAACAGCCTTTTTTATCCTGGGCAGCATCTGGGGGTTCTCTCAGTGCAGCACGGGCGCAAAATTGGGATTGTATCGGAGCTGTGTGCTTTCTGTGCTTCTCTGTGGTGCGGAGTGCTGGGGAGTTGCAGAGGGGGAGATGTCGGGGTTGTCCTCTTTTCACACAACATGCCTGGGAGAAGTTCACCGAATCTTTTGGCCGAATGCCATCACCGGCCGGGATCTGCTTACTCAGAGCAGGCAAGAGGACATGCACACCATCATGGCTGGCAGACGCTGGAACTGGGTTGGCCATGCCCTCAGAGGGGACCCCGATGCCATCACAGGAACAGCTATGCTTTGGACCCCTGAAGGAAGGCGAAAGAGAGGCCGACCAAAAACAACCTGGCGGAGGACTGTGGAGGCTGAGATGCAAAGAATGAACCAGAGTTGGGGTACTGTACGAAGGATGGCCGCCGACCGAGCAAAGTAGAATCAATTTGTTGTTGCCCTACAAGATGCCACTAGGCGTGATGGCCAGTGACTGCTATGACGGTCGGCGGCTAAGGATCAAAGAAGAAGAAGAAGAGACATGGAGGAGGCAAAGAAGGAAGCAAGAGAGCAAAGAGCTCTCAATAGAGAAAAGAAAATCAGATTGGCAGCAAAAGAAAATCAAGTTAGCAGAAATTGAAAGAGATAAAGAACTCGATGAACAACATAAATCTTGTGAACTTGACAAGCTTCGCCTTCAACAACAGGCAACCATAACTCCAGATTCTACAGCCAGGGGGTTGTCTAGAAAAGAGGTCGCTCCACACTATAGATTAAAAATTGCCATGTTTTGCATCATTGACTGATATAAATTTCTTTCTCTTGGGATTCAAGTCTTGTGCCACAGACATGAACATTCCAAAGACATCTTGGGCTGTTCTTTTATCTGAATTCTGCAAGGGGAGGACTTAACAGCAATTTATAGATGACAACAATAGGAATGATTATAATGCTGTAAAGGCAATTTTATTGCTTAAATATTTTCTTGACGAGGATAGTTTTCGAGGTAAACTGAAAACGTTGTTACCAGATAATAACAAGGATTTCGGCGAATTCATTTCAACTATCGAGATCTGCCTTATGCGATGGATAGATTAATCTGGAATAGCGAAAACATTTGAGAGGCTTGTGGATTTGATTTCAGAGACAAAGTGCTATCATCTTGTAGTACCGATTTGACCGCTAATGTCAACGAACGTATGCCAGTATCTATTGATGATTTTGAAAAATTAGGTAGACAATACATGACAGCACATCCAAATAAGGCTGTCAGTAAGTCTAATGTCATGGAAACATTACCAGTATGTGCCGCTGGTCGAGTCTACGCAAAGAACTTTGATAGATTCCGCACACGTAGCGTTGAAAGACAGTTTGGTTGGGACACTAATAACTCATTTCGAGGGCGTTATAATTTTCCACACCACCGTTCTCCTTCACGGGGATATTTTAGACGAGACACTAATTACCAGTGTAGTGGGTATTGGCGTCGGAGAAGGGTGATTTTTATGATAGGTCAAATTTCAGAAATTATTACTCACATCCGTTACATGGTGGGAGAGGTTTCAAGAGTTCCCATGACTGCCATAAGGGTCATCTACCTTATGATGATCAATACAATCATAAGTCATTGCATTACAAACGAGGTTATAGAAAACAGCATGCACAGGCAAATGCATGCCAAGCTGATGGTTCTATTTTAAGTTAAAAGGACAAAGATACTAATAATAGCACAAATGCTTGTAGTGCTGATGTAGGCAACAGTTTGAGTTGTGGAGAATGCAAGGCTTTGTTTCAACCAGATGCAAATCCTAGACTATTGTTAGGACATGCCTTACGATTGTTGTCTTCACATGAAGGCACAGGTTCTCTCATCTTTCTTAAAGGTTTGCTTTATAATAGCTGTACTTGTGTCAGTCTTAAGGAATACTGATTGCACCACGGTACGCGAGACGATCTTTGATCGATCCTTCCTGTTTTACATGAACTTCTGTTAAGTGTGTGACATTTGTTGGTACCGTCGAGTGCTACCCCTTGGCAGATGTAGAAATTGACACTCCATTTTTCAGAGGTAAAGTAAGAGTATGTGCCTTTCCCCGTCCCTGTATAGATTTAATTATAGGTAACTTCACAAGGATCGAAGATTGCTCTCCTCAGGACATTGATAGATGTGAGATGTTACATCCTTTGTCAGCTAATGCTGTCACGACTAGAGCGCAAATGTTGACAGAAACACAAGAGCAGTCTGGCACAATAAATGAGACCAATACACATAATGCATGTAATTACATTGACAGAGTCTTTTATTAAAACAAAAAGAAGACACGTCATTAAGACGTTTGTTTGCTCTCAGAGATACAAGTAAAATTAAACATGCTAAGAAATCAAGGTATTGGGTTTATGTCAAAGACAATATTTTTATAATTACGTATCCATACGCAAGCAGGTGTTAGTTCCTAGTTCTTTTAGACGATAATTTTATTTAATGCACAGGACGTAGTATTCGCAGGTCATGTGGGTATTGCACGTACCATATAAAGAGTGCTATCACATTTTTATTGGCCGGGCGTAAATAAAGACATCAAAATCTTCTGCAGATCGTGCGTTCTTTGTCAGCAAGTCGCGCGTAATTGCGCACGTAATTTGACACTTCTACATACCACATACATTTCTTTCGTCCGTTCTCTAAAATGGCCGCAGATGTTATCGGGCCCTTGTCAGTGCTGTCTGCAAGAGGATTTCGTTATGTTCTTACGTGCATTGACATGTGCACACGCTGGTCAGAAGCCATTCCTCTAAAGAATATTACATCTACTTCTGTGGCTGACAATATCGCTAATTGTTTCTCGCCTTGGATTTCCTGATGAAATACTGCCAGACAGAGGTACGCAGTTTGTTTCAGGTATTATGACACAAGTGTTAAATACATTACACATTAATCATTCACTATCAGCCATACATAATCCAGCTAGTAATGGGTTAGTAGAACGATTCAACAGTACAATAAAACAGTTATTGAGGAAGGTTACTTCTAGTTGTGCCCAGGATTGGGACCGTACTCTTCCCGCTGTAATGTTTGCTTATAGGGAGGTGTCTAACGAACAAACTGGGTTTTCGCCGTTCGAATTATTATTTGGTGCCAACCCTAGAGGTCCAATGTCGATACTGAAACGTTTGTTAATAGGTTCTGAGCAGGATGTCAATGTAAAGTCTTTTTATCAATATGTAGTTGATCTCCGGCAATGCTTAATAGATGCTTGTCAAATGGCGACTGACGCACCTGAAGCTTCTAAAGCCAAGACACGATTTTGTTATAATCGTAACAGACAACTAATGTCTTTCTCGGTGGGTGATGGTGTTTTCGTTCTTTTACCACGTAAAGGGGACTGCTTGGTTATAACGTGACAAGGAACTTTTAAAGTGGTTGCAAAAATAACTGACGTGGACTACGTTATCGACGTAAAAGGCAGACATAAATACTTTTTAAGTAAATCTGTTACGCCAATACAATACACGACCTGCACAATTGCAATTGATATATGATTCAGTTGAAGAACCATCAATACAACAGACATCGATTGCTTTGGTTTACGAAAAACCAATTAGTTTTGAGAATGTGTCTTCGTTTTTACGTTGGCACCTTGTCACGGATTGCCTCCCCCTGCTTTGCAGTAAAGGTCCAACAGTGACCAAAACTCAAGGGTATCTACAATTAGCTTCCAAGGTATCTACCTGCGCGCAAGATTACTCTTGGCAGAGATGTAGATAGAAGATTAATGACACTTCTACTTTAAGGGAAAATTTACAAGATATTCCCAGAAGTCAAGAACAAAAGCTGCTTAGGGCTGAGCAATTTGTTAACTTATTATCTCGTCCGTCGCCTTTTGTGAAGGGTTTAAGCAATGGTTTAGCCCGTTCAAGCCACCGGTTGGTGTAATCTAACGAAATCCCTCTTATAAGGTATAGCTCTGTTTAGTGTAAATATATGTGTAAGTATTTATATATATATTATATATTCTGGCTTATACGTTTGCTTTCATACATGCAACTGAATCAACTATTATTGTTTCGTTTTAAAACAACAGGTAACAAATTTAATAGTGAAATAGTCTTATCAGGTTAAAATAAATATGGAAAGATTAGTGGAAATTTGATAGTTATAAAGCTGTCGTCATTGAGACGTAGGTGGGAATTTAACTTTATACTTAAAGTTTAACTGAAAAGTCCTTTTTGCTGGTGCCTTTTAGTTAGCACTTAGCTTGAATGAGTGAGTCCTGTAGCTGTCGTTCATCATTTCTGTGATGACTGAAAGCTTTCTCCACACTCTCTTCCACTGCAGGCGGTTATGGTGGATGCTTTTCTCTCACACTAGCTGCGTTAGTACCACACATCTTCTGATGGCTTGTAACCACGAACTTTAGACAAATATATAGAAACCAATACCTGCTGAGTACATTTGGTAGCCGCAAACTAACAGGCCCAATGTCAAGCGCTCCACCTACCAATGTTAACTTCTCAGAAGAATTAAACTCCTGAGCACACAGGGTAACTCCGGGAATATGATGAAAATTCACCAATATCCTTCTGGGTGTTAACTAGGAAATTGCGTCTGGAGTGCATGAATAATAATTTGCCTGAATTACAATTAAAAAAGGTACATAAATCTTCACAAGATAATATGTTATACTGGAGGCACATATGATGCAGTCATCACTCATCACTGCTCCAGTCGGAGTCTGGGGCTGCTCTGCTGTCGGGTTTCCCGCACGACTAGTCAGATACAATTACCAGCTCTTGTTGTAGTGGTTCATGAATGTACTATTTTCATATGTTGAGGTTGCCAGCAAGTACTGGAGAAAATCAAGATGGGCAAAGCAGCATGGCATGATGGTATAACACCAGAAATGGTTAAGTACATGAGAGCAGCAGACGACCTATTACTCTTAAGGATCCTACAGGTAGCATGGTGCAACAAGACCATACCAAAGGATTGGGAGATTGCCATCATAACATCGATTTTTAAAAAGGGTGACAATTGACAATGTGGAAACCAAAGAGGCATGTCCCTTCTCAGTGTCCATAGTAAAATATACTCTAGAATCCTAGAGCAGAGACTCAGACGCCTAGCTGAGCTACAATTGTGTAACCGAGCTGGTTACGGCATCAATTTGAAGATATGTGCCCGCGTCAGTTGAATGCGGCACTAGTAGTTATATTGATTTTATTTAGTCAGAGTTAATCCTTCATATGTCGTTGTGGTTCAAGTGCTAACTGGCCTTCCGCCAGAGATGGTAATACTTGACCTTTACTCAGTTTTTCAACCCAGGAATGTTCTTCCCTTTGAGTTTGGTGATAAGCAAAACAGTTTCAGCACAACAACGTATATCTACAAGAAATTATTGTAAAGTTCCACAAACAGCAATGTAGAAAAATTCAATTAGAGTTTATTGATGTCATTAGACAAACACTGTAAATTTCACAAATGATTATTGGTTATCCAAGAAGAAAAAAAATGTAATCCAAACGAGTAATATAGGTACATCCAAATAGAATAATATATGTATATCCACAAGATAATAATATACTGATTTGTCTACTCAAAAACTTGTCTTGGTATCCTCAAAGACGAAGTTCACCTAACGCTATCTGTAAAAATCCTCTAGTCTAAAGTTATGGTTTCATTAGAATCATAAATCCTGAAATCTCTGCCTATCGCCCACAACTCTTCTATTTATTCTATTTCTTCTTTTTCCTCGCCTTTTTTCACACGACCCGTCCTTTTTTCACACGGTACAATAATTAACATTTACACTCCTCTCCTCAGCTTTTCCACCTTTTTGCACACGACATTCTGTTATTTCGACTTTTTTTCACATGTGTGATCTTTTCCAACTTACCAATAGGATTTTAAAAAAACCAGATCACACAAACATTCATTTCCCACTTTTGCGCTTATAAAACCCATTCATTATTATCTGGGACTGACCTACGTTTGCCCTGTCAGAGCAGTAACTGCCGACTGAACTTTAAATGAATACTGCGTTTTGTGTAAAAACGTCTTATTTGCTTTTAAGGTCTGTCATTCTTACATGTAGCATATTATAGCACATATAAATGCTTAGCGTGGAAGTAGGAGGTTAATGCTAGCGTGAAAGGTCAAGCGGTCACAATTGGTTGCGGTCCTGTGTGGATTCCGAGCGAACCGAAATACTCAAGACCTAATCTTCACACTCAGACAGCTGAGTGAAAAGTCTCTTGAGTATAAGAGTGAGTTCCATCTCTGTTTCATTGATCTGGAAAAGGCGTTTGACAGGGTCCCCTGGAGCAAACTTTGGGACTGTTTGGCAAGGAAGAACATTCCAGCACCTCTGATTCATGCTATACAGAGCTTCTACAAGTCTTGCAGAAATTATGCGAGAACAGCAAACCATAAGTCAGAAGAGTTCAGGAACACTAGTCGTGTAAGACAAGGTGACATCCTGTCGCCTTATCTTTTCATACTCCTCATGGACGATGTCATCAAAGCATGTAATGAGAGAACAAGAAAGTATCCAGTGGGGTACTGGAAGATGAGACAGGTCTGTATTTCAGAGCTGGCATTTGCTGATGATGTTGCCCTGATTGCTAAATCAAAGGCACATCTCCAATCCAACCTGCAATTGTGGATGGAAGAGCTGGAGAAGAGAGGGATGGTCATAAGCAGCTCTAACACAAAAACCATGGTGATATCACGAGAAGAAAGAAGACATCAGATTAAGCTGGGAGAATAGGTCCTGGAGCAGGTCGACCACTTTAAATACCTCGGAGCTGCTATAGACCGGAAAGGAGGCATCAAAGAAGAATTGGCCACTCGAAAAGCAGCAGCTGTGAGACTTTTTCAGGCCATAAATCAAGGATTCCTCAGCAAGAGAGAAGTTGGTAAGAAAACGAAAATGGCTTTATACCGCTTCATCATTTGTCCCAGTCTTGACGTGTGGATGCCAGTCATTGGCAATGACTACAACCCACAAAAGCCAGATCTAGACCTCAGAAATTAGGTATTTAAGGAAGGTGGTTGAAATAACAAGAAGAGACATGGTCCGCAACCAGACGATACGTCAAGGCCTAAAATCCCACCTCATGCAGACCCAATTAGAACAGTCCAAACTAAGATGGTTTGGCCATGTCTGCAGAATGGGAGAAGATCGGCTACCACGAAAGGCATGGGAAACAAGAGCCAGGGATCCAGACCTCCAGGACGACCCAGAGTCCGATGGGAGGACAACATTAGACAATCTTTGAAGGACCGAGGACTAGAATGGAACCAAGCCAGGAGGAAGGCAGCCGATAGGATAGTCTGGAGCTCTCTCTTATAAACCTCTACACCTCACGGTAGAAGGGAATCGACCAAGTAAGTTAGTAAGAGGTTGCCAGCCTCATATATATCCACTAGCAAGAAAATATGTTAAATTCACGTTTGCAACAGAAATGTTCACAACTTACCCCAAATTTTTGGGAATACACAATCTCCTTGCGCAGATTTTTAGATAGACGCGAGCAATTTTGGTGCATATGCTCTCGAATCAATTTCGTCTGAGAAATTCCTCTTATGGCGGTGTTCTATGAATCACTTGGCCTGGAAAACTATTAATTCCTCTTCGACGGGTGATCTGCGATACGCTTGGTCTGGGATATTATTTCTCTTATGTCTGATGATCCAATTTCTAGGTTAAGAGTCTTATATTTATAAAGTCCTGGTCCTGAAGTTTCACAGTCTATGTATTTAAATATCCGGGTTTACTCTTAGGATTTCGATCTGTCACTTTTGATATAGGAATTCTAGTTCCGATCCATATCTTTCTGGCTGGTT
Source organism: Oreohelix idahoensis (assembly GCA_024509875.1). Taxonomy (NCBI): domain Eukaryota; kingdom Metazoa; phylum Mollusca; class Gastropoda; order Stylommatophora; family Oreohelicidae; genus Oreohelix; species Oreohelix idahoensis. The sequence continues at coordinate 1,076,994 of JAMPIV010003274.1, read as the reverse complement.
GGGAGTTGCTCGGTTGAAGTCGCGAAGCTGTCTGTTCTGTGTTTCTGCGTTCACTAGATTATATCTCTCGTTCTCAGTTAAATCACAGATGATGCTTTCGCCGAAGGTTCTGGTAAAATGCATTGTTTATTCCGGCATCTCAAATCAAACCATCTCTCTAGCCCTGTTGGGGGGGGGGGGGGGGTTTAACATATCCCCTCGCGTGTTTAAAATATTAACTTTAATATCCACGCGTTACATCTTTATAATAAGACGTAATTTTGTTCCGGCTGCACCTATCTGCCTCCCACAATATGTTTTCCTGGCGTAATGTCTTTCGCCAATATGTCTACCGCGACATGTTTTCTAATTATCGCCTTTATCTGCGTGCCTCCGCCAGACAGATGTCTGGTCAGACAATGTTGTCTTCTCTCATCGTACGCACAATACAAGCTTGTGTCAAAACTATCATCAGCTTTTCACTGGGGTCAAATGTTGGACCGACGCGTTTCCAATGGTTGTCAGACGGATTCAAAGAGAAAATCGGGTGACCTGTCTGATGACTGGGTATTGTTACGATGATACCACAGTACGCCTGGCGGAACGTAAATACGTCTGAAGAGTGGCAAACAAGATAAAAACAGTTCTATAGCAAATACTTCCGTAGGGGAGTGGAGTGTTAGAGACTTTCCCCTACTAGATTCAGCATAGAGGGTAAAAAATGGTGAATAAAATTTGCCACATAATAATGAATGAAAGGGCAAAATTAATGCCAAATAAAAGCGGTGAGTGAGAGAAAGAGAAAATTGAAGAACAAAGTGATACTGACGGAGTGGACGAGAGATCGCACAACCGTATTGTCACACACCTCTTCAAGCTTCTGAAACACGGAAAAATGTGGCAATATGTGCTGATTTGCCAATGGAACGCAGGAATCAGGTTTTGCATTTATTGCTGTCCTTTCAAGATGTTTTGAAAGATTTACTAGGACATACAGATATTATAGCTCATGACATAAAGTTAACTGACTACACACCGATTACGCTGAGATACTACACCATACCATTACATTTTAGGGAACAGGTCGATGAGGAGATTGATAGCAATCTTCAACTTGGCATTATTTCACCGTCTGAATCACCTTTTGCTTTTCCTGCAGTCGTAGTGTATGAGAAGGATAAATCTTTAAGGATATGTATTGACTTTCGTCGTCTCAATAGAGTTACTATTTCCGACGCGGAACCTATGCCTTTGTGGGATGACTTATTGCCACAACTATCGTCGGCTACATTTTTCAGTAAATTAGACTTATCGAAAGGTTATTGGCAAATTTCCTTGACTGAGGCTTTTTTCAACACATCGTGGTCTTTTTCATTATAATGTCATGTAATTGGTTTGATGAATGATCCGGCTACGTTTGTTCGCATGATGCGTCGGGTTTTTGAAAATATACCAGATATTATGTCCTACATATATGACATTTGTCTTTTCCGTGATACTTAGGAATACCATATTTCTGGTCTGCATTCATTACTGCATACTCTCAGGTCACACAATCTTACAGCTCGACCCTCTAAAATCCAAATTGGTTTTCAAGAGATTTCGTTCTTGGGTCATAAAATAGGGCGACATAGATTTCAGCCTGAGGATTCTACTGTTAAGAGGATTTTAGATCTTGCAATTCCAACCACTAAGAAACAAGGTCGCAGTTTGCTGCGTCTTATTAATTAACTTTTACCATAAGTTCATTCCTCAGTACTCTATTTTATCATCAGTCCTATCCTCTCTGACTAAAAAAAGTTATGCCAGACAAGATTAACTGGACTAATAAGTGTGACCAAGCATTACACAACATTAAGGATTATTTTTATCTTGGCCCTATGTTACGGATACCAAATTTGAAATTGCCGTTCCTCCTCAGGGCAGATGTGTCTTTGAATGGCATCAGAGGATGCTTAATGCAACATCATGACGGCGAGTATCACCCAGTATTATACGCCAGTCATAATCTAAACGCTGCTGAATCACGGTATCCTATTGTGGAGCGTGAATTTCTAGGTCTCGTGTGGAGTTTGAAGAAACTGGACAGGTATTTGTTGGGATCGCATTTTGTGATTGAAACTGATCAAAAGGCCCTTACTTTTCTTCAGTCGATGAAACCACAAAATTAACACGGTATGAGATACAACTACAATCCTTTGATTACTCTGTTTTACCCATTAAGGGTAGACAATGTTATTGCAGACGTCCTATCACGATGCACACGTTGACTTCGCTATCCGAGTTACCGTATATATCAAGGGAAGCATCTGGATTTCAGAATGTTGAGTTTTCCATGCGTCATTTTCAAACATTTGCTGACAGATTTTTTTTTTGGGGGGGTGGGGGGGGTGGGGGGCGGGGGGGGGGGGGGGGGGTGTATATCATTGACTACTTTGATTCATAGAACTATTTGCAGGATCAATATACATAGTGAACATTAACTTGGTTATTAAGAATAACTTAATGCTTTTCATATTGGACTACTTAGTATAACAGCTTAGTTAATTACCGTAGTTGATTTCATATTATGTTAGTTTACTTCGTGATAGTCTGATTAGGTGTTATTCATTATTTTACCATTGTCTGAAAATTGCAGTTTTCAGTTTGAAAGGGGGAGGTAATGTGGTGAATATATTTTGCACGCCACATGTGAGTTTTATAATTGAAGTAAAGGTAATGCTCACAAGTGTTGGCACATTTGTGGTCGCTATGCGTAAGTCACAGATGACGTGCCTTTGTTTGGCCTAGCGATATTGTTTATTCTGCTGTGGAAATTCGAAGTGTGCGCTGCATGTCGTGCAGTTTTGGAATATGTTCCCATTGGAACTTACAGTTAAATACATGATAATACGTGTCCTGATAGAGAATAAAGTGTGAGATAGCGGATCAATATTGGCAATTGGTATAGGAATCATTCAACGTGTAAAGATGCTAATGTTCATGATGAATTATATTAAACTTGTTTACGTGGATCAATGAAATTTTACACTTGATGCTGTTTCACAGCTGGCCAGTTATACGTTTTGGGATTGTTAGGAGATAGCTTCGGCGAGGACTTGGGCCATATATTGTGATGGGGCCGAAAAGGAGACGCCCGCCCCCTACCTGTTTTTGGGCAGATTTATCGCCCATGTATTTTTAGAAGTGCGCGAAGCATGCTGAGATGTAAAAAGATTGATGAAGTAGAAGATATGTTATTAGGCCACAATAAAGCCTACATATAGTGGTGGTGTAGAATTGTGTTATTTGATAATAGCTGTAGGTTTTATTTGTGTTTTCGCTATTCCTAAAGCGATAATCGCGTGTGATATTTAAGTAGCCAAGATTAATACGCCCAGCGCGCAGATAAGTGAGTGATTAGCCTAGTGCCTATAAAAAGAAATAGCGATCGGCAAAAGGCCGATTTGAAGATTCAGCCCACACGAGAGAGCAAACGACGAAGCGCCCTGTGTACCTACACAGAAGAACACAAAGACATGACATATTAGCATCGGGCACTGTTGGGTGTTTTGTTTTGTTTAGTTTCGTTTTGTTATGTTCGCTAGTTTATTTGTTTAATGTTTGCTTTGTCACTGAATGGGCTGTAAAAATAAATATAGCCCCTGCCTCTAGAATCAAGAGTTTTATTGTTGTTCGGGTCGGTGCGAGTGTGACAAGAGAGTGATATCACACAATCACAACATAATCATCATCATCATCTCGCCCACCCCACCACAATTGGCGTCGTCGGCAGGATCAGGCAGACAGTGACACTGAGCAAACAGCAAACTAACAAATATTGTAAACACCCAGCAGTGCATTCCTGCAGCAAGATGGCTAATGCGCATATGAAGATATTGTACGTGGAGGAGCCAGAGATAAGGTTGTTTAGTGGAGAGGGGAGGCCCACTTGGCAAGAGTTTGTGGGAGATGTGGAAGCCGCGTGGAAGGTGGCGCCTTTTTGTGCAGAAGACAAGTTAGACATGATATGGAACAACGTTACGAAATGGGTATCTAGAGAATTACGGATACATGGCGGGGCCAAGGCCAGCCCTGAGCAGTTACTGGAAATTGTCAAAAAAGCCTACAGCGAGCAACCACAAGTCAGTGAGTTGAACAGGAATTTCCCTTGGGAATATGCTGTTTATGGTGAAAGTAAAAAGCCTGAGACACTGGTCCAGATAGCAAGTGCAGAAGTTAAGAAGGAGGAAGAGGCACTCAGAGCAGAATTATCCTTCCTAAAGTCCCAGATAGCACAGATGTCAGAGGCCAGTTCGCCAGCACAAGAGGAGGTGCAGAGAAAGAGAGCACCATGCCAGCCGCGGGAACAGCCAACGCAAGACAAGGAGGTGTGTCCGCGGGAACAGCCAAAGCACGACGAGGAGGTGCATGTTCTGGTATGTGAGAGTCAAGCTGTTGTTAACGAAAGCAGTGAGCTGACAGTACCGACCAGTGCAGCTGCACCGACAAGGCGAAAAGGAGTTTGCAAGTGGTACAGTGTCCGCAGGGGATGGGGATTCATCACGCCAGATGATGGAGGTATTGATGTATTTGTACATCAGACCAAGATCTTCAGAAAGGGATTCCGGAGTCTGGCGAGAAATGAGAGAGTAGAGTTTGACAGCAAACCATCGGTCCAGGGCATGGAAGCAATTTATGTATGCGGCATTGGCGGTCAAGAGTGTAAGGGCAGCAGAAAGCGACCCATGGCACAGAGGAAGCCCAGAAAGATAAGATGCTACAATTGTGGAGACTTGTCAGACCACATGGCAGCCAAGTGCCCTCAAGGCCCGCTTCCGAAGAGATGTTTTTGATGCAAGTCAACTGAACATTTGATAGCCGCCTGTCCCTCAAAGAGCTCTTTCCCGAGACGTGCTACCACAACCAGGTTTCCTTCCGGGTGCAAGCCAAGAGATGACCGTGACAACTGTCACCCTAAGGGCGCCGAGAAGATTGGTAGTCGGTTAGGGGAGGAAACTCGTCTTAAGCAGAGAGGAGGGAGTGCAAGTCAAGGTTCAGAGGAGGAGACACATCAAAAGCAGATAGTGGGGAATGTTGGCCACCGTCCACGCAAAACGAGTGTCAAGCACGTCAGAAGCAATCCCCCTACAGATTCGACAGCTACAAGCACTGACAGGCAGACGTCACGGGCAGGCAGCGACGCGGCACCGGTGAGCGAGTCTTCAAGACCACAGCAACTGACAGCCCGGCAACGTACAACTGGAGACATGACGACCAAGAGTGTCTCCAGCCAAGTTGTACCGAATACAGAATCTGAGCCCAAAACATCGCCGCTGAGAAATAATCAAACGCAGCACCAACGATCTAAGAGATTTCGACAGAAGTGTCGGAGGTAGTGATGTTGTCGGGACGACAACAAAATCAGGAGGGAGATGTGTGATGGGGCCGAAAAGGAGACGCCCGCCCCCTACCTGTTTTTGGGCAGATTTATCGCCCATGTATTTTTAGAAGTGCGCGAAGCATGCTGAGATGTAAATTCTTCAAGATTGATGAAGTAGAAGATATGTTATTAGGCCACAATAAAGCCTACATATAGTGGTGGTGTAGAATTGTGTTATTTGATAATAGCTGTAGGTTTTATGTGTGTTTTCGCTATTCCTAAAGCGATAATTGCGTGTGATATTTAAGTAGCCAAGATTAATACACCCAGCGCGCAGATAAGTGAGTGATTAGCCTAGTGCCTATAAAAAGAAATAGCGATCGGCAAAAGGCCGATTTGAAGATTCAGCCCACACGAGAGAGCAAACGACGAAGCGCCCTGTGTACCTACACAGAAGAACACAAAGACATGACATATTAGCATCGGGCACTGTTGGGTGTTTTGTTTTGTTTAGTTTCGTTTTGTTATGTTCGCTAGTTTATTTGTTTAATGTTTGCTTTGTCACTGAATGGGCTGTAAAAATAAATATAGCCCCTGCCTCTAGAATCAAGAGTTTTATTGTTGTTCGGGTCGGTGCGAGTGTGAAAAGAGAGTGATATCACACAATCACAACATAATCATCATCATCATCTCGCCCACCCTATCACATATTATTAATCATACCCCACACTTCAGAGTTTCGCCACAATGGGCCTTAGTATCTCTCCCTTGAAGTTTTTCATTCCTGCCGCAGTCATCCGTTCTGAACTTTCCGAAGCATGGCCTGAGAGTCTGACAATATAACTGCCCTTCTTAATGGCAGTTAATGATCGCCTGCTGGATAATGACACTGCAATGGATGAATCAACAAGGCTGAGACTGTTGGAGTGTGGCATCAAAAGTGGGACTAGCAGAAATGGACGTGAGAGAGGATACATCCGTCGTATGTACAACCAGCGTGCTACAGGTACAATTAGCATTCATACTCTTGGACATTTGCTGAGGGAGACTGAGCACCTATGGGTTTGCCTAGAGTGCAGTGAGGTTGATTATGATTAACAATAGCAATAACAGTAAGACAGAAAAGTGAAATGACTGGTTAGATACTTCATCAGGAGTGATGACACTTGTCGTTGAAGCTAAGCGCAATGCTGCGATTGAATACAAATGTTCACTGAGTGTTAGAACCCTACAGATCCTGAAGGCTACGAGAAGCAAAGTCCAACAAAATGCTCGACGTTGTGCAAATGACTATTGACTCCAGCTCAGTGAGAGCATCCAGATCGCAGCGCAAACAGGCAACACTAGACAAATGTATGACGGTATAAAAAAAAAGCCCTTGCTCCCGAAAAATGTAAGACGGCACCGCTAAAAACCATCAGCGGAGAAAAGCTCACTGATAAGGGTAAGCAAATGGAAAGGTGGTTTTAGCACTACTCTGAGCTTTACGCTAGAGAAAATGCCGTCACGCCTGCAGCCCTTTATGCTGTCAAATGTTTGCCAACTATGGAGGAGCTGGATGCTAGCCAACAATGGAAGAACTCAGCAAGGCCATTGAAAGCTTGGCATTTGGCAAAGCACCAGGCAGTAATGGGATTCCTCCCGATTTAATCAAATGCTGTAAGAGCACGGTATTAGTTCAGATGAGTAAAATTTACTTTATTGGTAAGCTGCATGGATAAGGATGACGAAGTGGTTAACTATCGGTAAAATATCCTGTAGTTGGACATTTCCACCGTTTTGTCGATGGACTTGCCGGAAGCAGATCGTCTGACAGAAGTAGAGGTTGCACTGTTTGAATGTACAAGTAGTCTGAATTTTTCTGATTAAAAAAACGACGATATTCCCCATGCGTACCATTGAACATTGTAATTACTGTGTTATTTCCTTAGCTGTACGGAGGACTATTAACATTCTCAATTACAACACGTTTCTTTACACGCAAGTTTTAAATTCAACTGTATGTGACATGACTAAACTGATACTGCTAAAGTCTACACATCGGTAAGTTTGTAATCTACCTAAACGTGAAGCTGTGCAAGCAGGGTAGAACACAAGCAATACGATATTGCGTTTCGTGTTGAACAACCACGAGATTCACTCTATTCTGTATTTTACTTATGCATTAATGCAGTCATCTTCTGGTGCTGCTTAGTAACCATAGATGCTAGGTCACACATGGGACATCGCTGTACACAAGTGTTACCGGTGGGTTTTCTTTACTCGACTGCCTTTAATGTTGTCAGAGCTGTCGGGCTTACAACATGTGGCCGAAGTATTACTTGATAACGCGAATATGATGTGGGCCGTCAATTTGGCTTATGGCTGACAATGGAGCTCGGTAACAATGTTTAAAGGGTCAATGCAGGATGACCAACTGGCACGGATAAACACTGTACTCGTTGGGAGAGTTATGGTTAACAACATATTTATTCATGACGAAAACTTTACATCCATAGTTTACAGACATTCTTCATCAGCAATGGTCATGGTAGAAACATGTTCATAGCATAATTACCATTCACCAAAGGCGTTGACTGACTGCACCAACCGTTACCACATCAAGGTTAACGGATTAGTGATACACATGGTTCTCACGAAGTGTCCATGTTTATTTTCTTTACGTAGTTATCAATATTCCTTTACGTTTCGATCTATTCCTAGCTTTAGTGGGACGCACTAGAACTGGACCTTTCTGGCCACATTGAAGCTCTGCCATAACGTTTATAGAAACCTAAGTATCGGAGGAGAGATACTTAAAACGAGACGTTTTCTGGCTAAATATTCAAATCACAAGCTTCTTGGCATAGCTCCCTCAAGAAGAGTGCATTCATCTTTCAGATGATCATAATTACTACATATTCGTGTCTTCCCTTGACTTGGGTAAGAACACTATAATCAATCACGTCTATACCCGATGCAAGTTATATCGATCTGCCTCAAGTACGTTGCCCGGATAGCAACAAATCACAGCGACAAACAGCGCCATACCCGTTTAAGAATGGTGCACGGTCGTACGCAAATAATTAAATATACACTTAACCTAGATGCGCTCAAATGTGCGTCTACAAAATACTAGACGCACATGTGAGGATCTCAACATAACTTAACAAGAAGTTAAAATTTACTTACCAGTCAGACAATTCTTTCTGTTTTATCATTGGGATTTTCTTTTTTTCACATATAATCGTAAATCATGACGTGAATTTTTACAAAAACATTTTTTTTAACTCTTAAAGGACAAGATGCCAGTATTCGGGGCCGATTCCCCCCTCCCCTCCCCTCCCCCCCGGGATTTTTTTCTGTGTAGTGTTTGTGTGCGCCATTATAGTTTGCATGTACTGTCTGTGCTCTTTTCTCTATTGCATGTGCATCTGTACTGTTTGTACAATTTAATCTGAAGTTATGCTCAGGACTGGACTTAGGCCAATTTAAACTTTGACACTATTGTGACCGTGTATGTTTATACGGCACTAGTAGTTATATTGATTTTATTTAGTCAGAGTTAATCCTTCATATGTTGTGGTGGTTCAAGTGCTAACTGGCCTTCCGCCAGAGATGGTGATACTTGACCTTTTGTTATTATCACTCAACCCAGGAATGTTCTTCCCTTTAAGTTTGGTGATAAGCAAAACAGTTTCAGCACAACAACGTATATCCAAAAGAAATTACTGTAAAGTTCCACAAACAGTAATGTAGAAAAATTCAATTAGAGTTTATTGATGTCATTAGACAAACACTGTAAATTTCACAATGATGATTGGTTATCCAAGATGAAAAAATATGTAATCCAACTGAATAATATATGTATATCCAAATAGAATAATCTACTGATTTGTCTACTCAAAAACTTGTCTTGGTATCCTCAAAGACGAAGTTCGCCTAACGCTATCTGTAAAAATCCTCTAGTCTAAAGTTATGGTTTCATTAGAATAATAAATCCTGAAATCTCTGCCTATCGCCCACAACTCTTCTATTTATACTATTTCTTCTTTTTTCCCGCCTTTTTTCACACAACCCGTCCTTTTTTCACACGGTACAATAATCTACATTTGCACTCCTTTCCTCAGCTTTTCGACCTTTTCGCACACGACATTCTGTTATTTCGACTTTTTTTCACATGTGTGATCTTTTCCAACTTAACAATTGGATTTAAAAAAAAACCAGATCACACAAACATTCATTTCCCACTTTCGCGCTTATAAAACCCATTCATTATTATCTGGGACTGACCTACGTTTGCCCTGTCAGAGCAGTAACTGCCAACTGAACTTTGAATGAATACTGCGTTTTGTGTAGAAACGTCTTATTTGCTTTTAAGGTCTGTCATTCTTACATGCAGCATATTATAGCACATATAAATGCTTAACGTGGAAGTAGGAGAGATAATGCTAGCATGAAAGGCCAAGCGGTCGACGTTTGCCTGTTGCATTTCCTGTTGCTGTTGTAGCTGCTGTGCATATAACGTATGTTGTTGTTGCTATTGTTGCTGTAGTGTATACAACGCCTGTTGTTGCTGCAGTTGTTCTTGACTTTGATCCATTGTAATGATTATGCCTGTCTGCTTTCACCAAGAAAAAAGGGCAGGTCACGGCGCCAATTTGTGTAATATGTGACCGTGTATGTTTATACGGCACTAGTAGTTATCTCCGAAGGTAAACGGAGAAGAGGAAGGCAGAGAAAATCCTGGGCTGATAACATCAAAGAATGGGCAGGACACGGTTTTTCCACACTTGTACGCATTGCTGAGGATAGAGAGCAGTGGAGGACCCTGTCTGCTGATGCTTCCACCATGGCACCCCTACGACCCATGACGGGTTACGGGCTGAGATGAGATGATGAGTAGTTATATTGATTTTATTTAGTCAGAGTTAATCCTTCATATGTTGTGGTGGTTCAAGTGCTAACTGGCCTTCCGCCAGAGATGGTGATACTTGACCTTTTGTTATTATTAGTCAACCCAGGAATGTTCTTCCCTTTAAGTTTGGTGATAAGCAAAACAGTTTCAGCACAACAACGTATATCTAAAAGAAATTACTGTAAAGTTCCACAAACAGTAATGTAGAAAAATTCAATTAGAGTTTATTGATGTCATTAGACAAACACTGTAAATTTCACAATGATGATTGGTTATCCAAGATGAAAAAATATGTAATCCAACTGAATAATATATGTATATCCAAATAGAATAATATACTGATTTGTCTACTCAAAAACATGTCTTGGTATCCTCAAAGACGAAGTTCGCATAACGCTATCTGTAAAAATCCTCTAGTCTAAAGTTATGGTTTCATTAGAATAATAAATCTTGAAATCTCTGCCTATCGCCCACAACTCTTCCATTTATACTATTTCTTCTTTTTTTCCCGCCTTTTTTCACACAACCCGTCCTTTTTTCACACGGTACAATAATCTACATTTGCACTCCTTTCCTCAGCTTTTCGACCTTTTCGCACACGACATTCTGTTATTTCGACTTTTTTCACATGTTTGATCTTTTCCAACTTAACAATTGGATTAAAAAAAACCAGATCACACAAACATTCATTTCCCACTTTCGCGCTTATAAAACCCATTCATTATTATCTGGGACTGACCTACGTTTGCCCTGTCAGAGCAGTAACTGCCAACTGAACTTTGAATGAATACTGCGTTTTGTGTAAAAACGTCTTATTTGCTTTTAAGGTCTGTCATTCTTACATGTAGCATATTATAGCACATATAAATGCTTAACGTGGAAGTAGGAGAGATAATGCTAGCGTGAAAGACCAAGCGGTCACACTATATCAAATAGCAATGTGAGAGAAAATTCCTTGCGTCAAACATGGGGACACAAGTACGTCCTTTAAGAGTTAAAAGTTATGTAATTTTTTGGTTCAAAGCTGGAGTTAGCAGCCAATGTGCGCGACCTGCTATGAGCGCGGGGCCTGATTGGGTAAAATCGGTTAAGGATCGGTTCTTCTCAAGTTTTTTTTTTAAATTTTAAGTATGGTAATGTTTTACATAGTTTTAAAGGAAACTGATTGAGGATTAATAAAATATAACATTGGGACAACACAAAGCTAAAACTTTGTTTGCATATATAGCGGCCATGAAAACTGGTGCAAGACAACGAAAGCAAAATTATCTGCAGTATAGCCGACACACATTGTAGAGGGCTTTACTTAAGTGTCTGTGCCTGCCTGATGTCGTCACCAGCAGGTAATCTTTAGCAGACTTTAAGCGTGATATTTCTGACATGGAAGAATGCACAAATTATGTTTTTCCGTCATACTGAGGACTGACATTCGTTTCTCGGGTCCTTGTAGCACATGTTGACACCGAAATACAGCATGCACAAAAAACGTATGCACAGAAAATGCATTTGTATTTTTAAATCTTCACGGGGTCACCGAGCAGATTTGCCTTAAAAGCCAGAATTGTTTCAAGAAATGAATTTGAGACGGTAACTTGTTAGGTATGTGGATCATTTAAGGATACAAGCTTATGCGAGGTCTAATTATATCCAGCAGACGTCTAATTTCCCCCGTGACCGGTAAAGCCTTCACAGCCATCAACTTTATCTCTATGCTAATATGGCTGATAGCCATCATTTCATTTCCGCCTGCCACACTTTAAATAGCCACTAGTGAAGCAAGTCAACCTGGCATATGGAGGTGCCTTATTACACTTTTATGTAGATAAGTGAACAAGAACTATGTCTCTGTGAGTGTGTGGTGGGGGGGATACCGGTAGAGAATGCATACTCTACCAAATTAATTCAGACAACACTGGAACATAGTTCATTCTGGTATGTCATAAGCGGCATCTCATGTCAAGTTGTGGTTAAAGCTGACCACGTGGTCATCTCAAGTTGTGGTTGGAGCTGACCACGTGGTCATCTCAAGTTGTAGTTGGAGCTGACCACGTGGTCATGTCAAGTTGTGGTTGAAGCTGACCACGTGGTCATGTCAAGTTGTGGTTGGAGCTGACCACGTGGTCATGTCAAGTTGTAGTTGGAGCTGACCACGTGGTCATGTCAAGTTGTAGTTGGAGCTGACCACGTGGTCATGTCAAGTTGTAGTTGGAGCTGACCACGTGGTCATGTCAAGTTGTGGTTGAAGCTGACCATGTGGTCATGTCAAGTTGTTGTTGGAGCTGACCACGTGGTCATGTCAAGTTGTTGTTGGAGCTGACCACGTGGTCATGTCAAGTTGTGGTTGGAGCTGACCACGTGGTCATGTCAAGTTGTTGTTGGAGCTGACCACGTGGTCATGTCAAGTTGTTGTTGGAGCTGACCACGTGGTCATGTCAAGTTGTGGTTGGAGCTGACCACGTGGTCATGTCAAGTTGTGGTTGGAGCTGACCACGTGGTCATGTCAAGTTGTGGTTGGAGCTGACCACGTGGTCATGTCAAGTTGTTGTTGGAGCTGACCACGTGGTCATGTCAAGTTGTTGTTGGAGCTGAGCACGTGGTCATGTCAAGTTGTGGTTGGAGCTGACCACGTGGTCATGTCAAGTTGTTGTTGGAGCTGACCATGTGGTCGTGTCAAGTTGTGGTTGAAGCTGACCACGTGGTCATGTCAAGTTGTAGTTGGAGCTGACCATGTGGTCATGTCAAGTTGTGGTTGAAGCTGACCACGTGGTCATGTCAAGTTGTTGTTGAAGCTGACCACGTGTTCATGTCAAGTTGTTGTTGGAGCTGACCATGTGGTCATGTCAAGTTGTGGTTGAAGCTGACCACGTGGTCATGTCAAGTTGTTGTTGAAGCTGACCACGTGGTCATGTCAAGTTGTTGTTGAAGCTGACCACGTGGTCATGTCAAGTTGTGGTTGGAGCTGACCACGTGGTCATCTCAAGTTGTAGTTGGAGCTGACCACGTGGTCATGTCAAGTTGTGGTTGGAGCTGACCACGTGGTCATCTCAAGTTGTAGTTGGAGCTGACCACGTGGTCATGTCAAGTTGTAGTTGGAGCTGACCACGTGGTCATGTCAACCACATTGCTACAGAAACCACTACAGCACTTTGGGCCACGCCTCTAGCACGTGCATCAACTAAAATGGCGACCTGTGCTCATCAGTAGCCAACAAAACGTGTCCACATGTAGATGCTGCCACAAGTTACAAGATAGTTTTTCTGTCACCATTCAAAGACAAATCAGTTTATATATTAGGTACACAACACTACACAAGGTACACAACACTACACTAGGTATACAACACTAAACTAGGTACACAACACTTCACTAGGTACACAACACTAAACTAGGTACACAACACTTCACTAGGTACACAACACTAAACTAGATACACAACACTTCACTAGGTATACAACACTAAAATAGGTACACAACACTAAACTAGATACACAACACTACACTAGGTAGTACAAACTAGGTACACAACAATAAACTAGACACACAACATTAAAAGATTGTAAATAAAATTAAACTGGATACAGAAAACTAACCTAGGTACACAACACTAAACTAACCACACAATACTAAACTATACTAGGTATACAACACTAAACTAACCACACAATACTAAACTATACTAGGTACACAACACTAAACTAACCACACAATACTAAACTATACTAGGTATACAACACTAAACTAACCACACAATACTAAACTATACTAGGTATACAACATTAAACTAACCACACAATACTAAACTATACTAGGTATACAACATTAAACTAACCACACAATACTAAACTATACTAGGTATACAACATTAAACTAACCACACAATACTAAACTATACTAGGTATACAACATTAAACTAACCACACAATACTAAACTATACTAGGTATACAACACTAAACTAACCACACAATACTAAACTATACTAAGTATACAACATTAAACTAACCACACAATACTAAACTATACTAGGTACACCAATACCTCGCTCTTTCGACAGGTAAGGGACCAGAGCTATGACGAAAGTCGAAAATCGACTAAAGTCGAAGCATAGCCTTTATTTTTCTTACAAATGCATTAGGGCCGCTGTTGCGTGATAAATTCTCGCAACATCGTTTTATTACAATATCTATTTTATAACGCAAGGGCAACAACTGCTTGAAATTTATAGTCACTTTTCTCGGTAAGCATTTGTCTTCCCGCGTTGGTATTGAATGCAGTTAAGTTTTGAGCTGTGGTCTTTTTGCGCTGGACTGCGCATGACTGGTCTTGTTTTTTGGTCGATCGGTTTCCGCCCACCACTAGTGGAGTGAGCGATTTGAATGGCGAAAGAGATGCCTCGTTGAAGAGGGGATCTCCGCTATTTTTTGTTCTGTCAGGGATGTGTAGTCCTCTTAATGGATATTTCGTTTATTCGAGATAATACCTCTAGTGTTTCCCACATGTCGGGAGGCGTGATATTTCTGTGTATTTCCTGAAGGCAAGGTAAATTGACTTTTCATTAACTCTATCGATTTTGGGTCGTGAGCGATTTCGATTCATAGCCTGTCTTCGAAAGTCGTCGTCACGAGATGTTTTCCCAGCTCACATGTCGCTGTATTGTACTGCATCGGTTGATGCATGTCCCAAGGACCATTACTTGCTACTTTGTTAAATGAACTAGGTTTGGAAAACCTTTATTATCTAGAGGATATTTTTGAGGACATTATTTATACTTCGGCAGACGTGTCTGTCTTGCTGAAGTCAGACTAAGGAGAGTGAACTGATCTCATACATCTGGTTATCTCCTGGCTGTTATAGAAAAGGATGGAGTTTTTCACCTGACTACATTTACAGCACTATGAAATATAACATGCATCTGACTCATCATTGTAATGCTGTCTACCGTCTATTGCTGTATTGAATGTTGCTGTGATAATGACTGTTTGATGTGCCTACATATTCGCGTAACCATTTTGTCACTGTGGCGTCCACAATAAATAATGAAGAAAAACGTCAACGGCTGTTACAAGAATCATTGACTTTATACGTCGTGAGTTTACTGACGTCCTATGTGGATTGCCCTGTTATTTTTGTATGAACATTGTTTTGACTGAACACATCTGCACACTACACAAAACCAGACATGCGGATACCATCCATCATCATATGGCATCACGCATCATTTGGTGGCCATAAGCTGGTTTGATTCTGGTACCAGCAAACACGGGGTCCCTTACCCACTTCATTTTCAACAAGAATTCATCAGCATCCTTCAAGAAATTAACATTCTTCAATACAGTCAACATCTTCAAAATTTTCAAAGTACTCGGCGTTGCCCGGTAAAAGTCAAAATTTCAACTTTTTGACGGAAACAAGAATTTGACAGTACCCGGCGTTGTTACATGTTGCCGGATAACTCGGACTGCTGTTATCTTTTACGCAAGTCAAGCAAGTTGCTGCTGTCAAGGTTCCAGTGCTGTCGTTTTTGTGAAGGTCAAGTGCCGGTTGAAACGGGTTGTTTTCTGAAGAAGGCCAAGTACCGATTTCCATCAACTTACTTTTGGATTAGAAGGTCAAGTGCCGAAACAACTCAACACACAGTATTTCAGAAGCTCTTGTACCATCGTGTTAGCAGTGGAAGCAGTTCAGATGTGCCATCATCGTTGGAGCTTCGCTCTTTAGGACGTTGATTGACATCCGTTTTTTCTGCTGTTCTACGATTGGAAGCCTATAAGTTAAGTGGCCTGTTTGTATGTAAACTGTGCCCTTATACTTCTGCTGAGTCTTCTGTGTATCATCTCATTCTATATGTTATATGTCTATATGTTATTTGTATATTTATATGTTTATATTTCAGCGGGTTCTCGGTTGGGTGGTGTCTCCGTTAGATTATGCCACGTCATAGAGGTCGTCTATTGTGAGCGTTTTCTGTAGGGTTTGCAAATTTCCGATACTGGAATTTGCTAGGCGACTTCTGGTGCTATTTATGTTAGCTGTGATGACATGTTTTAATATTGTTTTCGTTATTATTTCGCATTCTTTAGTTTTGTTTTGATTTGTTTGTATTTGTTAGCCTACTCTTGTCTATAATTTAGTTTCATACAACATTTTTGTTTATACACTGTGGTGTCATGTATTTTGTTTAATTCTATCGCAGATATCGTCACATTTTTTGTGATATTTCATTAATTTCTGCTTTATTTTTAGTTGATTTCTGCGAACGTTTTTGTATTGTTGCTGATCTTTGTTATTGTTTACATTGTTATTGTTTACATTGTTTGCATTGTTTACATTTTCAATGTTTACATTCTGCATGTGTTTACATAGTCATTGTTTACAGTTATAGTAATTAGTTAATGGGCTATGCTAATGCACTGTTACTACTACACTGATGATAAATGAATGATGAATAGTGTCGTGCACTATTGAATGAGAAGTGCACTTATGATCAAGAATTGAGTGCTGATATTTCATATACAAGTTCTTTGATTGGAGACTTGTTTCCCACAGAGACTGGGATAATATAATGTGATGTGAATATACAAGTGCTTAATTAAGACTTGTTACACTTAGGTTTGAAATAAATTAGTTAATTATTTCAGGTTTTGGACTCATATGTTAGACAACATGTCTACATTTGAGCACTTTATTGAGCAGGGTAAATTGCTTGGGAAGACTGGTGATAAGTTAGAAGAATTTGCAACTGCTCGATATGATAAAGCAATGGAAGCTGAACAAAAGAAACTGCAGATGCAGGTGGATGAAAAAAGATTCCAAATGGAAATGGAAAAACAAAAAAGGGAATCAGAAGCTGAGGAGAGAAAACTCCAGCTACAGCTAGAGGCTGAAAATAAAAGACTTGAAAAAGAGGCTGAAAATAAAAGACTTGAAAAAGAGGCTGAAAATAAAAGACTTGAAAAAGAGGCTGAAAATAAAAGACTTGAAAAAGAAGCTGAAAATGAAAGACTTCAAAAAGAGGCTCAGGCTGAGGAAAGAAGATTACAGAGAGAGTCTGATGAGAGGAAAGAGAAAGCAAAAATGGAACATGAAGAAAAGGTCTTAGCTTTAGAGTTGGAAAAATTGAAATTGACGAGCATGAGTAATGGTAATGATTCAAACAAGGGTTCATCTTCTGGTAAGGCTAATAATGATACTTTTAAGATTAAGTTACCAACATTTAGTCCTTCCAGTGATGACATAATGTTCTATCTGGACAGATTTGAACAAGCATGTACAGCTCATAACATAGACAAAGCAAAATATGTTTATCAGTTATCAGGGATACTGACAGGTAAAGCTCTAAGTATATTAAATATGGTGGATGAACCTGACAAGAACAATTATGAGGTTGTCAGGGCCGCTTTGTTAAAGAAATATCAGCTTAACGAAGACGGCTATCGTCTACAATTTAAAAACATGTTACCTGAAAATGGAGTTGAATTCTCCGAGTTTATTGCAAGAATACGCATTACTTTCTCACGATGGGTTGAACTATCTAAGACGGAAAAAACTTATGAAGGACTTATGGACTTAATACTTAGAGACAAAGTCATGTCGTCTGTCAATGAGTCTTTCCTTGCTTTCCTTCATGAACGTAAACCTAAAACAATAAAAGAAATGGAAGATTTCTGTTGCCAATACGTAACTGCGCACCCACACATAACCATGGGTAACTCTAAGGTGAAAGAAGGTTTACCAGTTGCTTCGGCAGCTCCGTATGGTCAAAACTTTGCTCGTAGATTCCAACAAAATTTTGATAGAAAGAGTAGCGGTAATTTCTGTCAAAATCATGGAAATCAATTTCATGGTGATTCTTCTTCGAAGAATTGGAGACAACCTGATAGTACTCGTTACTATCACCCTAATAATTATAAGCATTTCAAAAGAGGATATGGTAATAGAGGTTATTCCTGCCGAAGACCTCAGAACCAAACAAATAGATGTTCGCATCAATGTGAACATGATAGTAATCGTGGAAACTGGAATTCGAACCAGGATAACAATTACAATAGAGACAATAATAACTGCAGAGATAATAATAACTCTGATAACTTCAGAGGTAATAATAGTCGGGGTAGATCTCAACACAAAAAAAAGAGATATCAGCAGGCTAATGCTGTACAACAGGAAACTGAGGGAGCCTGTAATCATGTTGTTGATAGTAAAAACTTTGACGCTGTCACTGGTTCTGCTTTTGACTTTGAGAGAGCAAACAAATGCCCCCAATGCAGTACTTTATTCGAACCGGGTACCATAACTACTTTGAGTTGTGGTCACCCACTTCCCGCTCTTCCTGCTGCTGTTGCGCATGACGGGAGGGGTTCTTTAATTCTACATAAGGGTCTTGTTAATGATACTCCGGTCTCACTACTTTTCGATTCCGGATGCACCACTATTGGTGTTAGACAATCGCTTGTAGATCCATCTTGTGCTACAGGAAGGGTTATTAAATGTGTCACATTTGGCGGCACTCTAGAAAAATATCCTACTGCTGTAATTCGCATTGCCACTCCTTTCTTTACTGGAGATGTGCATGCTTGTCTCTTACCTAATCCTATTGCGGACCTTATTATTGGTCGTATTCACGGAGTTAGGGAGTGTACCCCACAGCAGATTGCTGCTTGGGAAGATAATAACATGCAAGCTACAAATGCAGTAGTTACAAGAGCACAAGCTCTACAAACACCCGAAACTTCACTGAATAGTGATAATGAAGTTGATAGCCAAGATAGTCACTTAGTAATCACTCGTGACTCTTTCATAAAATTGCAAGAAGAAGATCCTTCTTTAAAAAAATTCTTCGTTCTTGCGAAGAAAGGTGATCCGAATCAGGATACAAATAGAAAATCTTGGATTGCAATGAGAAACGGCGTACTTGTACGTATGGTACAAGATTCGACTACGTCGGCACATTCGCAAATTCTTGTTCCCAAGAGCATGAGAGTGCAAATATTACAACATGCTCATGACTCGCAATGTGCTGGACATATGGGTTTTTCCCGTACGAAGTCGAGAGTCCTTGCGGCTTTCTTTTGGCCTTTTGTCAATAAGGACATTCGTATTTACTGCCGATCATGCAAGGTATGTCAGGAGGTCAAATCTAGAGGACCACGACATGCTGCGCCTATCCAGGCTGCTGACATTCCTATTCGGCCGTTTCAGAAAATGGCCATAGATATTATTGGCCCTTTTAAGGTCAAGTCGGCCAGAGGACATCAGTTTATCCTTACATGTGTCGATATGTGCACACGTTGGCCAGAGGCTATTCCTCTTAAGAGCATATCTACTACAGATATCGCAGATGCTCTTTGGTTGATATTTTCTCGCTTGGGGTTCCCCAGAGAAATATTGTCAGACCATGGCACTCAACTCATATCTGACACTATGTCACAGGTAATGTCTACCTTACATATTGAACGATCTCTCAGTAGTATCTACCATCCTATGTCTAATGGGTTAGTTGAGCGTCTGAATAGAACGCTCAAGACTTTGCTTGGTAAGATAACTGAAGATCATCCTCAAGATTGGGACAGGGTTTTACCCGCGGCTCTCTTTGCCTATAGAGAAGTCCCTAATGAACACACAGGATTTTCTCCCTTCGAACTTGTCTTTGGCGCGCGTCCACGCGGCCCTATGTCTTTATTACACGATCTCATCACTGCCGATGATATTAGCGATGAAACTCAATCCTCATATGAGTATGTCATTGCTCTTAGACAAAAGATCATTGAGGCATGTAAGCTAGCAACTGCTTCATCAGAAATTGCTAAAGAGAAGGCAAGGCAGTTTGCTAACAAGAATAGATGTCTACGACAACTTTGTCCAGGTGACAAAGCATTCGTCCTACTCCCCAGTAGGGAAAATAGACTTCTTATTGCATGGAAAGGTCCGTATGCAATAGTCTCTCGGATTTCCGATGTTGACTATGTGGTCGATATTGATGGAAAGCATAAAACTTTCCACATAAACATGCTTTCGGAATTTCACGAACGTCCGGACTATTTGCTGCCTATTTTCCAGGCAACGGATGATGCTCCTGCACCTCACGGTCATTATTCATCCCTGTCTGTCATTCAGGATGAGGAAGCTACCTTCTCTGATGTCAACCTTCCCCTTCCAGTGGTTCCATTACATTCCACGGAATCTTGGAAAAACGTTTCTGTTTCTCCTAATCTTTCTGGTGACGAACATCGACAAGTCTCGTCGATGTTACAAACATTTCAGGATGTTCTCACTGACATTCCTGGACACACAGATGTCATAGAACATGACATAATTCTTACCGACAATAATCCAATTAGGGTTAGGCCGTATCCTATTCCTATACACTTTCAGTCGCAAGTGGAAAAGGAATTGGATGAAATGATTCAATTAAATATAATTGAACCATCGACTTCACCATATTCTTCTTCCATGGTTATTGTCCGGAAGAAGGATAAGAACATACGAATTTGCGTTGATTATCGCAAATTGAATCAGGTCACAAAGTTCGACGCTGAACCGATGCCTTTGTTAGAAGATCTACTGATTAGACTTTCTAATTCTAGATTCTTCACTAAACTTGACTTGTCTAAAGGTTATTGGCAAGTGCCTTTAGCAGAGCATGCCAAACCTCTTACTGCTTTTTCTACACCTAGGGGTCTATTTCAATGGAATGTTATGCCTTTTGGTCTCATGAACGCCCCTGCCACTTTCGTTCGCATGATGCGTCGAATTCTGTCACATCGTTCGGATGTCATCGCATACTTAGATGACATCTGTCTCTTCAGTGATACCTGGGAAGATCACTATTTAGGGTTATATGACTTACTGTCCACTCTACGTGAGAATAATTTGACAGCAAAACCTTCTAAAGCTTTTGTTGGTTTTGGTGAAATCTCTTTCCTGGGTCATCGTGTTGGTCATGGTCTCTTGAAGACAGAAGACCACAATACTTCCAAAATACTGAACATCTCTGTTCCTAAAACGAAGAAACAAGTTAGGAGTCTCTTAGGTTTAATTCAATTTTATGGGAGATTTATTCCAAATTTATCTTCGATCATGGCACCTCTCTCAACATTGTTGAAGAAAGGTTCGCCTAATCTGGTCCGTTGGTCTGAAGAATGCCAATCTTCACTAGACCAAATCAAGAATATATTTTCTTCTCCTCCCATCTTAAGATTACCTACTCTTGATAGGACTTTTGTTCTTCGGAGTGATGCTTCATCCACTGGGATTGGAGCAGCACTGATGCAAGAATATGCAAATACTCTGCATCCTGTTATGTACATTTCTAGAAAACTAAATGCGGCAGAGAGGAACTACTCGGTTTTAGACCGTGAGTTGTTAGCGATGGTTTGGTCAATTCTAAAGCTACAAAGATTCCTCCTGGGCGCACATTTCATTCTAGAGACTGATCAGAAAGCTCTTACAGCTATTCAGACTAAGAATTTGAAGAGTTCGAGATCCACTCGATATGCTATAGCTCTTCAACCTTTTCACTTCACGGTACGAGCTATCCGTGGTGCGGATAATGTGATGGCTGACATTTTGTCTAGATGCCCACATGACTCCAACTAATACTTCTGTCCTATATTTCCATATATTACAGAGTCATAACACACCTATATTTCTACAATAGATTAGCACATCTGTACTTACTTTATATGTACACACTATCGTGCTTTGTTGTCATCTTCTTCTGTTCGTTTTTTAAGATGATAGAGGAGGACTGAGTAGTTAATATAAGGGCCGTTAGTTTACTAAACAGCCACAATTATTAATAATGTATTGTACCTTATGAAGCATATTAGTTATTAATTAGCATTATATTGCTTGTACTTTCTCAGAATGTCATTGTTGAGCTGAGGACTTACCTTACTAGTATCAAGCATGACGAGTTCTAGATTGTGTACTTACCCTCGGAATACCAGAGCATATGTCCTGGATCGTCATGTAGTTTAACTTTACTATGTACTTATGTCATTACATGTCAAAGAATGTACTATTTAAATTTTCCTATCAGATTTGTACATCCATTTTTAAAGACAATATTAGAGTATGCTGTTTAATGATGATTATGGTAACTTGCATACGTATATTGTGTTTACATGCTAACGTGATGTGTGTTGGTGACACCTCCCCGATGTGAATATTTTTTGAGACATATTTATTTTTCTGTTGAGGTATATCCTCACCAGACACTCTATATTTAGCCTCATGTTTGGCAATTTAATTAATTATCAGCGCATAATTCGTGCGTTTTGAGCCGCTTATCGCATGCTCTTTGATATTTAAAAAAAAAAAATATGTTCCACATTTTTTTTTATCGGGAGGAGGTGGTGATATGTTGCGTGATAAATTCTCGCAACATCGTTTTATTTCAATATCTATTTTATAACGCAAGGGCAACAACTGCTTGAAATTTATAGTCACTTTTCTCGGTAAGCATTTGTCTTCTCGCGTTGGTATCGAATGCAGTTAAGTTTTGAGCTGTGGTCATTTTGCGCTGGACTGCGCATGACTTGTCTTGTTTTTTGGTCGATCGGTTTCCGCCCACCACTAGTGGAGTGAGCGATTTGAATGGCGAAAGAGATGCCTCGTTGAAGAGGGGATCTCCGCTATTTTTTGTTCTGTCAGGGATGTGTAGTCCTCTTAATGGATATTTCGTTTATTCGAGATAATACCTCTAGTGTTTCCCACATGTCGGGAGGCGTGATATTTCTGTGTATTTCCTGAAAGCAAGGTAAATTGACTTTTCATTAACTCTATCGATTTTGGGTCGTGAGCGATTTCGATTCATAGCCTGTCTTCGAAAGTCGTCGTCACGAGATGTTTTCCCAGCTCACATGTCGCTGTATTGTACTGCATCGGTTGATGCATGTACCAAGGACCATTACTTGCTACTTTGTTAAATGAACTAGGTTTGGAAAACCTTTATTATCTAGAGGATATTTTTGAGGACATTATTTATACTTCGGCAGACGTGTCTGTCTTGCTGAAGTCAGACTAAGGAGAGTGAACTGATCTCATACATCTGGTTATCTCCTGGCTGTTATAGAAAAGGATGGAGTTTTTCACCTGACTACATTTACAGCACTATGAAATATAACATGCATCTGACTCATCATTGTAATGCTGTCTACCGTCTATTGCTGTATTGAATGTTGCTGTGATAATGACTGTTTGATGTGCCTACATATTCGCGTAACCATTTTGTCACTGTGGCGTCCACAATAAATAATGAAGAAAAACGTCAACGGCTGTTACAAGAATCATTGACTTTATACGTCGTGAGTTTACTGACGTTCTATGTGGATTGCCCTGTTATTTTTGTATGAACATTGTTTGACTGAACACATCTGCACACTACACAAAACCAGACATGCGGATACCATCCATCATCATATGGCATCACGCATCAGCCGCCAAAAAAAAACGTAAATAACTAACTATATAACACTTGCGAATGCGTGCAACACCTAGATAAACAGAAATAAACATAAGAATAAAGAAAATACAGTAATAAATAAAAATACGTAAATAACATCTTACCTTAAAATCATTATTGAGCAAGCAGACGATGAATACATACAGTATGTACAGTTTTGAATATTGGTGATTTAGGGAGACTCTAGACTTAGAAAATCAGATGGAGAAAATTGAGGAGGCTCATCTTCAGAACTGGAGGATTTCAATCTAATTCTTTTAGGAGAAGGGCACTTTGAAGGAAATCTAACTGGGGCTGGGGCTGATGTTGATGGGTCGGAATCTGAAGGGTTAGAGGGAGGGTTGACTGAAGTTGGTTGTGGCGATTGCGTCTTGAAAAAGGAGAGCAAAGACGTTTGCCTCATTGATGTCTTCTTCCTTTCCCTGAGAAGTTCTCTGTAACAGGCTATTTGGTGTTCTAACCCACTATTTACTTTAGAACTTCTGCCGAAATTGGGATCCACCCTTTCCCAATATGCAATTGCGTCCTCTATTTTGGCGATTCCAACCTCCAGTTCTTTGGTGGTCATCTCCTTAGGCTGAGCTGTATCTTCAATCATGGCGTCCTGTTCATTCAACAATTTTCTTTGTTCTTCCATCGCCAGTAGATCCTCATCACTTAGGGGTTGATCATGAAACTCAAGCAGCTCTCTAACATCTTCAGCCTCTACTTCCAGTTCCAGCTGCTGGGCCATTTCCACAACATTTGAAGTGATGGCCTCCACTGTTTCTTCAAACCCTTCAAAGTCGTCCATTAGGGAAGGAATCAACTTTTTCCAAGCGCCTTTAAGATTGGATTCTTTAACATCGGCCCATGCATCTCTGATAGTTTTGATGGCATCTAGAATATTGAATCCTTTCCAAAATGCTTTTAATTTATTTTGTTTAGGCCCCTCATCAACATCAGCATCTAGTGCAGCTATAGCCTTGGCAAACGTCCGTCTGATAAAGTAAGATTTAAATGATGAAATTACTCCTTGGTCCATAGGCTGCAGCAAAGAAGTTGTGTTTGGAGGCAGAAACACAACTTTAATTTCTTTGTGAGCCTCAAGCACAATTCTTGGGGGACTTGGAGCATTATCCAAGAGCAGTAGGATTTTAAAGGGAATATTCTGTTGTTTGCAATAATCCTCAACTGCAGGCTTGAAATTATCAGTGAACCAAGTTGTAAATAATTCACCAGTCATCCAGGCTTTTTTATTGGACTTGAAATGAACTGGAAGGGAAGAATTTAAATAATTTTTCAGGGCCCTAGGATTCTCAGAATGATAAATGAGCAGAGGCTTTAGCTTGCAGTCACCAGCTGCATTAGCCCCTAGCAACATAGTAAGCCTATCTTTGGCAGCTTTAAATCCAGGCATTGATTTTTCCTCTTTGGCAATAAAAGTTCTGGATGGCATCTTCGTCCAAAAGAGGCCCGTCTCATCTACGTTGAAGATCTGCTGCTTTGTGTAGCCAACTTCTTCTATCATTTTTTCAAGCTCCACTTGAAAAGCTCCTGCAGCTGCGGTATCTGCGCTAGCTGATTCTCCCTTCACTGCTATATTATGCAAATTTGACCTTTTCTTAAATTTCTCAAACCAGCCCCTGCTAGCTCCAAATGTCTCTTCAGCTGATGTCTCTCCTTGTTCAGACTTCATTGCATTAAATAAAGTTTGTGCTTTAACCATGATAAGATCTTGGCTTAAAGGAATGTTGGGGCTGACTTGGTCTTCAATCCACACATTTAACACTTTCTCCATCTCACCAATTAAATTGTGCCTCTTTCTAATAAGTTTGGTATGCACTGGCGTAGCGTTTTTAATTTCCTCTAACACTTTAGCTCTGTTCTTTACAATTGTGCTAACTGTAGTGCGAGGTACACCTAGCCTGCGGCCTATTTCAGCATTTGAGATGCCTTGTTCATTAAGCTTGATTAGCTCCAGTTTTTCTTGCAAATTAAGAACCTTATGGGTTCTTTTAACTTTGTCACTACACTTAGGACCCATTATGAATATATTAAAGCACAAAAATAAGTAGTACTGTATAGGGCCTAATCACACAAAAAAGTACAGTATGAAAACTGTACACGTGTCTTATAATCACGATATGAACACTGTCATTAGACTGTTATCACTAAAATAACTATGAACTGTTTACAGTATAATCACACAAATAATATAGTATGAATCGTTTTGTTATTTTAATCACAAAAATAAGTAGTATTAATATGTTTAATCACAAATATAAGAGATTAAATGCGGACAATTAAAAAAAATAGTCCACACCGGACGACTTCTATTCAAAGACTGAATAACGAAAGAAACAAGATGGCGCGTGGTGGTGACGAAATGCGACGAAAGAGCGAAGCGAGCGACGAAATTTAAAAACGTGGTTATAATTGTAAACCGACGAAAGAGCGAAGCGACGAAACTCAAAGCGACGAAAGTCGAGGTATTGGTGTATACAACATTAAACTAACCACACAATACTAAACTATACTAGGTATACAACACTAAACTAACCACACAATACTAAACTATACTAGGTATACAACACTAAACTAACCACACAATACTAAACTATACTAGGTATACAACACTAAACTAGGTACACAACACTAAACTAACCACACAATACTAAACTATACTAGGTATACAACACTAAACTAACCACACAATACTAAACTATACTAGGTATACAACATTAAACTAGGTACACAAGACTAAACTAGGTACACTACACATTAACTACACTAGGTACACAACACTAAGCTACGTACACAACACAAAACTAGATACACAACACTAAACTAGGTACACAACATTACATATTAGGTACACAACAATGAACTACGCACGCAACACTAAACTATGTACAAAGCAATAAATTAGGTATACAATATTACGCTAAAATCACAACACTAAACTATTTCTTCTCTTCTTTGATCCATAGCCGCCAATCGTCAAAGCAGTCAGTGGCCATCATGCCTGGTGGCGTCTTGTAGGGCAGCATCAAATTGATTCCACTTTGCTCGGTCGGCAGCCATCCTTCGTACAGTGCCCCAACTCTGGTTCATTCTTTGCGTAACGGCTTTCACAGTTGTCCGCCAAGTTGTTTTTGGTCGGCCTATCTTTCGCTTTCCCTCGGGGGTCCATAGCATAACTGTTCTTGTGATGGTATCAGGGACCCTTCTGAGGACGTGGCCAACCCAACTCCAGCGTCTGCCAGCTATGATGGTGTGCATGTCCTCCTGGTTACTCCGAATAAGCAGTTCTTGGTTGCTGATGGTATTCGGCCAAACGATTCGGAGAATTTTCCTTAGGCAGATTGTGTTGAAGGAGGACAGTTTCGACATTTCCTTCTCTGTTACTCTCCAGCATTTCGCATCATAGAGAAGCACAGAAAGTACACAGCTCTCATACAGTCTTAATTTGGTGTTTGTGCTGTACTGGGAAGACTTCCAAATGTTGTTGAGACTAGCAAAGGCTGTTCTCGCTTTATTCATTCTGTTGTTAATGTCCTTGCTTGTTCCGACGTCAGGTGTTACTATGCATCCTAGGTAAGTAAATGTGTCTGTCTGTTCTAACTTCCGGTTCCTTATTGTTATTGGCTCAGGATTGCTCACATTTAGTGTCATAACCTCTGTCTTCTTCAGATTGATGTTCAGACCAACCTGCTGGCCATACTTATTCAGTCTACCGGTTTTTTCTTGGATGTGTTGATGTAAATGTGCAAGTAGTGCAATATCATCTGCATATTCCAGGTCTTCCAGTGTAGAAAAAGTTATCCATCTAATTCCTCTTGGACTGCCCTCTGTTGTCTGGCGCATCACCCAATCTATGGCTGTCAAGAATAATAAACCAACTAAACTATTTACACAACACTAAACTACACTATGTACACAACCTTAACTAGATACACAAATCTAAACTAGGTACATAACATCAAACTAGGTACAACAAACTAAACTTGGTACAAAACACTAAATTAGGTACACAACACTAAACTATGTACACAACACTAAACTAAGTACACAACACTAACTTGGACATACAACACTAAAATAATACAACACCAAACTAGGTACACAACACTAAAATACGTACACAACACAAAACTAGGTCTTCTTCTTCTTTGATCCTTAGCCGCCGGCCGTCAAAGCAGTCAGTGGCCATTACGCCTGGTGGCGTCTTGTAGGGCAACAACAAATTGATTCCACTTTGCTCGGTCGGCGGCCATCTTTCGTACAGTGCCCCAACTCTGGTTCATTCTTTGCATCTCAGCCTCCACAGTCCTCCGCCAAGTTGTTATTGGTCGGCCTCTCTTTCGCTTTCCTTCAGGGGTCCATAGCATAGCTGTTCTTGTGATGGCATCGGGGTCTCTTCTGAGGACATGGCCACAAAACTAGGTAAGGTAAAGGAACCCGTTACACGCCCATTGAGGCATATTGGGAATATGGTGTTAGGCCCATATTATCTTGACCGTCGGCACACGAGGGGTGATGTGGTCGGCATCACGCCGGCCGCCTTAACCTTCCCAGAGTAGCTCTGGTACCCATTTGGGGCTGGGTCAACCCAGGAGCCGTTTGTGGCCTAAAAATTTTCCGCCTCATCTGGGGATCGAACCATAGACCACTGCGCTAGGAAGCCAGTGCACTAACCACTATGCTACCGCGGCTCCTACAAAACTAGGTACACAACGTCAAAACTAGGTACACAACCCTAAACTAGGTATACGACACAAAACTACTCGAAGTTACACAATTTTAACTAAATTAGGTACACAACACTGAACTGCGCATAAAACACTAAACTAGGTACAAAACACTAAACTAGGTATACAACACTAAACTACACTAGGTACACAATTCTACACCAGATACACAACACTAAACTATTTACACAAAACTAAACTAAGTTCACAACACTAAACTAGGTACACAACACTAAACTAATTACACAACACTATACTAAACTAGGTACACAACACTAAACTTAGTACACAACACTAAATTAGTTACAGAATACTAAACTAGGTACACAACACTAAACTAGGTACACAACACTAAACTACACTAGTTACACAACACTGAAATACACTAGGTACACAACACTGAACTGAACTAGGTACACATTACTAAACTAGGTACACAACACTAAACTAGACATACAAAACTAAACTAGGTACACAACGCTGAACTAGGTACACAACACTAAACTACACTAGATACACAACACTACATTAGGTACAGAACACTAAACTGGGCACACAACACTAAACTAGGTACACAACCCTAAACTAGGTACACAACACTAAACTAATTACACAACACTATACTAAACTAGGTACACAACACTAAACTTAGTACACAACACTAAATTAGTTACAGAATACTAAACTAGGTACACAACACTAAACTAGGTACACAACACTAAACTACACTAGTTACACAACACTGAAATACACTAGGTACACAACACTGAACTGAACTAGGTACACAACACTAAACTAGGTACACAACACTAAACTAGACATACAAAACTAAACTAGGTACACAACGCTGAACTAGGTACACAACACTAAACTACACTAGATACACAACACTACATTAGGTACAGAACACTAAACTGGGCACACAACACTAAACTAGGTACACAACACTAAACTAGGCACACAACACTAAACTAGGTACACAACACTAAACTACACTAGATACACAACACTAAACTACACTAGATACACAACACTAAACTACACTAGTTACACAACACTAAACTAGGTACAGAACACTAAATTACCCACGGAACACAACACTACATTAGGTACAGAACACTAAACTGGGCACACAACACTAAACTAGGTACACAACACTAAATTAGGTACACAACACTAAACTAGGTACACAACACTAAACTAGGTACACAACACTAAACTAGGTACACAACACTAAACTAGGCACACAACACTAAACTAGACATACAACACTAAACTGGGTACACAACACTAAACTGGGCACACAACACTAAACTAGGTACACAACACTAAACTAGGCACACAACACTAAACTAGGTACACAACACTAAACTGGGCACACAACACTAAACTAGGTACACAACACTAAACTAGGTACACAACACTAAACTAGACATACAACACTAAACTAGGTACACAACACTAAACTACACTAGATACACAATACTAAACTACACTAGGTACAAAACACTAAACTAGGTACAGAACACTAAATTACCCACGGAACGCAACACTACATTAGGTACAGAACACTAAACTAGGCACACAACACTAAACTAGGCACACAACACTAAACTAGGTACACAACACTAAACTAGGTACAGAACACTAAACTAGACATACAACACTAAACGAGGTACACAACGCTGAACTAGGTACACAACACTAAACTAAACTAGGTACACAACACTAAACTAGGTACACAACACTAAAGTATGTTCATAACAATACACTACACTATTTACACAACACTACACTAAACTAGGTACACAACGCTGAACTAGGTACACAACACTAAACTAGGTACACAACACTAAACTACCCGCGGAACACAACACTACATTAGGTACAGAATACTAAACTAGGTACAAAACACTGAATTAAACTAGGTACACAACACTAAACTAGGTACACAACACTAAACAAGGTACACAACACTAAAATATGTTCATAACAATACACTACACTATTTACACAACACAACATTAAACTAGGAACACAATACTAAACTAAGAACATAACAATACACTATACTAGGTACACAACACTACACTACACTAGGTACACAACACTACACTACAATAGGTACACAACACTAAACTAGGGGGAGCCGCGCTAGCGTAGTGGTTACCACACCGCTCTGGCGACCGGGTAATCCAGGATCAAACCCGGGTGACGGCATTTGAGGATTTTTCGTCGACCGGGATTTGGACTGGATTAACTCGAGACCTGGCGAGGACATTTGGCTGTAATGGGTACCTCCGAAATCGGCGAGTATCTGCCTGAATGGCGAGGGACACCTGTCTCTGTACAAGAAAAAAAGGGATACTCACGTAAAATCAATGTCAGGTTAGACATTAATAATAACCTGAGATTTCGCCTCGAGTATTAGCGGGCGTACGAAAAAAAAAAAACTAAACTAGGTACAAAACGCTTAACTAGGTACGCAACATTAAACTAGGTACACAACACTACACTACACTAGGTACACAACACTAAACTACGTACACAACTAGGTACTCAACACTAAAATAGGTACATAACACTAAACTAGGAACACGTCACTAAACTACATTACATACACAACATTAAACTAGGTACACTTTACTAAACAAGGTACACAACACTAAAATAGAATAGGTACACAACGCGAGCTAGGAAAACAACACTAAACTTGGTACACAGCCCTAAGCTGGGTGCACAGCACTTAATTAGGTACACAACAAAAAACTAAATGTAAACTACACTAAACTAAGTGCACAACACTAAACTAGGTACACAATGTGACAAAACGGTTTGTACATGTACGTTGGCGCCCATCTGTCTCTCTTTTATCGTCCTACTATTTGGGTGCACTTTTCATAACTGTCGTTCTCTCCGACAGTATGTCTTCATTTTCCTCATTCATCGTCCTATTATTCGGCATATTTTATGCCCTCCATTTCTGCTAGACGCTCCTATACTTATTTACGTTTCACCAGGTGAACTGTAGTATTATCAATGTTAATTAGAATAGTCAGCGGGTAATACGTTTATCACCTTAGGCATCTAACATTTGATTGAGGCGATCTGTGTTTGTACAAGATGGTCACGCACGATCGATGTATAGAAAGCCACGTTGTCTGTCCGAGAAAGCCGTCCGGGGTGTGCGAAAACACAGGTGATAATGAGATAATAGCTTCCGCTGGTCCATATTTGCATCAATATTACCGGTAATCTATCTGGGGAGCCAATATGGCGAGAAAGCATCTAGACAGGAAATAAGAAAGAGGTCACGCGTTGAAATTTTAAAATGTGATATTTTAAGACACGCGGGGGATATTATGATTTAACACCCCGATCCATTTAGTTCTAAAGAGCGTACTATTGGCTTAATTTGAGAGCTGGAATAGACTTCGCATTGGCAAACTCGTCGGAAGTACAATCTGGGATTTGAACCGAGAAATGGAAATATAATCTAGCAAAATCGGAGTCACAGATCAGACTGCATCGCCACGTCAAGCTAGCAATTCACCAGAGCCAGAGAAGGATCAGGGAGCCACGGTAGCATAGTGGTTAGTGCACTGGCTTCCTAGCTCAGTGGTCTATGGTTCGATCCCCAGATAAGGTGGGATTTCTTTAGGCCACAAACGGCTCCTGGGTCGACCCAGCCCCAACTGGGTACCAGAGCAACTCTGGGAAGGTTAAGGCGGCCGGTGGGATGTTGACCACGTCACCCCTAGTGTGCCGATGGTCAAGAAAATATGGGCCTAACATCATATTCCCAATATGCCTCAATGGGCGTGTAACGGGATCCTTTACCTTTTACCAGAGAAGGATCAGACTAGGAATTCCAAAATTATAAATGACAGATCGAAGTATTTGGGCAACTTTAAAACTTAAAAGTAAACCCACATTTTTAAATACAAAGACTGGAAACTTAAAGGACCAAGATCGAAGTATTTGGGCAACTTTAAAACTAAAAAGTAAACCCGCATTTTAAAATACTAAGACTGGAGACCTAAGGAATCAGATCACGTGTCATAAGAGGAATACGCACAATTTCCCAGTACAAGTGATTCGAAAGCATCAACGTACTGTGTCCATCCAAACTGTGCCAGGAGATTGTATTCCCAAAAGTTACTTTTGGTTCGTGGAAAGAAGCTATCAGACAGTTGGTGGAGCGAAGCTATCAGACTCTTCGTGGTACTAAGCTACAAGACGAAAGTTTCGACGTCACTAGTTGCGAGTAAAAGCAAGGAATCCACACTAACCGCCTAAATTGGACAAGTTGTGTGAAGACGTGCCCTCAACACAGAAGAATTGACGAAACCACGGCTGCAGGACTCACTTAGACCAGCTAAGTTTATTAAGAAAACAGCAAAAGGACAACTTCTGTTAATATCCTCAAACCAAGTCTCAGTGAAGACATTTATATTTACCTCTAAAAATTCACCCTCATTTTATCGTTATTTTAAGCTGTTAAAACTAACCGATTAATAAATTTGTTACATGTTATTTTAAAACTAAACAATCATTGTTTATTCAGTTATTATCAGTGTTGAGGACTGTTTCGCGGTGTGAAGTAGCTTGGATATTTTGTTTATTTTGGTATCGAAGTTTTTACACCGCGGAACACCCGCTCAACTATGAGTACATGTTCACATACCATTGTTGATGATGATTGTTGATGTTTTAACCCAAATGAGAAAGGCTTATTGTTATATTCCGGGTTCTTTCTTTTGATATATCTTGTCTAGAGTAATACTTCATTGACTTGTGAGAAATTATCATGGCATTCCATTATGCCGGTAACACTTTTAAATGCAGCCTGTAAAATACCTTTCTTACTCTTCAACAATAAAGAAGTCCTCTAAGGCCAGTTTGGACGTGAAGACGAATATTCATTTAATACGTACACAAGCTCCAATTGACATGTATTCAATATTCATATAGACAATGGCATGACCTAGCCAGTCTTGAAAACGTCGCTATTCCGTCGACTATGGACAAGATGTCTTCGACATGTTGCTATAATCTTTATTAAATATTTCCACACGCATTCATTGATACACAGCATTCACTTGTCCTAAAATATCAATGCAGCATAGACTCCATGAAGCAGATGGACGATCTAGTTGGAATAAATCTTTATAACTCTGTAGTAAGAGCACACTTATAGGAGCTGGACAATTATGCGTCCGTTTACACTGAGTGACACACATGAAAGGCCACGCAGTATCGCTCACTTCTGCTAAGTGAAGCCGGCAAAGACGTCTGCTATATTTTGTCCAAAAGACAATGACGTACTTCCGGGAGTAACCCAGGAAACGTAATATCAACAAGCTGGTCCATAAACAAGCCTTGTCTAATACGGTAGATATGTTATGATTTTACTCATAACAACTACTCCCCCCCCCCCCCCCGGGCAAAAAATGAAAACGGAGTTTTCATTATTTACTGTTGTGGGTAAACACCACTTATATGAACAGATGGTAACATCAAATGTCAATGCTGGTATGACATTGCATATAACCTATGTTTGTGCCGCAATGTAGGTAATTTAACACACGAGGTGTGAAATATTTCACATAATGCTAATACCAATGTCTACGAAAGACCCAAATCAATTTAACATCAGAATGAGGTAACTATGGCAAAGTCAGCCAACATGTAACAACCAAATAACCATATTATACCATGCATTCACATACTTCATTCCGCCAGGAACACCTATAGTCTCGTCATGTAACTTAGACACATAATGTCATATCAATGTAACATTATACTGCCAAGCACTAATAATGATATAATTCAAGAATAGATAAAGTAAGACAGACACTTAACCACTAACGTGGGTGACTGTTACGCATTGTCAAATGCATAAAGTGAGATGCTTCCGGTTCAAAATGTCCGACACAGTTTGTAATTCGATATGTTGGAGATTTTTCCCGCTTTACTGCAATTTTTCGTAAGTGATTGACTTGGTACGAGCCAGTAAGTTCATGTGAGGAGACTTCCCCCATGTTTTGTGCTACATGCAATGTCTGCATGTTACGTATATACCTGAATGAGGGCATGATTTTGGAATGTTCAGCTAACGACATTGTCAGCCATCTTGTCATGTCAGAAAATTCTGTTCACAAAAAGATTACGTGTGCTTTCTTCACATGCTTTTACTATAATGGCGTCATCAACAAATGTCTTCACTTCGTATAAAGCATGTAGTCTTGGTTGACAATCAACCTAAGAGAAGGACAACTTCACACAAACCCAGGTAGGAAAGACTCGTTAGTCCAGAAAGATAGCTCTCCTAGGAGAGACAACTCTGATGAAAGACAACTGCTGCCTTGTAGGAAGGTCACGGAAAACCAGAGGCTAGGGAAGCAGTCCCGAACAAATGCATGCTGAAGACGGATGCACTGGGCCGCAAGGCGCACAACATAGTGCAACGCAAACCGCCATGAGATGACAGACACAAATATGACTCAACGAGATAGTACTCGACCCAGGGAGTCCCGCCAGGTGGGAAGAGTGCCGGACTCCCTGCCTCGAAGGGGTCCACCCAAAGCTACTGGTGGTCACTTATCTCTGCATCGTGCAGCCAGGGTGCAGAATATTAGGGAAAATGCGACTGGCCAAAACACCCAGGAAAGAACACTAAATATACTCCAATGGAATGCAGAAGGTGTCCTAAGGAAGAAACTACCGCTCACAAAAAAACTACATGATGAGCAAATTGACATAGCCTGCATACAGGAAACACACCTAAACACAAACCACAGATTTTCTGTAAGAGGATATGAAACCCTCCGGCTTGATAGAGAGGGACACAAGGGAGGAGTACTCATGTTAATCAGAAATTCCTTGCCTAGCAGAGAGCTTTCTGTTAATACAAACGGTCAGGCGGAAATTATAGGAGCTGATATCACGATAGATGACCAGACCGTTAGAGTATACAACCTATATGCCCCCCCAGATAAAGATCTTTCACTAGCCACAATGGAGATTAGGCGCACCAACTGCCTAGTTGTTGGTGATTTCAACAGCCATTCAGAAAGGTGGGGTTACACAAAGGCTGATACCCGTGGCATTGAGGTAGAGGACTGGGAGATTGACTCAAATCTACAACTCATCAATAGAGCAGATGATACACCCAGCTTCTACTCAAGAAGATGGCAATCGACCTCGACACCCGACCTTGCCTTCTCAACAGGAGACATCAACCATAAGATCGAACGCATTGTGCTCAACCAATTGGCGGGCAGTGACCACAAACCGATCAAATTAATGATCAATATGGAACATACACTCCACCTCCATAAACCATTACCCCGCTGGAACTACAAAAAGGCCAACTGGAACAAGTTCTCAGCACTGACAGATGAATACTGTGGTTCCATAAACACCCAAAACAAAAGAATTGGAGAAATAGCTGACGGATTTAACAAAGCAGTTCTGAAAGCTGCCCTAGAATCAATACCAAGGGGGGCGAGGAAAGATTATAAGCCATACTGGACAGAAGAACTCAATGAACTGGAAGAACAGGTAACAGAGGCCAGAGATGTAGCAGAAAAGGTCAAAACAGTTGAGGCAAACATCGCCTACAAAGCTATCTCTGCAAAATACAGGAAAACGTTAAACTGTTCAGCCAAAAATAGTTGGATCAAAACAACAGAAAGTCTTAACCTCGACAAAGATGGAAGAAAATTATGGAGGCTCGCCAAAGTCTTAAATGATGAGGAATGCAAAAATAAGGAAATAGCCCTACAACAAAATGAAAAAAATACTCACAAAGAAAGAGGCAGCTAATGTTTTTGCTCAAAAATTCTCACTTGAGAGCCAGATAAATATTCCACTGGACAGAAAACAGGAAATTTCCAAAGAGCAAGAAATTTACCAAAATATACCAACTGTTCCAGAAGAGCATATGACAACAAACCTCACCATGAGAGAGCTAGAGGCAGCCATCGTATCCCTTAAGCAAAGAAAGTCACCTGGAAAAGACAGGGTAACAAATGACATGCTTAAAGAGCTAGGGCCTAAGGCCAAGAAAGTACTCCTCAAGATTATGAACTATAGCTGGAAGCGTGGAATAGTACCACAAGCCTGGAAAGAAGCAATACTAGTTCCAATCCCCAAAAAGGACCAAGACCGAATGGACCCCAACAGCTACAGACCCATCAGCCTTCTAAGCTGCACGGGAAAGCTTATGGAGAGAATGATCAATACCAGATTAAGCTGGCACCTCGAAGAAAAACAAATTTTACTGCACCAACAGGCAGGCTTCAGGCAACATAGGTCTACAGAGGACCAAGTCACCTACATTGCACAGGAAATCGAAGATGCTTTCCAAGAAAGAAAGCACACTTTAGCAGTCTGGGTAGATATGGAGAAAGCATTTGATAAAGTTTGGAAAGATGGGCTAAGAGTTAAAATGCTTAAATATGGAGTCTGTGGAAGAATGTATAACTGGATCAGCAACTATCTAACAAACAGAACAGCTAGAGTGCAGGTGCACGGGCAGTTAAGCAAAAAGACTACAATGGAACATGGAGTTCCACAGGGTGGGGTCCTTTCCCCAACACTCTTCCTCATATATATAAATGATATAACAGAAAACATCCACAAGAATGTCCACAACTCCCTCTACGCTGATGACCTGGCCATGTGGACTTCAGAACAATACATCACCACAGCAAGAGTGCGCATGCAGGATTCACTGCTAGCCCTTGAAAGTTGGTCCAAAAAGTGGTTGCTCAAAATAAATGAACAAAAAACTACACACACTATTTTTACCTTGTCAAATAAACCACAGCAAGCAAAGCTGCAATTAAATGGACAGGCAGTACGAGGAGATGAAACACCAACATACTTAGGAATCACACTAGACCGCCGAATGACATGGAAATCACAGATTAACAAAATACAGCTAAGGGCAAAACTTCGCATGGCCATCATGAAAAAGTTAGCAGGTACCACATGGGGTGCTGATGAGAATATCCTCAAAAAGCTGTACACAGGCAGAGTCAGACCTGCTATGGAATATGGCATCACAGCTTGGTCGACGGCAGCAAAGTCAAATTTTGACAGAGTAAACAGACTCCAAAACCAAGCAGCACGTATTATAACAGGGGCCCTAAAGTCTACACAAATCAACCATATGGAAAACATCACAGGGCTACAGTCAATGGAGGATAGACGTGACAGCAGAGTCTTAAAACAAGCTGAAAAATTTAAGAGGCTCGAAGGACACCCCATGTACCAAAGAATGAATAGGCTAGGAAGAGGCAGGCTCAAGCGAACTAACTTTGTCGCCCAAGCAAAAGAAAAAATTAACAATAATACCATACTAGCTGGCTCAGTTGCAAAGAAAATCCCAACAAGCTCAACTATCCCACTGTGGAAAATAAGATGCTTTCCTGAGTTAAAATCTGATATTCCAGGCATTGAAGGTAAGGGAACACAGACAGAAACACAAAGAAAGTGTATAGCAACCAAGTATATTGACCAAAGATTTCCAGCGAAGCTTTGGACACATGCATATACTGATGGTTCGGCAACAAATGCAGTTGAAAATGGGGGTGCCGGCATCCTCATAAAATTAAAGAATAGAATTCACTCTATGGCAATTGCCACTGGAAAATACTGCAACAACTTCTGTGCTGAAGCAGAAGCCCTGAAACAGGCAGCTGAAACTCTTATTGAATGCAAAGCACAGGCAGAAAAACAGATAGTAATCTTTTCAGATGCCCTCTCAATAATATCAGCGCTGAAGAGCCACCAGACTAAAGGATTGAAAGATCTGATAATCTCCCTTGAAAGACTAGCCGAATGCTTCAAGAAGTGCACTATCCAGTGGATACCAGCCCATTGCAACATACCAGGAAATGAGGAGGCAGATAGACTTGCTAAGGAAGGAGGTGCCTTACAACAAAATAATATAGAGACAACTTACGCAACGGCAAAGACTACTATAAAGGCTACATTCAAGTCCAAATGGGAAAGAGAGCACCCAGGACATTTGAAAAATGATGCATATCATCAACTATCCAGAAAAGAACAGGTCATCATTTTTCGGCTACGCACTGGTCACAACAGATTGAGATACCATCTGTACCACAAATACAAAATTGGTGCAACAGATCTCTGCACCTGCGGTACCAGCCCATTGACAGTCGAACACCTGCTGCAATACTGCCCAACCTACAGTAATGAACGGAGTAGCATATGGCAACAACCCACTTCTGTCAATGAAAAACTGTTTGGAGATGTTGGGAGCCTTGAGTTGACTGCTGCCTTTATTAGAGTCATAAATGTGGAAGTCTGAAGGCGAACGAGGAAGAAGAAGAAGAAGAATGATATGTCAATGGTGTATCATACAAATAATTTGAGCAGTGACGAAATCATAAATTATATAATGGCGTAAAAAACGCATCAATGTGTCATAGACTAGTGTTAGTATACTTTTGTTAAGAAGTCAGTTAATAATGTCATTAAATTTATCAATTTCCAATCCTGTATGGAAAAATGCTAGTATTTAAGATAATGTCATTTCAATCCCGTGCAAAAGATCATATACTGTTATAAGTTGCATGTAGAAATCCATCTTGAATTTGTCCATAATTGTCGTCCATTCAATAATGTAACACGAAAAATCCATAAGTCCTCAAACCTTGTAGCGAAATATCTTAAATAAGTTCCATTTCAAATATTTTGGTTACTTCCCTTGAATAATTGTGTAACCTTCATTTTCCAATTACGTCCCTTGAAAGCATAGCATAAAGTCTTTTTACCACAAAACGTGTGTGTTCATCGAAAACGTTTATAAATAAGTCAATTAAAATCATTGCACAAATGATTTGTTTGACAGTCTGTAGTTGGACCGTGCGTATGGACATGACTGCATGATGTCTCTATGAAGTGTCATATGTCGAATGATATATTACACGGTATGGAGTGATCCAGGATTCAGTATCATCATGTTGCTGTGCGGGTCGCATTGACACAAAATCACTGTAATAACTGTACAATCCATTCAGTGACTTTAAATTACGTGGTTCTTGAAGCAAAAAGTTCTTGAACAAGACCTCTCAATGTACACATATGAACTACATTGAATTACGTGCATCATCTGGACTTGTTGCGTTGATAGATGACGTGGTGTCTTTGATACATCTCGAAAGAACGTCAGCAATTACGTTGAGACTTCCCTTTATAGCCTTGATGCTGTAGTCGTAAGGCTGGAGCGCTACAGAGGCTCTCGCTGCTTTTTGATTTGTGAATCTGGCTGTCTGAAGATATGCCAAGGCCTTCTGGTCTGTCTCCAGAGTGAAGTGGGCTCCCATCAAATACCTCTGGAGTTTGTTGAACACAAAGACAATAGCCAGAAGCTCCCTCTCGACGATTGGATATCGTTGTTCTGTAGGCGATAGTTTTCTGCTGACATACATGTGCATGTGGCCTTCAAATTCCTGCATTAATGTTCCCCCGATTGCTGAATTACTGGCATCGACTCTGAGAACAAAAGGATATCGAATGTCATGTAATCTTAAAATTGGAGATTTCGAGAAGGCAAGTTTGATCACGATTAAGGCTTCATGGCACGCATGCGTCCATATTATTTTATTTGGCGAGTTTTTTTTTACTAACGCAGACATAACTGAAATTATATCTGAAAAATTGGGTAGAAATCGTCTATAGAAGTTTATTAGACAAAACAAACTCCGAACTTTTTTTGTTTGTTCGAGGAATATCAAGATTCAGAATTTTGGAAACCGTAGAATCTTCAGGTTTTAAGAATCCACCTCCTACTTTGTGACCGAGAAAGGTAATTTCAGTATAACATGTTCTAGTTTTGGAGGGTCTAGCAATAATATTGTGACAGCGTAAGGTGTTCAATAAAGAATGGATTCCGTTGACATGATCATTCCAAGTATGATGGAACAGACAAATATCATCTATATAGGTAATCAAATCCTCACGATCAGAGAATAGTCTACTCATCATGCGAACAAAAGTAGCAGGAGCGTTTATCAGACCGAAAGACGTGTAATTAAACTGGAACAAACCTAAAGGTGTAGCGAAAGCTGAATAAAGCTTAGATTTGTCAGATAATGGCACTTGCCAATATCCCTTGGATAGATCAAACTTTGTAAAGAAAGTAGCAGTAGATAATCTATCAAGAAGTGATTCAAGCACGGGCAAAGGCTCAGCGTCTTGAATTGTGACTGCATTTAAACGTCTAAAATCTATACAAATTCTAATAGATTTATATTTTTTCCTGATCAAA
Source organism: Oreohelix idahoensis (assembly GCA_024509875.1). Taxonomy (NCBI): domain Eukaryota; kingdom Metazoa; phylum Mollusca; class Gastropoda; order Stylommatophora; family Oreohelicidae; genus Oreohelix; species Oreohelix idahoensis. The sequence goes on along the minus strand of JAMPIV010003274.1, from coordinate 1,036,250 downwards.
ACCATGGGAAAACTATATGGTGAATTAGACGGCTCAATTAAGTTTAACTTAATCATTTGTTTTATTTCTTCTTGTACTTGAGATTGCAAATGAATGGGGATAGGATAAGGTTTCAGTTTGATAGGTCTGAAATCTGTTAACACGATATCATGTTGAATGATATCTGTATGCCCAGGAACATCCGTGAGCACATCAGAAAAAGATTGTAGTAAGTCAGAGATCTGTTCTTTCTGATCAGATTATAGAGTAGAAGCAATGGAAACATCTTTCCAACTTTCAGTAGCCAATAGATGGACATCAGGTAAAGATAATATTGGTTCACCCCCATCAGAAAAATCAGAAGTTTCCTCCTGAATAACAGCTAAAGAAGAGCGATGATCATCAGATTCGTCAATAGCTTCAAAGATAGGATGGAGATGTGGCGGTCGAGTATGAAACTGTTGTAACATATTAATATGGAAATATTTTTCCTTTCCTTTAACATCTACAACTTAGTCAACATCTGATAATTTGTCTAAAATCATGTAAGGCCCCTTCCAAGAAACAAGCAATATATTATCCTTGTTTGGAAGTAATACGTAGGCTTCATCACCTGGCCATAATTGGCGCAGTTTTCTGTTTTGATTGAAAAACAATCGAGCCTTTAATTTTGCTTTTTCTGACGACTGTCCTGCTATCTGGCATGCGTCAATAATCTTTTGTCTTAAATTTACTACATATTGATAAGAGGATTGAACCTCCTCATCCATGTTAGTACCAATAAGTAATTGTTTTAAGATAGCTATAGGACCTCGAGGCTTTGCACCATATACCAACTCAAAAGGAGAAAATCCCGTACTTTGGTTGGGAATTTCCCTATACGCAAACAGAATGACAGGCAAGATTCGATCCCAATCTTGTGGATACCTAGCCGTAACTCTGTCTAGCATCTGTTTCAAACTCCTATTTAGTCTTTCTATTTTACCTTGGGATTGGGCATGATATAATGAACTGAGCGATCTTTCAATCCCAAACATCTTCATTACTTCTTTCATAGCATCAGACACAAACTGGGTTCCATGATCAGAATGTATGTTTTCGGGAAAACCCAATCTGCTGAATATTAAAAATAGTGCATCCGCTGCGTCACCAGTAGAAATTATTTTAAATGGAATTGCCTCGGGCCAACGTGTACACATATCAATACATGTTAGCACGTATTTATGACCCTTAGCTGAAGTGACTTTTATTCGACCAATAAGGTCGATAGCCATCTTTGCGAATGGACGCAAAGAAATGTCAGCGACCTGAATGGGTGCGTTATGTCCAGGCCTTTTCGTTGCGACACTCTGGTACACTAAACATGTGTGACAAAAAACGTTTACGTCTTTAGTCACACCAGGCCAAAAGAAGTGAAACACAACCCTCTGTTTTGTCCTTGCAATACCCAAATGACCTGCACAGTTAATGCCATGTGCATGTCGTAAAACAAATGGTCTAAAACAAGTAGGTACCATAATTTGTTTTTTTACTGATGTAACCTCCTGAAAATTTCTAATCAAAATATCATTCTTTAATGTGTACCAATGTTTTGAATTATCATCACTCATCACCTTATTTGATTTTGCCATGCGAAAATGATTTTTCAAAGACTCATCTTCTTTTTGCCTTTGAATGAATGATTCTTTTTCAATCAACGCAACCTGCAAATTCTCATCATCTTCTAGCTGAGAAGTATTTTCATTTTCATTATCATTATCATTGTCATTATCATCATCATTCATGACATCTTCAGTCTGCTCATCATCATTCATAACCTCTTCCAGCACAATATCCTTGTGTTCTGATTAATCATTTCAGCACGAGCCTGTGCTCTGGGTGTAACAGCATTAGCCTTTATTAAATGTTTCTTCTCCCAATTTTCAATGTCCTATCTAGAACACTCGTTCGTGGAGACCTGGGATGTTTCCAAGAATAATCCCAGCGATGGGGCTATTTAATAAACACACAAGAGCTCTTCCAGTAAAATAGAGTGTATCCAAAAATACTTCCGCTGTTGGATAGTATTCCACTGTGCCACCAAAAGTAATACACTTTACTTCTCTTCCTGTGTAATTTGACTGATCCACTGTGCCCGTATTCACATAATAGTATTTTAGGGGTAAAACTGGTTTGGGGTTCTATTTCATTTAATTTAACATTCTTCTATATAAATGAATAATCCGTCGGAAAATTATTAAAGCAGGTCAGAATAGCTCGATAGGTATATATGTTATAGCGAGAATGCGTGTTACATTGGCACACCAACTAAGAAGCAGGTATTGTGCCAATGTATTAATTGTGACCAGTTAATTAAGGAGCTATTCTCCGTTGAAGTAATTAAAGGACAGCAAAGGAAGCATTCCGACGGTATTCTATCTTTTTAGTTACATAACCTATAATTGACAAGTTCGAGTTCACAGTATAAATATATTTAAGTTGGCGGTATCAATATATTTAAGGTTGCTGTGTCAAGTTTGAGTTAACTGGATGATCCTCCAGAGGTATTGTTTAACTTGATCAAAGGGTACGGGATCCAGGTTCGTATTCAGATTTTGATAGTTGGAAGTAATCACAATGTAATATAAAAGGCAGTACGGTCCATTTTTTCCTATAGAGTTCCTAAACAATGTGCAAGTCAAACTCAACAACTTCCAACAGCATTTTAAGCAAAGTCCGACGTTGTATATGAAAAGTTTATTTTGGTTTCTTTCAGATGTATGGCGGTAAATTACAAGATGATCCTATTCTCAGTTCAGTAACATTCGTTTCCTCATACGAAATCATCTCATAAAATCCATTAGTGCATTTTGATGAGCTTATGTATATCTATTTCATCCTGTCTACTATGCGTAAGTCTAAGTCGAGACCTTTTACCAACCTGAAGTATATGTTGTCATAGGGCTAGGGGTCAGGTTAGCCATTATTCTCTTGCCAATATAAAGTGGCGGTCAGCAAATCTGCTAGGAACCTAAGGCTCTTGGACTATCCGGAATGACCTGGCTTTGACTCTTGGCTTTTACTCTTCTTTGACTCTTCTTTGACTCTTGTTTGGCTCTCTTTTGCTAAGGGTTTTGGGCCGTCAATATATACAAACTGGTTCCTAAGACTGTTTGGGGGGAAGTTACTTTGATTTGTCAGTCAATACGGATATGTTTGAGATGAACTATTTCATTGGCGAAGCCATTAGTTAAGATGGATATTCCACTAGTTTTGTCGATGTCATATTTACGTCACAAGTTTCTACACAAGTTTCTATGATAGCGAATGGTATAAGCTTTTATTCGAGGGTATTTTTAATTCTGTTTAGAGGTTTTCAGGTCTCGTATCATTTCCTGTAACTGTCTAGAAGTCTTTATTTTAAAATGTCGATAAGAGGCTATGTGAAAATTACGTCATCAATAACTTGCGTACTGAAATTATTTAAAGGATAATTACTAAACTACTAATGTGATCATCATTCCGGTTACATATACGTCCCCATGCTACAAAAATGTATCTCAAAGAGAGACACTTTCCTAGTTCTATCAACTAATAACCCAACAAACTTGCAAATCTAGTAAAACAATGGTATACATCTTTATAGTACATAAGAGGGAACATAGGGGATATCATGAAAACGCACGGTCGATATAAGGTGAATGTATGCATACCGGTCAATCTATATGAAGACATCCAAACATCAAAATTGTCCGCAACAATTTAAATTTTAACAAACAAAATTACTAATCATCGAAACGCGTATGTGGGGAAATGAGGGTACTCAACACAATGCGGCGAAAATCCTTAATGTGTGTCATCTGATGCTGGGAGGATCAAATGCAATTGAAGAATTGAAAAACTATAACACTGGTCAAAAAAAAATCTTGAACTATAAACGGAAAATTTGAAAATGTCCAATCATATAAGCTATTCAATCGTGTCATGTGATAATAGCGATCCAACCCCGCTGTAAAGTCACGTATAGTCGTTAAGGTGTGAATACTAATGTTCAAGACACTATGGGTTTGATCTGTTTACATGTATTTTGTACCGCGGAATAAGTACTATTAAAACCGGCACGACTTATTCACAACGTGTCATATAATCTGTTGGTGACTCGATAGTGTTTGTACTGAGAATCTAGCATAGAAAACTCGGTTGTAGTCCGGAATAGAAACGCTAGGGCATCCCAATGAACGGGCGGTTTGCTCTCTGGCGTCTGGTGGAGTAAAGAGAAGACGTGAAGGTCGCTAATGGACATCCTCACTTGATATAAATCCAGACGAGGGATTTGTGGTAAGTCAATAGAGGTACTACCGAATTTGGCTTCATCAATTCAGAAATGTCATTTTATACAAATCGTGATTTTGATTGTTCTTGACGACGAAGAGTCAGATACTTCCTTTGCAAACTCGTATATAGTTGAATCACGAAGTAATAAGGTTTCCGTAGCAACGCAAAGGTTTATGTAAAGTCCAACGAGCAGGAAGTGTGGAAACATTTCCTCGAAATTCCAGTCACAGCTTGTTAGCTAATAACGACATCATTTGGGACAAAAGCATGCATTTATCCATGCGAGGTGAAACATTTGGTAAAATATTAACCGTAGGGGTAGGGAGTGAAGTATCGTCGTTAACCATGTCGACATCGTGTGAGAAGCGTTGGGGATTTGTACGACGTCTTTGCTTTGTAGGTTTAATAAAAATGTGCTCTTGCGGCAATCTCGGTAGTTTGGCTAGAGGGGTGGAATCTGAAGAGGAAGGCTCGTATTTCCGTTTATCAGGTGTCCTTCTTGATTCGTCCATACCGCACAAAGTAGAGTTAGATGCACTGGTCATCGAATCTGTGTCTGGGTGAAGAATATCTGGTGTTTCTTCATCATACAATGGAGCCATTTGAGATGATTGATAATCATGTCGATCGGTGGGTTCAGGATTGCGAAATTTTGTAACGTCTGGAAAGCTCTCTTTCTGTTGTATAGGACGTTGTCGTAATTCTCGCAAAGGTATATTCTCTTTACTGGAAGACGCATGACCTCTCTCTTGACGTTGAATAAGGCGTTGTCTTAGCTCCTGCAGAGGGATATTGTTTTCACTAGAAGATGAATCTCTGTTATCTCTAATACGTTTGACGAACGTATCCAAATTCTGTGAAGGGATATCGGAGTCATGGGAGGAGGAATCTGAGTTGGGTAATTCATCATCAGTGGAAGATGAGGGAGGTTGCGCTAGGGTAGACAATCTCGTGGGTCTATCAGCTTGTTTTTTCGTGACAGTGAGTGGTCTGTGGTCGTCAAGACGCATCTGGGACACATGAGCTTTCGTTGTGGTATCTCTTTCTTCATTCCACAGGATGTAATTGGTTGTCGATTTTCGTTCCAACACTTTAAAACCAGGAATCCAATGGTTATCAAATTTGTTCGTTCGCACATGTTTCCGAAAATAAACCAAATCTCCAGGCTTAAACTCTTGGAGTTTTGCTGTTTTGTTCTTAATTCGTGCATTTTTTTCGAAGGCTTTTCTTACTTTCCGATGGGCTATTACATGAGCTCTATGCTTCTGTTGGAGCGTAATTTGGATAGGACATTCGCCAAAATATTTTCTCTGTGGCGCCAAAAGATTATCTAGTGGAAAAGTTGGTTCTCTTCCGTAAAGCAGGTAGAACGGTGAAAATCCAGTAGTATCATTGATATTAATTCGAATTGCTTCTAAAGCTTGATTGATATATAGGTCCCAGTATTGACCCTGTCCGGCAATAAACTTGGCTATTATATCGTGCATGGTGGCATGCATTCGCTCATTTCTCCCATTTGACTGCGGATGGTAGTATGCAGTCGTAGTATGTTTGATATTTAACCTTTTGAGAGTTGAAGCAAAGGGCTCTCCTACGAATTGTTTCCCGTTATCAGTGATTACACGCTTGGGACATCCATGTCGTGGTAAAAATTGTTGTAGGAAAACATCAGTGATGAGGGTTGATGTGGCATTTTCTAAGGGGAAACATTCTGGCCATACCGTGTATTGGTCTACGATGTGTAAAATGTATCTGTGTCCTCCTAAAGTTGTGGGGTAAGGTCCAGATAAATCCAAGCTAATAACTTCCATTGGGTAGTGCGGATAAGACATTTCTTGGATAGGGGCTCGAATAGTTCTCATATTTCTTAGCTTGCAAACCCTACATGTCCCAACATACTCTATGATATCTTTAATCATCGTGGGCCAGTAATAACGTTTTAGGATCACATCTAGAGTCTTGTCTCTTCCAAAATGCCCGTTTTCGTCATGAAACTGTTGTAATACTTTTGGAACTAGCGATTTGGGTATACATTTTTGTAGAGTACCATTGTCTCTAGAGCCAATATGATACAAGATATTATCTTCCGAAAGGATGATGTAGTCTTTCTTCTCTTTTGGATTTGTACGAACCTGTGTAATGATCTTAACTAATGTTTCATCTTTCAATTGTTCTTTCTTAAAGTCGATATTCTGTTCAAACGTTTCTGTTCCTTGGTTGTCTGATGGTAAATCAAATGTGGTTCCATGTTGTAGTTCAGGTTCTTGGGTTGTCACCTCTTCATCGTTTTGTCTTGAGTTTTGAGAGTCTATGGCATGAATTTCCTTTGTGTTATCGTCGATGTCCGATGTAGATTCAAGGAGTGGGGAGTCTGGTTCATTGGTGTCAGAATATGGAATTCGGGACAAAAGATCAGCACACGTATTCAATTTTCCAGGAATATACTCAATGGTTGTATTGTAACTTTGGAGATTTATCGCCCAGGTCTGGAGTTTCTTGGGTTGCTCTGCAGTCTTAGTTAGCCAGCTTACAAGTGGTTGGTGATCTGTTCTGATGATAACCTGGGTTCCACGGATATAAAAATCGAATTTCTGGAGGGCGTAATGGATTGCATAGGCTTCCTTCTCTGTCGTAGTCCATCTCCTCTGTGTTCGGCTTAATGTGTGGGAAAGGAAGGCTATCGGTTTTTCGTTTGGAACATTTTTTATCACTTGCGGTTCGTCTGGTGATCTGTCTTGTACAAGGCACGCGCCTACTGCTGTGTTTGATGCGTCCGTGTATATAATCATGGGCTTGTTCAAGTCTGGATGGGCTAGAAAAGGTACGGTGGTTAAGGCTGTCTTCAGGTACTCAAATGCTTTTTGGCAATCTTCAGTCCAGCGGAATTTGGCATACTTCCTGGTTAGTTTCAGTAATGGTTCAGCTACTTTAGAAAAATTGATAATGTGCTTTCGATAATACGCACAACACCCAAAGAATCCTCTTAATTGACGTACTGTGGTAGGTGGAGGGATCTTTTGGATAGCTTCAATCTTTTCACTGTCCGGTCTGATTCCGTTGGAGTTGACAATAAAGCCCAAATATTTTATTTCCTTCTGTAGGAAACGGCATTTGCTGAGTTTCAACTTTACTTTGTGCAATCTCATTCTGTCGAAAACAGTCTCGACATGTTTCAGGTGTTCTTCCATTGTTCCCTTTGTGTGGATCAAGACATCATCTATATATGCTGATGCAAATGAGTTCAATCCTTGCAACACTTCATCCATTAAACTTACGTAAGTAGCCGGGCTATTTTTCAGTCCAAAAGGTAATACATTCCAACTATATGATCCCATGTGTGTACAGAAAGTAGATTTCTTCTTTGCATCTTCAGACAATGGTATTGTCCAGAATCCGGAGCGTGCATCTAGTGAGGTATACCAGTCTGAGTTACCAAAGGTGGCCAAAATATCATCAATTCTAGGTAGAGGGTAGGATATCGTTTTGGTGATTTTATTGAACGCTCTCTAGTCACATCAAAAGCGAGAGCTACCGTCTTTCTTTGTTACTATCACAATGGGTGAAGACCATGATGATCTGGATCGTTCAATTATCCCAGCTGCTAGCATGTCGCTAATGGCTTTCTCCACTATCCCTCGATTCTTTAGTGGTTTGAGGGTTATGGGTTCTTCAGTTGTAGTTTCTATTTCCATGGTAACGGTTGTAGTCCTTTCTAACTCTATGTCAGATATCGCAAATACATCTTGATGTTTCGTTATGAATTTTTCAAGTCTGGGTTTTAGTTCATCTGTTGTCTGTAATGTTGCTAGCAATTCTTTCGTTCTATCTGAATGAAATTTTTTCGTCATTTTCCTTTCTGGTGGACAAAAGCGGTATTCTCTTTTCTGTGTCTGTTCGTCGGTGTACCTACTCTTCGAGTCTCTTGGCAATTTATCATAGAACTGGCGATTCTTTGAATATGTCCGGTTTCTTGGGTATGCATAAGATGTAACTGTTCCCACAATATTCTCTCTGTTCCATGAAGTATGGTACTTATTTTTTTCTTTCATACCTTCCTTGTATGATTTCTCTATCCAAATCGTCAGCGAATAGCAAGTCAGGTTTTACATATTTCTTTCTGTTATTTGTGCTCCTTCGGTCCAGAGACATTTTTTCTTTCGACTCTCTTGTATTTGGAATGTTTCTTCTTGTTGACTCTATAGGATCTAGAGTTTTGTAAGGATGGGGATGGGATGAAGATCTTAATTTGTTTATCTGGGATTTTGGATAGACGCTCTTGGCCTTGAATAGTTTGGTCAATACATCTTTCTTTTCCGTCTGGATCTTTGCTATTACTGTACCTCTGGGAATAGTGGTGGTTGTACCTGACGTATTTAGTACCATTATTGGAAAATCTCTTCGTATATTTATTTCCACGATGCCATCTTGTACTTCTATGTGTGGATCTCCTCTATTTCTTTCATTTTCAATTTGTGATATGTATACAGCCTGTCCTATGTCAAAGTATGGAGATCTTTTTATTTTAGCCCTGGTTAGAGTTACTGAATTCGGTTTCAGAGTAACCGGTGCCGTAGTTCGAACCAGGGTTGCGATATGGATATCGTCCTGAAATGGTACATATGTATTGTTCACTTTTAGTTGTTTTAAATCAAAGTATATCCTCACATTATTTTTGATGAGGAAGTCTCTTCCTATTATGAAGTTTCTTGATAATCCTCTCGTTATAATGAAGTTATGGCGTAGAATTTCTCTTCCCATTTTAAATGTCAAATAAGCCGTTCCCACTGCTTTTAGTGCTTGACCTGTTACTGATTTCATTTGTACTGTTCTTCTGGAAAAATTTGCCATGTGTTGAATTTGATAATACAGCTTCTCCCGGATAAGACTTACAGTTGCTCCTGTGTCTATTAACGCTCTAAATTGTTGTTTTCCTATTTCTATTATACATGAACTGGGGTCTGGACAAATGTTGAGATTTGCTTGTTCGTTTCTGTCTTTCATTTTTTCATTCAGAGATCTCTTTTTTCGGCCGTCACATCTGATCTCTGCTAATGTGGAGCCGTCCCGTTTCCCGACCTTCTTGTTGCTTGGGAAAAGTTGTTTCTATTTTGTTGGGGTCTTCTTGGGTAGTTTTCTGGATAGTGGACTTGGCGTTGATATTCACCGTTGTAATTGTTTTGGGGTAGGTAGTGGTTTCTCGAACTCATAGATTGGTACTGGGGTTTTCTACATGTCATTGAACCATGACCCACGGATCCACAGTTGTAGCAGGTTGGTGGTTGCATCAAGGGTTCTATATGGTGTATCTTATGCTCTCTTTCATTTGGTTGTGGTAAGGAGTGTCTTAGTTCTCTGTGTGTGTTATTTGATCTTCTGTGATATTCTTGATTTCGATTCCAACGAGGTCTAGCATGGTCTACTTCCATAGGTTGATGAGGCGATGGTTCATATTGTTGATGCTGAAATAGCGGTTCATTTTGCGTACGTTGGTAGAATGGTTCAGGTTGAGGATGCTGGCATTCATGGTTTAGCAATGGCAATCTTCCAATCCTCTGCTGAAATCTTTTTTTGACATTTTCCTCATTAACTGCTATCTGGATGGCCAGTGTAATTGACTGAGGATCTTTTCTTAACATGTGCATTTTCAGAGAATCTGAATAGAGGCCATCGACAAAAATTCCCACTAAGTGTTTCTCGAGCTCGGTTGTTGGTATGCTACCTCCCACGAAAGCATCTTCAGCTAAGTTTAAGAGTCGGTCGCCATACATCTGCACCGATTCCATTTTCTCTTGCCTTATCATTCTCAAAAGTGTCCAAGCGTGCTCGGCGTCAGTTATGTTAGAATATCGTGACACTAGCACTCTTTTCAATTCCTCAAAGGTTTCACTTGGGTAGGCCTTCGCTCTTCTTCTCACAAAATCAGTTATCAATCCTTCCGATGATAAAAACACTATTTTCTTTTTTTCCAAATCTGTTGTGGCGTCAATAAGGTAAGCAAACTTATCCATATCCACCATCCATTGTCGAAATTTCATGGGGTCACCACTAAATGGAGTTATGAAGTTTTTAATGGTTCTAAATTTAGCATGTTGATCTACATGTTGTAACGTGTCAGTCATGTTTTGTAACACCATCAAATTTATATCTCCTTGCTCTGGCGGAAGCGGTACTTGTTGTGGAGCCATTTGTGCTTGTTGCATTTGCATAGCCTGTTGATTTTGTTGTCTCAGTATTTCATCTGCATAATTCTCCATGTTCTGAAGTATATGTGAGAAAAAATGATTCTTGTTGTTGTTTCTTTTCTTGCCTTTTCTTCCAATTCAAAATCCTGGTCCTAAGGCACCATAATAAACACTATCCCTATGTGCCCGTATTCACATAGATAGTATTTTAGGGGTAAAACTGGTTTGGGGTTCTATTTCATTTAATTTAACATTCTTCTATATAAATGAATAATCCGTCGGAAAATTATTAAAGCAGGTCAGAATAGTTCGATAGGTATATATGTTATAGCGAGAATGCGTGTTACATTGGCACACCAACTAAGAAGCAGGTATTGTGCCAATGTATTAATTGTGACCAGTTAATTAAGGAGCTATTCTCCGTTGAAGTAATTAAAGGACAGCAAAGGAAGCATTCCGACGGTATTCTATCTTTTTAGTTACATAACCTATAATTGACAAGTTCGAGTTCACAGTATAAATATATTTAAGTTGGCGGTATCAATATATTTAAGGTTGCTGTGACAAGTTTGAGTTAACTGGATGATCCTCCAGAGGTATTGTTTAACTTGATCAAAGGGTACGGGATCCAGGTTCGTATTCAGATTTTGATAGTTGGAAGTAATCACAATGTAATATAAAAGGCAGTACGGTCCATTTTTTCCTATAGAGTTCCTAAACAATGTGCAAGTCAAACTCAACAACTTCCAACAGCATTTTAAGCAAAGTCCGACGTTGTATATGAAAAGTTTATTTTGGTTTCTTTCAGATGTATGGCGGTAAATTACAAGATGATCCTATTCTCAGTTCAGTAACATTCGTTTCCTCATACGAAATCATCTCATAAAATCCATTAGTGCATTTTGATGAGCTTATGTATATCTATTTCATCCTGTCTACTATGCGTAAGTCTAAGTCGAGACCTTTTACCAACCTGAAGTATATGTTGTCATAGGGCTAGGGGTCAGGTTAGCCATTATTCTCTTGCCAATATAAAGTGGCGGTCAGCAAATCTGCTAGGAACCTAAGGCTCTTGGACTATCCGGAATGACCTGGCTTTGACTCTTGGCTTTTACTCTTCTTTGACTCTTCTTTGACTCTTGTTTGGCTCTCTTTTGCTAAGGGTTTTGGGCCGTCAATATATACAAACTGGTTCCTAAGACTGTTTGGGGGGAAGTTACTTTGATTTGTCAGTCAATACGGATATATTTGAGATGAACTATTTCATTGGCGAAGCCATTAGTTAAGATGGATATTCCACTAGTTTTGTCGATGTCATATTTACGTCACAAGTTTCTACACAAGTTTCTATGATAGCGAATGGTATACGCTTTTATTCGAGGGTATTTTTAATTCTGTTTAGAGGTTTTCAGGTCTCGTATCATTTCCTGTAACTGTCTAGAAGTCTTTATTTAAAATGTCGATAAGAGGCTATGTGAAAATTACGTCATCAATAACTTGCGTACTGAAATTATTTAAAGGATAATTACTAAACTACTAATGTGATCATCATTCCGGTTACACCACCATAGATCTACGTACACCAATTGTCGTCGACTCCGTGTCCCTTAAAAGTGACACTAATTTATTGTTCACAAAACCCTTATCAAGCACCAGTGAACCTGTGTTTTCATAAGAAGACATGACTGGCAAAGGATGTCCGCGCAACAGTCTTGGTACTCTCTGTAGCTGAAATAAAGAACTACATTTAGTACAATTAGCACTGTTGGATAGGTCGACACTACAAGCATTCGCATGAGCGAAAGGAACATTATTTTGGCTTGTATTATTGTCCCTCACATTTACGACAGCATTTGTACGTTCAGGGTTCCTTGACTGTCTAAAGTTATTGTTCTGATAAGAACTTCTGTTATTACCATAATTATCATTATTCCTATGGAATGACCTTTGTCCTCTGCCTGATCTGGCATTATATCCTCCTCTATTTTGGTAATCATTGGATCTAAATCCTGACTGTGGTCTATAATAACCATCATCATTAAAGTTGTCATATCTCTGAGGCTGTTGAAATTTCTTATTAAAATTATATCTGCCTCTATTATTGCCATATAGAAAATTCTGATTAACTCTATAGTTCTTATCAATACTATTTGATCTCTGCCTAGGTGTGTTATAATTGACCATCCTGGTAGATGCAGATAGCAAGGAATCCTTAATGTTATTTTTACTTAGATTTTTATTTGGATGTGCAACTTGAAATTGTCTCACAAGAGTTTCACAATTAGACATAGTTTCTGGTTTCATCTCTTGCAAAAAAGATAAACAATCTCCACTAATTGAGGATACAATTTTATCTCTCAGAATCAAATTAGATAGTCCCTCAAATGTTTTTTCACTCGTAGATAGATCAATCCATCTAGTAAAGTACATCTTTATGGAAGAAATAAATTCTGTAAAATGTTTTGCTGAATCTGGCAGCAGTGATTTAAATTTCAACCTATAGCCATTTTCATCCAATTGATACTTCTTAAGTAACAAGGTTTTCACAGCTTCATAGTCCTTTCTAGACTGTTCATCCACGGTTCAAACTACTGTACATGCTTCACCCACTAATAGATTCATGAGCCTACTAGACCAGGTAGTTTTATCAATATTAAACTCCTGACAATATGTCTCATATCTACTGAGGAAGCATGAGATATCGTCGATATTAGAGTTAAATTTAGGCACATTTATCTTGAAATTGGCAGTATGGTCTGTCAGGAAACTACTTATACTGTGGATTTCAATATCTAAACACTTTCATAGTTGGCTCGTACCACTAGAGGACGACCACAGCATACAGTAGCTGACAATAATTAACTATAACACCTTTAACAGGTAAGTTCCCTTTTAATGAAACACTGCACACAATGAAGCCCCACACGGCTCATTATACATATGAAATACACTGACCATAAATGCCAATCCAGCTTGCACTACTAACAACTCAATATATAAGTATCATACCCACTGGTATGGTCATCCTGAATGGACATCACAATGACTTTCGCTCACCGGCGAACTTATGTACTAAGATCAGGCAAAAACTAAATCATAAATGACTCAACATCACCGGTCTAAGGAAATTCCACTAGAAAAATACATTAACACTCTAGCATTATGCACTACAGTCCAAAGATCGCATGAAGAAAAGGCAAAAACTAAATCTAAACAACAATGGCAAACTCTCTCCAGCAAAACGCTGACAGTGAACAAAAAGTCGACCTATCCCGGTCGATGGCCAGAAAGTCAACTCCCTTTTTTGCTAGAATTTGTGTCCACTTCCCTTCCGGTCAGCTGACCAAACGGGTTTTTTCATTATCTCAATGTTGCCACTCACAGCGTGACCAACTTAATATTTTGTCGAACATATATACTGTGACAGGTCCCTTCTTCACTGACTTCTACTTGTGGTTGTGTGAGTTAATGTGAAGAAGTCCAAGAGCCTATACGGCCTTCGTGTTATCAGCACTGTTATCTACACACTTACACCATCAACCACATTGTCATATAAGTATTACACGTCTGAATCTGCAGGAATACTGACATTATGTATGTGTCTACTAAACCCTGGCGACACCTCACGCTAGTGACCTAGATTCCTTGCTACTACTTGGTACTGTCCAGGACAACATGACACGCTCAACGTACTACCATCCATAACACAGAAAAACAGTACGTTACATCAGTACATTTACACTGAGCAACCTTATACATCTCCAGTCTCCGTACAATCCAACTTTACTTCTACTGTCAAACAGACTTCAACAGGTGCCATGGTGGAAGCATCAGCAGACAGAGTCCTCCACTGCTCTCTATCCTCAACAATGCGTACATGTGTTGAAAAACCGTGTTCTGCACATTCTTTGGTGTTATTAGCCAAGGATTTTCTTTACCTTCCTCTTCTCCGTTTACCTTCGACTGTTCCCTGGAAGATCGTTTTCTAAAGGGAGTCATGACGAGTTACATGCCCAAATCAGGCGAGCTTTCGACGCTTTACTACTGACAAAAGTGGTTCTTGGTGGCCTGCATACATGTAACCGTCAGAAATGTCACGGCCACCAGAAATGTAACGTACTGTTTATGCGTGATGTGAAAGCTGGCAGAGTGAACGTGTCGTTTATCACCTGGACTGTGTAATGTTGCGGTGTTGATGTAGGTCACCAGCATGAGGTGCTGCCAGGGGTAATATGATTACTCACACAAAACATCGTACATGTTATAGATGTGTGGTACTGGTATTATGATGTGCTGAGTGTGGGTGTAGACGAGAACGCGAATGCTCGAAGCTCTTAGTAAAGTCAATAATTCACCCATACACTCGCATGCAGTAGTCAATGATGAATTGAAGACTGCTGGCACGTTTCAAACATTTATTTACGAAACTGACAGTAGCATCAACAGGACAGTCAACTCGACAAGATCAAGGACTTCACATAATAATGAATGACTGTTAAATGTCTGGTAATGAAAGGCTTGCATCATACATCAACTAGGACATACCCAAACATCATCTGTCCTAATGTTACAGTTTATAATGTAGCTTCCGTACCATTGACTCAGCGCGTCAGGTACTTAATTAGCTCTGTCGTCCAACAAACGAGCTCCTAAATTGCGTAGCAATAATACATAAGGCTGTTATTCAACTGGCATAGCCCGCCAGATATATTTCCTCTTGCTGAAAAATATTGGCCGTAATACAGGGCCTCAATATGTAGACAGCTGTGTATCCTTAGTTAGCAAGCACGATCAAACCATGCTAAACATATATACCGCCAACCTGCGGCGTCCACAATAATTTATCATCATCATTAGGCTTCTGTTCAATTGAAAACACATAGTCTCATTTGGCTAGAACAAGAAGCAAAGAAGGAATTCTGTCTCTCGAGATCTGTGAGCTTCACTCGCAGATAGGTAACTTCAAATGTTCTGCAACCAAAGGCATATTAATAAGAATGTCATTTACCTTTTACAGAATCTTCCGGATACACACTTAATAAATGTCGTCACTCTTGACGAACAAAGAATCACCGGGGAACACATTGATATTTCAGTCATATCGAAAACTTTCCAATCCCCATGATGATATAGAGAAAATCACAACGGACATCATGTCCGACAGCCCAAGAAAAACACAACCTCCCTGACGGAAGTTTCCTCAGTTCGCGCTCAGAACTCGTGCATGCCTAGACAGCATAAAACTGAGCATCGTTAAGACAGATCAACGACAATAATTGAAAGAAAGGGCAGATAACCCTCAAACAACCTGTCATAGAAGTAAATACCCACTTATCCAACTTTGACCAACAAAGTTTTACAACAAAAGTATTAAATAGATTTACCTATTATGACTCCGTCAAAAACGACAGCAACAATACGTGTTTATTTTCTCTCTAACATAGACATTTGTTTTGGAAAAAAATTAATAGTATACTTTTCAACGTGTAGATGTAAATGTAAACATTTTATATCTATACTATTAACCTTTTCATTTAAATGTAAAGTAAATATAAAATCTATTCAGTTTAAATGTAAAGAAAGTTTTCTCTTGAAGGATTAAGCTTAATTCTCATCGAGGGTAAAAGTTTGAGGTAGATGGGATGTTGGAATAGGAAGAAGGGTACACATAACTATGTGCCGGGAAACGCAATACTCAGGAAGGTGTTTGATCTATTCTTTTACCATACTAGTCGGTGGTACCAGTTGAGGGTACTATCTCTTGAACAAGAAAGGAACAGGTGGCCTGTAGTCGAAGCTAGATGCCATCATCAGACGGGACTTTAAAGACGCGGGACCAACTTCGGAGACACTCCCTGACATTTCTGGGAATGTGCTGCGCCCTACAGTCTACCAAGAACCAAAACATCAGAAGCAGCAGAACCGTCACTGACAGCTAAGTAACACATACAAGCTGCCAAGTGACCTCCTTTATAAACTACCATTACATCACACAGTGATTGTAATTTTATGATAAAAATTATTAATTTTTTTAAAACCTTGTTAAAACCTTAGTATACTGTTCAAAAAAAGAAACGCATAGCTACTGAAGGCACACACATAGCAATAATTTTGACATTCAATAACTTTTTTAATTTAATGAGTTAATTGTTCAAATTGCACACAAGAATACCTTAGGGTTCAACCAATCAATTGACAGTTGTTTTGCATCTGGGTCACGAGAGTTTTTTGGCGTACGAGCTTTCCCGTTAGTATGGTGTGTGGCCTCCTCTTGCATCGATCAGCGACTGGCATCTCCTGGGCATGGATGTGATCAGACGTCTGATGTGGGCCTGTGGGATGGCTGCCCACTCTTCCTGGAGTGCCTGGAACAGATCACGACGATTGGCTGGAGCAACGTCTCGGCGACAAACACGTCTATGCAGCTCATCCCACGGGTGCTCAATCGGACTCATGTCTGGAGACAGGGATGGCCATGGAAGGGTGAGAATGTTGTCGGCAGTCAGGAACTGCGTGGTCAACAGTGCACATTGGGGTCTGGCATTGTCCTGTTGAAACAAAGACCTTTGGGCAGCCAAAAGTGGAAGGACATGGGGTCGAAGAATTTCACTGACGTATCGTTACGCATTCAAGCCTCCTTCAATGTGCACCAATTGACTCCTTCCGTTGTAACTGATCATTCCCCACACCATTGCACCTCCAACACCGTGCGGCGGAGCGTCATCAACGCAATTTCGGGCAAAACGTTCATTTCGCCTACGGTAGACCCTACGCCGTCTATCATGACGCTGCAACAAAAAGAAAGATTCGTCACTAAACCAGACACGTCTCCATTGATTGTCAGCTGCCCAGGGACGATGCTGGTTGGCCCAAAGAAGTCGATTTTGGCGATGGCGGCGCGTAAGGACAGGTCCTCAGTGAGGTCGTTGTGCCCAAAGTCCAGCGTCATGCAGTCTATTCCGGACAGTTTGATCAGACACATGACGTCCTGCAGACAATGACTGGGCAGTTGAGGAAGCTGTTGTAAACCTGTCTCTGAGGTGACGAAGCCGAATAAAGCGATCTTCCGCTGCTGCTGTCACTCTGGGTCGTCCACTGCGATGCCGGTCTTCAACTGAGCCAGTGGCTTGGAACCGGTGCCAAAGTCGACTGATGGTACTCTGATGCACGTTTAGATGCCTGGCAACCTGACTTTGACTTTCGCCTGCATGCAGTCGGCCAATAGCAATGTTCCTTAAATTTATCGATAGAGACGCCATAAATGTCTGCTTGAAAATGAATTGAATTTTTTTTGTGTAGCGTTATCCTTTTATAGGGTTTCAGTTGCGTAGTCAGTGAATAGTGTTCACTCCAAATTTTGTTGCTTTCACGTGCGCGCAACATGAGCTATGGTCAAAAATTGCGTCATAAACACTATTGACCACTGCGTTGTAACGATTACAAAAACGAACGCAATTCAGGTCAACACGTGCATTTGACACTGTAAAGAACATTTGAGGCTGGTTTTTATATACCCTAGCACCAAATTTTACTTACAAACTCATAAAAACGCGCCCTCGGATAGCTATGCGTTTCTTTTTTTGAACAGTATAATTATTAAATTTGTTATTTGTAAATATACAAATTTATCGTCGATTTAGTCATTTTGAATGTACTGCATGTTTGTGTCAGTCAATTTAATAAATACACTCTAAACAGAGCTATACCATAATAAGAAGAATTCCCATGAGTAAATCAGGGCGGGGGCTTGAACGAGCTGACATTACTTTCATTAATAATTGCTTATTTCTTCATAAAAGGCGGTGGATCAGATATAAGTTAACAGTTGCTCTGCCTCTGAAATATCTTATGGACACCCCCTTGAGATAGAAGCATCATTATCCTTCTATCTACTACTCTGCCAAGAGTAATCTTGTGCAAAGGTGGACACCTTTTAAGACCCATATTAGATACACTTGGGTTTTGGCCACTGTTGGACCACTACTGCAAAGCAGGGGAGGCAATTCCGCGACATACGGCTCACTCATAAATGTCATCGCTTTCCCACTCACGATCATCATTCGCCTTACACTAACTATGCCATCTTGTTCACACTCACAAATGTCATCCTGTTCCCACTTACAAATGTCATCCACTTCACATTTGCAAATGTTATTATGTTCATACCCACATTTCTCATCCTGTTTACACTCACAAATGTCATCCTGTTTAAACTCACAAATGTAATCCTGTTTACACTTACAAAACTATCAATAAAGCAATCACCAGCCCGTGCAGTGGTGGTTCATGAATCATCAATCTAGATACTGAGGTTACCAGCCGCAAATGACTTTGACATCCAATAGCGAGTTTCACATATTAAAATTCACATGGTAATATATACATATATATGTTAGTTCACATGCTAGTAATAAAATATGAAATGTAAATCACAACTTACGCCAATCGTCGCTACAGACTTGTTGCTCAAATGAATAAAAGAGACGAGTCGGTCCCTTACACGCGTCTGGGGTGTCTTTATTTTGACCATAGACTCCCTCTCTGACTCTCTCTGTGCGTCGACAGTTTCCTAGTCCCGGTGTTCCTTATTAAAATGTAGAGATTTCCTGTGCTTGTAAGTCTTATTTGGTTCTCCAATAAAAGGTCCGGTTAACAATAGGAATTCTGAATCTAGTCTTAGCTCTGGCGAGGTCTGATGTTGTCTTGGCGAGCGTGAAATTCACAGTGAAATAAAACTGCGAAATGGTCAGACTATATTCCCTCTCTTCCCACGACTTCGTTTGTTATGGAGTTAAAGAAACGCCCGAAGCATCTTCAAACAGGTCGGGTGTGGTACTTTCAAAATATTTCCGACATGGAACAATTTTGCAAAGGTCACGTCTCCCATATATGGTAATATGCTGTCCGATGCCCTTGTGAACAAACTTACAGATAGATCTCTGTCCATTATAATATTGTGACCGTGTTTTTCTGGCGTAATAACTCAGGGATGTTCGCTAGTCACCTGTGTTTCGCCAGACAAACAAATTTGGTTCTTTTCAGCACTCCTGCCCAACACAAGCTTGGATAAACAAGCACCGTCGCTTGAGAAGATGGTCAGACAGATTATGCGATAAAATATTGTCGCTGACCGTCTAATAACCTGACGTAACTTAACACGTCGTCGTGAAGCGTGAATGCGACATAATAAGATAAGAAATACTCCCGTAGCAAACACAGTCAAAGGGGAGTGACGTGTTAGAGACTTCATCATGCTATGTCCAGCATAAAGAGTAAAATGTATGAAAGGGAAAAATGAAATGCCAAATAAAAGCGATCGGAGAGAAAAACGAAGAATAAATGATACTGCCGTAGGGCTGGAGGAGTAAAATATCACACAAAAGGACAGGGTCAGACATTTTGTCACACAAGTGTCATGTTAACACTTACAAGTGTCACCATACTCACACTCACAAATGTCATCCACTTCACATTCACATATGTCATCTATCTCACACTCACAAATGTCTTGTTAACACTTACAAATGTCACCATCCTCACAGTCACAAGTATCATCCACTTCACACTCACAAGTGTCACACAATTCACATTGACTAATGTCATCCACATAGTGCCCACATAGTTTCTTCACATACATCACACACCGTATTAGGCATTTATCACAAGAACTTGTATCCTTCCATTTGTACACACATCACACAAAGTGTGTCCATATATGGCGTCACACACATCACACACACACGCGCCCACACCAACGACATGTAGCGTACAATTCACAGCTATTAGAAAACGGAAATTCAGCTCCACTGTCAACCTAATCTACCACCCATCCCCCACCTCTTTAGTCCAAAGTAAATTGGACTTCCTGAAGACAAGTGATCTGCGGGTGCATGCTGAATTAGCAGGCTTTTTTCTAGTCACGCCTGACCTTCTATGGAGGCCGTGTCTATTTCGGTCGTGGTTGAGATTTTAGCGCGAGACCCCGCCAGGTCTGCTTCAGATCTTCTGCAGGGCCCGTGCTGACATGTTGTAGCTGAAGATACATCAGAATACAACTTTGTCGCCGTCACGTGGAGCCAGCTCGCAGCAAAGTGTGACGTATTTATTCTCACTGGGACTCCCGGAGAAGTCGACAACTAAACATTTTAGTAAGACTTACGTTTCCAAGCAAGACAACATGAAGTGGTTACTTGCCTTTGCCTTTGTTGGAAGTAAGTGCTCCTGTGTGCCTTGTTATTTACAATTTCTTCCTCGCTTTTTTTGACATTTCCATTTATCATAGTTTATTTTCTTTATTTCAGGAATTGCGTTTTCAAATATTTTTCTTGTCCTGGGCCAGCACTATAACTGGGCCTAACAAAGCATTAAAGCAGTTCAGGCCCCCTAGCTGTTGTTGTTTGTGTAGCACTTTGACATGATGAGTTAGCTAGCTTTATGCCCAGTCTTCCTTAATGGCTTCTTAAAACTGTTGTTTTCCTGACTATCTATTGTTTGTTATTTTCTGGCATGCGCACTAATAAGAACACGATTATACCAGGTCATCTGCAATAGTTGCGCAGATATTACGTCTTCAGCAGGTATTACGTCTTCAGCAGGTATTACGTCTTCAGCAGGTATTACGTCTTCAGCAGGTATTACGTCGTCAGCAGGTATTACGTCTTCAGCAGGTATTACGTCTTCAGCAGGTATTGGATGGACGTCGAAGCATTGATAATGATGCTGCAGTAGTTGTCTCAGCGACTAACGTTGAGGTAGCTGCATGGTTCTGATTTAGGATGTAAAAAGTCAAGGTAGCACCACAGTGGTTACTGCCGTAGGGAAGTAAAATGTAAGAGACTCCACTTTACTAGATCCTAGATCCAGCGTTTGAATTCCTTAACTCAAGAGCAGAAGGCAAGGTCTTATTTACAGATTTGTAGACTGGACATTGACGTCACCTGGTTTTGAACTTAGACTCCGCTAGCTTTGCTGCGAGAAGCAATCGCTCTAATTACTCGGCCAATCGGCTGCTTTGGAATCAACGTTGACAAGTTATTATGAGAATGAACGACCCGGGAGATATGTGTGAGAGACTTCTTCAATGGCTGGTACCGCTTGACCTTCGAACAAGAAATCACATGCTGATAAACATAAGGGGTGACTGCTACCACACAACGACTGCTGATGAGGCTGATGACAATGATGAGGCTGATGACCCTGATGAAGCTGATGACAATGATGAGGCTGTTGATAATGATGAGGCTCATGACAATGATGAGGCTCATGACAATTGTGACGGTATTGCCTCCTCTGCTTTGCAGTAGTGGTCCAAAAGTGGCCAAAACTGAAGAGTATCTAAAATGGGTTTCAAATGTGTCAACCTTCGCACAAGATTACTCTTGGCAAATATGTAAATAGAAAAAACAAAATGCTTCTATCTCCAGGGAGTCTTCACAAGATATTCAGAATAAGCGAGAACAATACTGCTTTGGCTGAGTATGTTAACTCTTGTAATTCTGCCGACGCTTTTGTGAAGGATTTGAGCACTTTTTCATTTCAGCTCGTTAAAGCCCCCACCCCTGATTTACTCAGTGGAATTCTTATTATTCTAGTATAGCACTGTTTAGAGTGTGTGTAGTGAATTGACTGAGACAAACATGCATTACCTTAAAAATGATTAAATCGAAGTTAAATTTGTATAATTACAAAATTTAATAATCACTTAAGTTTTAACAGTTGAAAAATAATTTGAATAGTTATTGATCATGAAAAGTTATCATCACGGTCGTTATTGATTGTGAAATGTTACAAGAAGTTCAAGTGGCAGCATAGATTTGAATTTAGCTGTCATTGACGATTCTGCTCCTTCTTATGGGTTGGTTCTTTTCACACTGCTCACGCTCGTCCCTGATCAATGTTGTCGGGTGTAGCTCGTTTCCCAGAAATATCAAGGAGAGTCTACCACGTTGGTCCTTCGTCTTAAAGCTTAGGCCACTGTTCCCTTCTTGTTTCAGAGATATTACTTTCTGCTGGTACCACCAATAACTATGGTAAAAGAATAGAACGAAACGCTCTTCTGAGTATGGCGTTTTCCACCCCAAAGTTATGGGTTCCTATCTTCCCACACCACCATCCCAATTAACTCAGAATTTACCCTCGATGAGAATTAAATTTAATACCTCGGGATAAAACTTTCTTTACATTTAAATAGAATAGCTTTCATAGTTTATATTTAAATGAAAAGGTTAATAATACAGATAGAGTCTGTTTTCATATACATCTCCACTGATTGAAAAGTGTTCACAATATAAATTGAATATGTTTTCATTTATGTTTTACACTGATTGAAAAGTTTGAAACTTCCACTAACTTTAAAATGAATATTTTCACATAGACATTAACACTGGTTTAAAACTTGAAAACTTACATTAATTTTAAAGTCAATATGTTTATATGAACATTTACGCTGCTTTGAAAATGTAAGTATTGTACTTAGAATGTACATCATTTCTTTCATCTTTCCCTCCCTGCTCCATATGGAACCTGGAACTACTTTATGCTTTTAGTTCACTGTACGAAACTAGCAATAAAGCAATCACCAGACCGTGCAGTGGTGGTTCATGAATCATCATTTTAACGCTGAGGTTGCCAGCCTCAAATGACTGTGACATCCACTAGCGAGTTTCACATATTAAAATTCACATGGTAATATATACATATATATAAATATATATATATATATGTTAGTTCACATGTTAGTAATAAAATATGAAATGTAAATCAAAACTTACGCCAATCCTGGCTCATAGACTTTTTGCTCAGATGAATAAAAGAGACTTGAATCGGCCGCTTACACGCGTCTGGGGTGTCATTAATTTAATAAGTTCCCTCTCTGACTTCATGTGTGCGGTCCTTCAGTTTCCTCAGTCCTGGTTTCCTTATTTAATATGAAAGAGATTTCCTGGGCTATCAAAGTCCGTCCAAAATTATCCAATAAAAGGTGTCCGGCATTTTAAGAAGAAATTCTGAATTCTAATTCTTCACTGTAGCAAGGTCTGATATCTTGGCGAGCAATTTTTCAAGTGAAATAGCTTGAGAGAATGGTCAGATTATATTCACTGCCTTCCCACGCATTTGTAATGCGCGCCTCAAAGGATCAGCCAATCTGATTTGAATATGTTGCATGACTCAGCTAATGCAAAATTTCAAACATTACTTTTCTGAAAATGGGTTGTACACATTCGCTTGCCCTTGGGTACAAAGTTACGAACATGTCGGTAAACTCATATAACAACATGTTCCCAATGTAACAATCATTACTTTTATCAGAAAGTAATCTCTTATCTGTGTCTGTGCATCAGTTTTCTCCCGTATTCCAAGCTTTGGTGATGAGCGCACCCGTGTGTTCTCATTCTTATCAATGATTAAGCACTGCGCTGAGGCGATTTAGTGTTAATCTGTATACTGATATCGCTGCGCCCACGATAGCCAACATGGTTAGGTTGCTGCCACACCTTGCAACGCAGGGAGAAATGGATAACAAACAGACATGTCTACTTATTCCCGAGAAGGGTGTAAGAAGGAAAATACATAATATATGCTACACATAGCAGAAAAAGAAAGAAAGAAAGCTCGACAAATGAACGCACACAATAAAATCAGTACCACAAATGTACCGATACTGCCGGAGTGAAACAAAGATCGATATGGCTGCCCCATTCTGTCACAACAAAGATGATGCTGATGACAATGATGAAGCTGATGACAATGATGAAACGAATGACAATTATGAGGCTCATGACATTAAAAGAAATCCATCCTGCACCGTACTGTGTTTACCATTAAAGCATCCACTTCCTGGTTCGTCATCCACTTCCTACTTCGTCATCCACTTCCTACTTCGTCATCCACTTCCTACTTCGTCATCCACTTCTAATTTGTTTTTAATTTAAATTCATGGATACAAATATCCTGCTAATCCTCAGCTGGGTTATCATTAGAATATGATAAGGCGTGTATCATTATAAATCATGTATCCCATGGTCGCCATATCCTAACAGACAATGGCCATCATAGTGACTTTTCCCGTGGTATAGACCGACAGGTTAATTAACAGATCAAATATTGTATGCTGTTATTTATATCTTTAATAATCATTCATTCATTATACGCACCCCCCCCCCCCCCCCGGGGCTCCCCAATAAGCAAAGTCTTTCAACGAAAATAATGACCACGTGATCTCGTACCATCCACTCAAGATCTTCTAGTTTTATTCTTCGTCCCTTCCATTTTATGTCTCTAGTTGCTTGTCTGTGTGTTCTCCTGTCTGCCTGTGGCTTGTTTACCCTAGGGATCCCAGAACAAGGACTGTCTGGTCATGCTATCAGTAGGTCTCCTCAGTGTCAGTCCAATCCGTCACCAGCGTCTTCTTCTCATCACTTGCTCCACTGGCTCTTGTCTGGTTCCACTGGCTCTTGTCTGGTTCCACTGGCTCTTGTCTGGTTCCACTGGCTCTTGTCTGGTTCCACTGGCTCTTATCTGGTTCCACTGGCTCTTGTCTGGTTCCACTGGCTCTTGTCTGGTTGCCCACTAGTCATCTTGTCACACCATTTCAATCCTTCTATTCTATGCTAGCACCTATTTATGAAAGTCTGTATAATGTTGATTGCTGGTTTTGTTCTCCGTGTTTTAGCGCCATAAAATAGGACTGACTTGACGTTTGAATTAAACATTCTTTCTGTTCGTTCTTTCTTTTATTGAACTTGATCTCCATATCTGTATTTTCTGATACCGTGAAAGTCCGTCCAAAGTTGTGTACTCTTCTTTTGATATGTCTTTTCCTCCAACTCCATGGATATTGTTTCCATGATATGCATACATGGGAGGATGAAGCTGCCGATTGTACCAAGTGGCGATGCTATTTACGGCGCCACCTCAGATTGGGCGAAAAGAAGCTCACACAACAAGCAGAAGAGAGAAGAAAATGTCGAAAGAAACACCAGGAAAATAAGCAGCTGAGAGCTATCACCTCAGGGGCGCATTTCCATAGTCAGTTATGACTGAAAGGGGGGGGGGGTGGCTATTATTATTATACATACATGTGTATGATTCTTCCTGTTGTAGGCGTGTTTCCTCAAGTTGTGTCTTGCTACTTTTAATGCGTTTATTCTCGCCATATTTACAATTGTTATTTTACTTCAAATAGAGGTTGGTAAGAAAACGAAGATGGCTGTACACCGCTCCACCTATGTCCTAGTCTTGACATATGGATGCGAGTCATGGACAATGACTACAACCCATAAAAGCCAGATCTAAACCTCAGAAATAAGGTATCTGAGGAAGGTGGTTGAAGTAACAAGAAGAGACATGGTCCGCAACCAGACGATACGTCAAGGCCTAAAATCTCACCCCCTGCAGACCCAAGGAGAACAGTCACAACTAAGATGGTTTGGCCATGTCTGCAGAATGGGAGAAGATCGGCTACCACGACAAGCATGGGAAACAAAGAGCCAGGGATCCAGACCCCCAGGACGACCCAGAGTCCGCTGTGAGGACAACATTAGACAATCTTTGAAGGACCGAGGACTAGAATGGAACCAGGCCAGGAGGAAGACAGCCGATAGGATAGTCTCGCGCTCTCTCTTCCAAACCTCTACACCTCACGGTAGAAGGGGAACGACTAAGTAAGTAAGTAAGTAAGTTTTACTTCAAATAAATAGATTAAAGTGTGTGAGTGCACGTGCTTGCGTGCGTACGCAGGACGTATGGATTTCTTTTTAATTTTCTGTTTTGTTATTTGTAACTTTACAGGATGAAAATTGTTCTTCTTGTGAGATTCTATCTTGTGTTTGACTTCGCTGTTTTTTACATTGTCATAATTCGTGTCTCATCAATTAGATGATGATTTTCGAGTCTATGACTTGGCATATTATATTCATATTACACTTGTATTACCTGTCGTATGTTAATGTTTGTTCTTGGTATACAATGCTTGATTATATCATCTATTTTCCCAGGTCGATCTATTTTTAACACTTCCTGTACAGTCAGGGGACAGTGTCTGCTTGTCAGTATTCTGAGAGTCGGATCCTTGTTGTTCATACTTTTTACATGTTAACAGTGCTATATAATATTGTCTCGTAAACACTGCACGGTGTGGCTCTTCTAACACAAAATATCCTCTTCCTAGTTGTAAGCTGAGTACTTTCTTTCTGTTGGGTATTTTACATTCTCTGGTTACTTGGTATGGACCTTTGGTGGAGCTTTATTGAAGCTCTACGCGACTTTTATGCTTATCTTCGTCTGAACGTTTTATGTTCAGGTGCTGTACGTGTTAATGTTAGTTTTGTTTTATTGTGTTTTTATCTTTGTTCTGCCCAGTCCTACATCTATTCAGTCTGTAGTGGCTCTAACTTCCCATCATTATCTGTCTTTTAGTCGCCTTCTAACGCAACATGTGACGGTATTCTCGCAACATGTGACGGTATTTTCGCAACATGTGACGGTATTCTCGCAACATGTGACGGTATTCTCGCAACATGTGACGGTATTCTCGCTACTAGAACTAAAAATACTCTGGTATATAAACATGTATTTGCCCAAATTATTTCTTCTGCTTGGTTTGGTTAACGGTGTTCTCTGATCTTTCTGAGAGCTTAAGTTGCTGAATGGGATTCGGTTCAAACCTGCAGGTTTATGACAACGACGATAACATGTACTCTCTCATTGGTCTTTCACATTTCTTCACACTTTGTGGGGCCTTCAGTTACAACCTCAAATGTCGAATATTTCATGTAGTAATGGGGCGATCAGATGGTCATAGTTCACTCTCACATTTCATCACACTTTGTGGGGCCTTCAGTTACAACCTCACATGTCGAATATTTCATGTAGTAATGGGGCGATCAGATGGTCATAGTTCACTCTCACATTTCATCACACTTTGTGGGGCCTTCAGTTACAACCTCACATGTCGAATATTCCATGTAGTAATGGGGCGATCAGATAGTCATAGTTCACTCTCACATTTCTTCACACTTTGTGGGGCCTTCAGTTACAACCTCACATGTCGAATATTTCATGTACTAATGGGGCGATCAGATGGTCATAGTTCACTCTCACATTTCATCACACTTTGTGGGGCCTTCAGTTACAACCTCACATGTCGAATATTTCATGTAGTAATGGGGCGATCAGATGGTCATAGTTCACTCTCACATTTCTTCACACTTTGTGGGGCCTTCAGTTACAACCTCACATGTCGAATATGTCATGTAGTAATGGGGCGATCAGATGGTCATAGTTCACTCTCACATTTCTTCACACTTTGTGGGGCCTTCAGTTACAACCTCACATGTCGAATATTCCATGTAGTACTGGGGCGATCAGATGGTCATAGTTCACTCTCACATTTCTTCACACTTTGTGGGGTCTTCAGTTACAACCTCACATGTCGAATATTTCATGTAGTAATGGGGCGATCAGATGGTCATTGTTCACTCTCACATTTCTTCACACTTTGTGGGGCCTTCAGTTACAACCTGAAATGTTGAATATTTCATGGAGTAATGGGCGAACAGATGGTCATAGTTCACTCTCACATTTCTTCACACTTTGTGGGGCCTTCAGTTACAACCTCACATGTCGAATATTCCATGTAGTACTGGGACGATCAGATGGTCATAGTTCACTCTCACATTTCTTCACACTTTGTGGGGTCTTCAGTTACAACCTCACATGTCGAATATTTCATGTAGTAATGGGGCGATCAGATGGTCATTGTTCACTCTCACATTTCTTCACACTTTGTGGGGCCTTCAGTTACAACCTGAAATGTTGAATATTTCATGGAGTAATGGGCGAACAGATGGTCATAGTTCACTCTCACATTTCTTCACACTTTGTGGGGCCTTCAGTTACAACCTCACATGTCGAATATTTCATGTAGTCATGGAGCGATCAGATGGTCATAGTTCACTCTCACATTTCTTCACACTTTGTGGGGCCTTCAGTTACAACCTGAAATGTTGAATATTTCATGGAGTAATGGGCGAACAGATGGTCATAGTTCACTCTCACATTTCTTCACACTTTGTGGGGCTTTCAGTTACAACCTCACATGTCGAATATTTCATGTAGTCATGGAGCGATCAGATGGTCATAGTTCACTCTCACATTTCTTCACACTTTGTGGGGCCCTCAGTTACAACCTCACATGTCGAATATTTCATGTAGTACTGGGGCGATCAGATGGTCATAGTTCACTCTCACATTTCTTCACACTTTGTGGGGCCTTCAGTTACAACCTCACATGTCGAATATTTCATGTAGTAATGGGGCGATCAGATGGTCATAGTTCACTCTCACATTTCTTCACACTTTGTGGGTCCTTCAGTTACAACCTCACTTGTGGAATATTTCATGTAGTAATGGGGCGATCAGATGGTCATAGTTCACTCTCACATTTCTTCACACTTTGTGGGGCCTTCAGTTACAACCTCACATGTCGAATATTTCATGTAGTAATGGGGCGATCAGATGGTCATAGTTCACTCTCACATTTCTTCACACTTTGTGGGGCCTTCAGTTACAACCTTACTTGTGGAATATTTCATGTAGTAATGGGGCGATTAGATGGTCATAGTTCACTCTCACATTTCTTCACACTTTGTGGGGCCTTCAGTTACAACCTCACATGTCGAATATTTCATGTAGTACTGGGGCGATCAGATGGTCATAGTTCACTCTCACATTTCTTCACACTTTGTGGGGCCTTCAGTTACAACCTCACATGTCGAATATTTCATGTAGTAATGGGGCGATCAGATGGTCATAGTTCACTCTCACATTTCTTCACACTTTGTGGGTCCTTCAGTTACAACCTCACTTGTGGAATATTTCATGAAGTAATGGGGCGATCAGATAATCATAGTTCACTCTCACATTTCTTCACACTTTGTGGGGCCTTCAGTTACAACCTCACATGTCGAATATTTCATGTAGTAATGGGGCGATCAGATGGTCATAGTTCACTCTCACATTTCTTCACACTTTGTGGGGCCTTCAGTTACAACCTCACATGTCGAATATTTCATGTAGTAATGGGGCGATCAGATGGTCATAGTTCACTCTCACATTTCTTCACACTTTGTGGGGCCTTCAGTTACAACCTCAAATGTCGAATATTTCATGTAGTAATGGGGCGATCAGATGGTCATAGTTCACTCTCACATTTCTTCACACTTTGTGGGGCTTTCAGTTACAACATCACATGTCGAATATTTCATGTAGTAATGGGGCGATCAGATGGTCATAGTTCACTCTCACATTTCTTCACACTTTGTGGGGTCTTCAGTTACAACCTCACATGTCGAATATTTCATGTAGTAATGGAGCGATCAGATGGTCATAGTTCACTCTCACATTTCTTAACACTTTGTAGGGTCTTCAGTTACAACCTCACATGTCGAAAGTTTAATGTAGTAATAGGGCGATCAGATGGTCATAGTTCACTCTCACATTTCTTCACACTTTGTGGGGCCGTCAGTTACAACCTCACTTGTCGAATATTTTATGTAGTAATGGGGCGATCAGATGGTCATAGTTCACTCTCACATTTCTTCACACTTTGTGGGGCCTTCAGTTACAACCTCACATGTCGAATATTACATGTAGTAATGGGGCGATCAGATGGTCATAGTTCACTCTCACATTTCTTCACACTTTGTGAGGCCTTCAGTTACAACCTCACATGTCGAATATTTCATGTAGTAATGGGGCGATCAGATGGTCATAGTTCACTCTCACATTTCTTCACACTTTGTGGGGCCTTCAGTTACAACCTCACATGTCGAATATTTCATGTAGTAATGGGGCGATCAGATGGTCATAGTTCACTCTCACATTTCTTCACACTTTGTGGGGCCTTCAGTTACAACCTCACATGTCGAATATTTCATGTAGTAATGGGGCGATCAGATGGTCATAGTTCACTTTCACATTTCTTCACACTTTGTGGGGCCTTCAGTTACAACCTCACAATTCGAATATTTAATGTAGTAATGGAACGATCAGATGGTCATAGTTCACTCTCACATTTCTTCACACTTTGTGGGGCCTTCAGTTACAACCTCACATTTCGAATATTTCATGTAGTAATGTTGCGATCAGATGGTCATAGTTCACTCTCACATTTCTTCACACTTTGTGGGGCCTTCAGTTACAACCTCAAATGTCGAACATTTCATGTAGTAATGGGGCGATCAGATGGTCATAGTTCACTCTCACATTTCTTCACACTTTGTGGGGCCTTCAGGTATAACCTTGTAGTGGTTTTTGATGTTATTGTATGGTTGCTATGGTACCTAGTGTACTGGATGATGTCAGCTGTGAAGGCTCCTGAAGATAAAAGTTTATGTGAGTTACAGAATGCCTTTCTGCTACCACTTACGACCTCAAACAGACTTATTCTACTATTATGTATGTTAGCTACGTTTAATGTCTAGGGTAATGAAATGTGATGTGTAGGTAATTGAATACACAGACACACACATGTAAACACTAAGTCTAATAATAATACTAATAAGCTCTATGATCAAATCAACTAACACTGGCTTTAGAAGTTTAGAATTTACAATTTTTTGAATTTATTTAGTCCTGAACCAAATGTTTCTTCTGGTCAGGACGTATGAAACAATATGTATTTATCAATAAAAGTGCATATATATATATATATATATATATATATATATATATATATATATATATATATATATATATATATATATATATATATATATATATATATATATATATATATATATATATATATATATATATATATATATATATATATATATATATATATATATATATATATATATATATATATATATATATATTGAATAATGAAATGAAAATTTTATACATAAATATATTGTTACATTGGTTAATATTAACACTAACTACAGTGTATTTGGAAAACTAGCACTGGATGTCTAGTTGGGGTGGTGTCATCATGACCAATCTCTGTTTATAATGTTCATTGTCTTTGAAATATGGACTGAGTTATAGTGTTTATACAACAAGATTTTATTTCTTTGTTTATTGTGGACAAGTTTGATCAATCCACAGCAGGCCAGGTTTTCAACTTATCTGGCCTGTGACGATGCAGTAAAGAATTCAAGTGGCCCACTCCTCACAGTAGCTGGAGTAAAATGGTGGGCTTCCAAATCATCCACTCATAGATCTCTTCACAAGCATCTGACACTAGTGTAGTGCCAGACCAGAAACTCTGAAATCAAAATTTGTGCCATGTGTCAACACTCTGCCTACTGCACCACTTTTTACACATAACAACGAAAAAACATTACAAAGATCGGGTCAGATCTCTCTGACCAACTCAGCACATCTCACCCAGGTGTTATCAAACCGCACCAGTTTCCCTTGACTGCATTGCATCCGAAATATGTTCAATAGTTTCCTCTTCCACCCAATAAGGTGGGTGATATGTTCCCACTGATCTCAAATATAGATCTGTCTTCCATAGTCTTAGATATGTTTTCCTATATTATTTGTTTTGCCTCTAGGCCCTGGACTGCTGCTGGGGACCTAGAGTAAGCACTCACTTGTCGTAATCCTTTTTTCAGGACATGGCAGTATCAATCACTCAAAATATTAAAATAAAAAAAGGTAAATGCTTTTTCCCTTACCACAATTCAAAATTGAGAATACAGTTACGTTGTACTAGCAAAACTCAGCTGAGCTGCTGGCTAGATTAGGGCGTCCCACTGATAATAGTTAATATTTCCTGGAAATCACACCTCTAGCATTAACAAACTGTGTAAATGGACAGTCTTCTTCAAAATGGCACTAGCGGGCGTCTTTCTTTCTATAATATGAAAACTTCTGTCCAATCAGCGGACTTCCCCTCAACCTTTCAAATATTCAAACTACAAATGTCCAATTTCGGTCCAGTCTCAGTCTAGTGTGTAGTATTTTTCTGTCGGTCTGTCCGTCCCAACTTGGTTTTTCCCAAAATTACACTTGTTTTTGGACGAAACTACAAGAAAAAAACTACACAAATTTTGTCTCCCCCTACTTCTAAGATTCTATGCTAAGTTATTTTTAGCTACTATCCTCCTACCCTGCCCCTAGTCCACCTGCAGTTTGTTTTTTGCATTTTTAGTCTCAAGGACGTCAAAATGTAACTTTAGTGAAAATATGCACAAAAAACTGTCTGCTAGTCTGTAGTGAACAATACAGTCTTTCGTCAATATCTTCCGTGTTATCTGTCCGTCTGTGTAATTAAAAGTATATTATTTCTCAGATTAAGATGGGCTACCAAACTAGCTAGTTTTTATTCTCCTAAACTTATTATTAAGAAAAAACCTACTTTTTTCAAGGTTAGTTTTGAAATTTGTTTTTGAACCTTCGTGTACGGCGTTTGCTGCTATATTCAAACTAAAACGACTAATTACCGTAAAACGTCCAAGATACGTCTGTTTCTAACAAGAGCTAAGGTCGTTTTACTTCCAATTCCTTACATTGTGTCAACTAGTGGCGTAATTTTTTCTTTAAAAACTACAAATTGCGTCTTTTAGACTTAGATTCAAACACGTGTTCAGACCGTCATATTTTTTTCTTTTACCTCCGTTTCTACCCCGTCTAAAAGGATAGTCCGTTTAGTCTGCATGTTCTAACTAGTTAGTTTCAATGGCGCTAGAAAACGCTGGCGTGGGCAAGAATGTATCATCGTACCTTACTTATATTTTTATCCCTACATGTTATTTTACCTGTTATCTTTATAAATGGAGGAATTTTAACGTTGCATCACTGTAATTTCACCACACATCTCCCCACTTGAGAACATGCACTAATGCAAGTTCCAAAACCAGTGATACACATAGATAAAATTAACTCCTCACGCCTGCCAACTATTCTAATTTTGATCACAGGGGTGCCTACTGAGGAAATCTGCACCGACATTCTGTGACCCCGGGATATATTCAATATTAAACTGATATGGTTGCAACAATAAAGACCATCTTAACAATCTTGCATTTTCATGCTTGGCCTGAGATAAGAACACGAGAGGCTGGTGATCTGTCTGGACCACAAAAGTCCTACCATACAGATAGATTTGGAACTTTTTTATTGCCCAGATTAACGCTAAACATTCTTTTTCGCTTGTGGAATATCCTTGTTCCGCTTTGTTCAACTTGCGGCTTGCATAAGCGACTGGGTTCAGTTCCCCATTGGGTGAAGAGGACCTTTGCAACAAAGCCGCCCCCAGGCCTACATTGCTTGCATCTGTTCTCACCACAAAGTCCTGAGTCAAATCAGGTAATTTGAGAATAGGCTTGCTAGTGAGTTTTTCCTTTAACTCTTGAAATGCCAATTCACATTGCGCTGACCAAACAATTTTATCTGGATTTCCCTTGCGAGTCAGATCAGTCAGAGGAGCACATATAGAGTTAAAATTTTTGATATATTTTTGGTAAAACCCACATAACGACACGAATGATCGCACGTCTTTTTTGTTTGCGGTCTAGGTGCTCTCTGCAGTTTTTCCAAGTTCTTGGGGTCAGGGGTCATGTTACCCTGATATACAGTATGTCCCAAGAATTCCAACTCTTTGCATCCAATACAACATTTTGTTGGTCTAGCAGTTAAGTTCGCTTCTCTGAGCCTATCAAATAACATATTCAGAGAGTTAATGTGTTCTTCAAATGTTTCTGTGGCGACGAGAATATCATCCATGAAATTTGTGATACATGGATTATTCAGGGGATCCAACAATTTGCGCATCATCCTAGAAAATACACTCGGAGCATTTTTCAATCCGAATGGTAGCATGTTGAATTCATAATGTCCTTCCGAGGTGCTAAAAGCTAAATAAGGTCTAACTTCAGGCTTCACTGGAATCTGGTAATAGCCTTTGCTAAGATCCACCTTCGAAAAGTATTTTGCCTTGTTCAATCTGGCAAATAACTGTTTTGTGTCCGGTAATGGATCCACTTGTCCTTCTGTGACAGCATTCAGTTTCCTGTAATCTATGCACAGTCTATGTTCCCCAGACGGTTTCCTCAACAAAACTACACTGGAGCTAAAAGAAGATTCACTGTGTGAAATAATCCCTTCTTTCAACAAATAATCTATCTCCTCTTTCAATGCCTTCTCCTTAGCGAACGGAACAGAATAGGCTCTCATACAGATTGGGTTTGAGTCTACCAGCTTCATGTCATACTGTAGCAAATTTGTATGTCCTGGTTTATCTGTTAATACATCTGTATGTTCCTCCAGAACCTGTTGAACTCTCTCCCTCTGATTTTTAGTCAGGTGCTTACTGACTTTTACCTGTGCGGCTGTCTCACAGGGGTGTAATGGGTATTCATGTGAGGTGAGTGGTTCCTTTTTCATTTTAGTTGCGATAGCCAAGGTCAGTAAGGGGGTGCTTTCCTGGATTGGTCTGTCCAGATACTTCTTTAAAAGGTTTACATGATATATCTTTTCCTTCCCCTTTTTGTCAATTTTATAGTTTGTTCTAGACACCTTCTCTAGAACCGTATATGGACCTTGCCATCCAATTTGCAACTTATTCTGGCTGCCGGGTAGTAGAAGAAGCACTTTCTCTCCCACAGCTAATTCTCTGTCCTTTGCTTTCCTATTAAAATACGCTGCATGTTTCTTCCTGGCTTGTCTCAAATTATCATTTGCCAGTTTCCATCCAGCTTTCAGACGAGTGGTCAGCTCGTTCACATATTGATATGATGAGGTAACAGTCTCTTCTGCTTTCTCATCTGTCCAGGTCCTTAATAATGTTACATATGGACTTTTAATTTTTCATATTTATTTTTCATGGCACCCGTCGGGTCCTTTCCATTAGAAGCATTATAGTGAGGACTTTTCTTCCTAGAATCATCACTCACAAATCGACCACTACCAATTTTTTTCTTGGGTTTGTCTTCCCACTTTAGATTGCTTATGAGAGACCTTTGCTCTCTTTTAGTTTCCTCCAGTTTATATAATGCTGACCGAGGGATTGTCAGCTTATTCTGGGGTAAAATTACTCTTTGTACTCGTCGCATAGTGGCCATGTTAATACATTCAAGTGAAGACTGGGTGTGAAAAGGGGGCTCCCATTCCACTTTGTCTACTTTATTATAATTATTTTTCCTTCCAGGCCTAAGATTGCCCCGTGGCATTTCTAGGTCCTGCACATTTTTTCCCTTTGTGGGAGTTCCCTCATGAAATACGCCACATGCTTCTACAAAGTTCTCAATATCGACATTTACGTCGGGCCAATAGTATTTTCGAGCAACCTTTTGGCAGATGGTACCTACTTTCTCATGGTCACCATCTTTTCCAACATGTAAGCTCCTTATTAAATTTGCCCTATATACCTTGGGAAGAACCAACTGTCCGTGACCAGTGGATCTAGTTCCTGTCTTCCTGTATAGCAATTTGTCCTTCATAAAATACTCTCCCTTGCTTGGAGGTGTGTGGCATTTGGGCAATTTTTTAAAACATGGCTTGAGTGTCCTATCCTCAGCCTGCGCCTTCCTCATCTCTTCTGGATGAGCATTTATAGGTTCACCTTCTTCCTCCTTTGACTGTGACCTGGTCTGCACTGTCGCCATGATCACAGGTCTCTCGGGATTCCCCAAGAAGACGTATCTACACCCCAATATCAGAGGGTAGATTGGTTCATCTATCACTGCTGCTCTGATTTCTCCTTCCACATAGCGAGTTTTCACCGTTATCCTTGCGATGGGAAGTGTCATGAGTGGTATGTCCTTAGTCGCCCCTTGTATTTCCACTGTTTCTGTGGTATACTGACTTGGGTCCACTAGGCTAGCCTTCACAACTGAATCATAATCCAAACCTGTATCATATAGGCACCTTATGGTGACCCCATTACAAATAACATCCTCACAAACTGGGGGGTGATAAGGTTCCTGCTGTCCATTAGGATTAACCTTTAATCTCTGGTTCCCCGATTTCATTGCAGCAATGTTTGAAGGTTTCCTTTTACAAAATTCGGTGTTATGGTTGTCCTTCTTACACCATTTGCACCATCTCTTTCCTTGGTTAAAAGGTTTTCTTTCATTATATTTTTGGTCATTGAACTGTGAGTTTCTATCACGATAATCATTTCGTGGCCTATCAAAGTTTGTCCTACCTTTATTACCTTGTTCTCTGGTATCAAATTTATTAAAGTGCTGTGGGACTTTAAAATTTTCTATATGTTTCTTTTTAGAGCCACTTACCTCTGCCTGGGCTGCCTGATACCTCTCAGCGACATTCAAAACCTCCCCCAACCTCTCTGCACCTTGTTCCATGAGAAATTTTCTCAGGTCTGGAGCCATGGACTCTCTTAATTGCTCTATCATGATCATTTCTTTGAGATCTTGGGTCTTCCCCAGAGCAGTCCATTTCTCCAAATAGGTTTCCAGTCTGGCAGAGAATTGGTGGTATGTCTCCCCAGACAAAAGTTTGGCATTTCTAAACTTCTTACGATAAAATTCACCATTCTTTTCATATCTCAATAACAAAGCCTGCTTTAGCATGTCATAATTGTCTTGGTCGTCTCTATTCATTTTAGCAAAAACTTCATAAGAAGTACCTCTAAGCCCTTGGGATAACTTAAGACTCCACCTCTCTCTCTCCAACCCATACGTAGTAGCCAATAGTTCAAATCTACTTAGGTACCCCTCTATGTCATCGTCTTTCTCAACAAAATGGTCTAAATGAAACCCCATAGCTGAGGTTGAGGCTCCCTGACTAGGCGTAGCATCTGAGGCAAAGGGGCTGGCACCATTTTCCGGAGCATGGCCTTGTAATTCCAGTTCCCTTAGTCGTAATTCGTGCTCCCTTTGCAATCTCCTATCTTCTGCTTCCATTTCGGCAGTCAATCTCTTTTCTTCTGCCTCCCTTTGCTGTCGTTTTTCTTCTGCCTCCAATGCCTTAGCCTCCTTGTCAGCCTCAATCTGCAGCCTCTTAAGTTCTTTGTCAGCCTCAATTTGTAACCTCTTCTCTTCAGCTAACCTCCTATCTTCCCTTTCAATATACTTGTCACATTCTGAAGTTACATACTGAATTAAAACCTGACCATCCATGTTCATTTCCTTCGCCGTCAGCACAGCAGCCGATCTGAATTTGGCTAGGTCTGCCATACTATATCACACAATTTAACAATGACTAAGGTAAATTACCAACTCTAATTACTAAGGTAATATATTAATTAATTAATTACCACTGGCTGTGAAGATTCATCAACTTTTACTTTCCACTTTTAATTTTAGGGACACTGTTAAATTTATACAACTTATGCCCCCAATAGTTTAATTCCCGGACCAGGAGACCCTAATATCTTTGATAAACCTAATCCCGGACAAGAGCTACCCAATATTTGTAGTGGTTTTTTGATGTTATTGTATGGTTGCTATGTTACCTAGTGTACTGGATGAGGTCAGCTGTGAAGGCTCCTGAAGATAAAAGTTTATGTGAGTTACAGAATGCCTTTCTGCTACCACTTACGACCTCAAACAGACTTATTCTACTATTATGTATGTTAGCTACGTTTAATGTCTAGGGTAATGAAATGTGATGTGTAGGTAATTGAATACACAGACACACACATGTAAACACTAAGTCTAATAATAATACTAATAAGCTCTATGATCAAATCAACTAACACTGGCTTTAGAAGTTTAGATTTTACAATTTTTTTAATTTATTTAGTCCTGAACCAAATGTTTCTTCTGGTCAGGACGTATGAAACAATATGTATTTATCAATAAAAGTGCATATATATATATATATTGAATAATGAAATGAAAATTTTATACATAAATATATTGTTACATTGGTTAATATTAATACTAACTACAGTGTATTTGGAAAACTAGCACTGGATGTCTAGTTGGGGTGGTGTCATCATGCCCAATCTCTGTTTATAATGTTCATTGTCTTTGAAATATGGACTGAGTTATAGTGTTTATACAACAAGATTTTATTTCTTTGTTTATTGTGGACAAGTTTGATCAATCCACAGCAGGCCAGGTTTTCAACTTATCTGGCCTGTGACGATGCAGTAAAGAATTCAAGTGGCCCACTCCTCACAGTAGCTGGAGTAAAATGGTGGGCTTCCAAATCATCCACTCATAGATCTCTTCACAAGCATCTGACACTAGTGTAGTGCCAGACCAGAAACTCTGAAATCAAAATTTGTGCCATGTGTCAACACTCTGCCTACTGCACCACTTTTTACACATAACAACGAAAAAACATTACAAAGATCGGGTCAGATCTCTCTGACCAACTCAGCACATCTCACCCAGGTGTTATCAAACAGCACCAGTTTCCCTTGACTGCATTGCATCCGAAATATGTTCAATAGTTTCCTCTTCCATCCAATAAGGTGGGTGATATGTTCCCACTGATCTCAAATATAGATCTGTTTTCCATAGTCTTAGATATGTTTTCCTATATTATTTGTTTTGCCTCTAGGCCCTGGACTGCTGCTGGGGACCTAGAGTAAGCACTCACTTGTCGTAATCCTTTTTCAGGACATGGCAGTATCAATCACTCAAAATATTAAAATAAAAAAAGGTAAATGCTTTTTCCCTTACCACAATTCAAAATTGAGAATACAGTTACGTTGTACTAGCAAAACTCAGCTGAGCTGCTGGCTAGATTAGGGCGTCCCACTGATAATAGTTAATATTTCCTGGAAATCACACCTCTAGCATTAACAAACTGTGTAAATGGACAGTCTTCTTCAAAATGGCACTAGCGGGCGTCTTTCTTTCTATAATATGAAAACTTCTGTCCAATCAGCGGACTTCCCCTCAACCTTTCAAATATTCAAACTACAAATGTCCAATTTCGGTCCAGTCTCAGTCTAGTGTGTAGTATTTTTCTGTCGGTCTGTCCGTCCCAACTTGGTTTTTCCCAAAATTACACTTGTTTTTGGACGAAACTACAAGAAAAAACTACACAAATTTTGTCTCCCCCTACTTCTAAGATTCTATGCTAAGTTATTTTTAGCTACTATCCTCCTACCCTGCCCCTAGTCCACCTGCAGTTTGTTTTTTGCATTTTTAGTCTCAAGGACGTCAAAATGTAACTTTAGTGAAAATATGCACAAAAAACTGTCTGCTAGTCTGTAGTGAACAATACAGTCTTTCGTCAATATCTTCCGTGTTATCTGTCCGTCTGTGTAATTAAAAGTATATTATTTCTCAGATTAAGATGGGCTACCAAACTAGCTAGTTTTTATTCTCCTAAACTTATTATTAAGAAAAAACCTACTTTTTTCAAGGTTAGTTTTGAAATTTGTTTTTGAACCTTCGTGTACGGCGTTTGCTGCTATATTCAAACTAAAACGACTAATTACCGTAAAACGTCCAAGATACGTCTGTTTCTAACAAGAGCTAAGGTCGTTTTTCTTCCAATTCCTTACATTGTGTCAACTAGTGGCGTAATTTTTTCTTTAAAAACTACAAATTGCGTCTTTTAGACTTAGATTCAAACACGTGTTCAGACCGTCATATTTTTTTCTTTTACCTCCGTTTCTACCCCGTCTAAAAGGATAGTCCGTTTAGTCTGCATGTTCTAACTAGTTAGTTTCAATGGCGCTAGAAAACGCTGGCGTGGGCGAGAATGTATTATCGTACCTTACTTATATTTTTATCCCTACATGTTATTTTACCTGTTATCTTTATAAATGGAGGAATTTTAACGTTGCATCACTGTAATTTCACCACAAACCTCACATGTCGAATATTTCATATAGTAATGGGGCGATCAGATGGTCATAGTTCACTCTCACATTTCTTCACATTTTGTGGGGCCTTCAGTTACAACCTCACATGTCGAATATTTCATGTAGTAATGGGGCGATCAGATGGTCATAGTTCACTCTCACATTTCTTCACACTTTGTGGGGCCTTCAGTTACAACCTCACATGTCGAATATTTCATGTAGTAATGGGGCGATCAGATGGTCATAGTTCACTCTCACATTTCTTCACACTTTGTGGGGCCTTCAGTTACAACCTTACATGTCGAATATTTCATGTAGTAATGGGGCGATCAGATGGTCATAGTTCACTGTTGCTGTCATTTTTGACGGAGTCATCTGTCAAGTTATTTGCTTATGTTTTTATCATAAGAATAATTGTGTCTTTACCTGCGATGTCAGGTTGATTAGGGGTTGTCTTCCCTTGTTTATTCATTCATTGTGTTTGACCTTTAGGGTCAAAGGTAGACAGTTCGGGCGTATGCCCATGGGCAGGTTTTTTAAGCGGGAGTTGAGTTAGACTTCCGGCAAGCCGGGAAGTGTCCTGGTTTCTGAAGGGACGAGAGTCCATTGTGTTTTTCGGGAAGAATCTTCGAAGTGACTGCACTGGCAGTTTTCCCTAGTGAATCTCTGTGCGTTGGAATGACAGCAGAGTTCCTTGTTAAGTTCTGTGGACTCGGTTACAGGTAATACCGACTTTTTCCATTACTATGCTTTCGGTAGCAGAACATGTTAGAAGATTGCCTAGTCTGTGAACTGCAGCTCACCGGTCCTCCATTACAGAACATATATGTTGTGCTCAAGGTAGCCATCCAAGACTATTAGTCTTCATACCATCCAGAAATCCAGTGACGAAGATATATTGTGGGAGCCGCAGATTGGCGGAATTTATGTCTACAATAAGCATTACTGCAGGGTTGATGGTAACCTGCTTATCAGAAGTACACAGCCGACGTCAGAACGAGGCTTGTGTTTTCGGCTATTATACTACAGCCTGATAATGTGCAATTGGCGGGGAATGCCAAGTTGCACCTATGTGTCAAAGTGATTAAGGTATCTGACGCGTTTAGTCAGTAATCCCAGGGCGACGCCACGAACTGTCCTTATTGAAGAACATTGTATTGACCATGCACGAATATTCAAATGTTTACCAGCTTGCTGAATGCCTAATGTATACCTATCGATTTCCGGTCAGCATGACCTTGTTTACACTGACTGTTCCTGTTGATACCATGTGTGTTCTCGTCAATAAATGTTTTGAAACGTGTCTGCAGTGTCCAAGCATCCTTGACTACTGCATGTGAGTGTATGGGTTGCAGGGTCTACATACATAAGAGCCTAAACACATTCGCGCCTTCATTCGCACCCACACTCAGTTCATCATCCGCTCGCACTTCCCACCTAACAACATGTATACTGTCTTGGGCCAGTGATCACCTCAACAAGAGAAAAAGTACAGTTACATTTTTGGTGGACCAGTTACGTGGGCTCTTCTGATACATTTCTTGTGGACAGAGCGAGCAATTAACATTATTGATGACATTAATGTGGTCCAGAAATTTACATTTCATGGGGCTATTTGCGTGAGAAGGACAAGTACACATTACATTTCTGATCTGTGGGTCTAAGCTACACACTGGACAGCTGTAACACACATCGCTAATTCTACATTTGCAAGTTTTGGCTACAACAGGACAGAAATAGGTCATCAACTGTTGACCCAGATAAACAGTGCTAGCATTTATGTTATAATGCTACATAAACCACAACAGGACAAGTACTGAAGTTAACATCTAGGCATTTGCTACGTGGACCACAACTGCAAGTCGAGTCCCTTTTTGTAAACGGTACCGCTGGTCGTTTACACGTTTCAGTCAACAACAGACTTTTCTACGCCCGAGCATTCAAGCTATATTGTTCGAGGTCAAGTGTTTGTAAACAGTACGTGGAAATTGTAAACATTCTATGTGCAAGTCCTAAGTCGAGAAGGTCATAGTAACTTTTGTTCGTGAATACCACTTTATGCTACAGTGGATTTGACATTCAGTGCGCGCTGGACATTTTGTTTCTGTGTTCGCAAGGAGCAAGAAATTTACTTTAGTTTCAGCTGTGGCTGAACTTGTTCTGCAACACATTGAAATATTGATTGCTATTTATGTTAATTGTACTATTGTTGTGTATTTTTCTTGTGTTCTTTTGCGGGTTTTCGGTTGGTGGGTCTTACAGTAAATATGCCACTTAATCGAGGGTTACTGTAAGCGTTCTGTAGGGATTGCAATTTTCTTAATTGAAATTTGCTAGCGACTTTTGTTGCTATTTTTTTTTTAGCTGTGACGACATCAGTTAGTGTTGTTTTCGTTATTTTTCCGTTCTTTGATTTTCGATTAATTTTGTTTGTATCTGTTCTTCTCTCATTCCTTCCGTTTATTTCTTTACACCTTTTCGTTTATAACAGTGTTGCCATTTGTCTTGTTTATTTTTCGCGGTCATCATTACACATTTGTGTAACATTTTCTTTACTTTTTGCTGTATTGTTTATTTGACTTCCGCGAACGTTTTCGGTCATTGTTCTGTATTTTTGTCTTTGTATTTATGATTGTTCTACATTATTGTCATACACAGTCTACATACATATACTTGGTCATGTATTATTATTATTATTGATAAGGTACACTCTTCATATAGAGATTGTTAATAAAATATTATTATCTAAGATATTTATACAAGTTCTTTGATAAAAGACTTGTTATCCACAAAGATTGAGACAAGGTGAAATACATATTCAAGTTCTTTATAAAAAAGACTTGTGCCCATAGTGAGTGGGATATAAAGGAATTATTTTCCACAGGTACTCAAGTGATTTTTTGTTACATTGTAACCAAGAGGACCATACAAGGTCTTTGTCTAAGACTAAGAGAGTGAAATAAAGTGAAGTGAGTATACAAGTCTAGCATTTCAGACTTGTCTCCCAATGATTGGGATATACAGGTAATTTCGTTAATTTTTTCAGGTTACTGATCTCATTAGACAGAATGTCTACATTGGATTTCTTCATCCAGCAAGGGTTGACTCTTGGTAAGTCTGGTAAAGAATTGGAAGAATATTCATCTGCTCTATTCGCCACTGCATTAAAGTCAGAAGAAAAGAAACAAAAAGAGGAAATTAAATTGAAAGCAGAAGCTGAACAAAGGAGAGCAGATGCTGAACTAAAGAAGCTAGATGCTGAGAATAGAAGATTAGAACTTGAAGAGAAAAGGTATCAAAGAGAAGCTGCTGCTGAGGAGAGAAAAGCTCAAGCTGCTGCTGAGGAGAGAAAAGCTCAGGCTGATGAAAGAAAATTCCAGATGGAAATGGAAGACAAAAAACTTCAAGCTCAAGCTGCTGCAGAGGAGAGGAAAGCTCAAGCTGCTGCTGAGGAGAGGAAAGCTCAAGCTGCTGCTGAGGAAAAAAAACTTCAAGCTGCTGCTGAGGCTGAAATTAGAAAAATGGAACATGAGGAAAGAAAACAGAAGATGGAACTTGATGAAAAACTCGCAATTTTGGAGTTAGAGAAATTGAAATTGGCGAGTACGGGTGCTCAGCAAACAACTTCGAGTACGACAAAGGAGTTTGTTAGTAGGATTAAATTGCCTCATTTCAATCCTTTAAAGGATGACGTAGCAGATTATCTAGATAGATTCCAATTTTTATGCGATACGCATAACATAAAAAAGGAAAAATATGTTGAACAACTGATGGAATTTTTTACAGGTGACACAGTGACTACTCTTATGACAATAGACGAACATGACAGGACTAATTATGATGTTGTCAGAGCAGCATTGCTAAAAAAATACCAACTAAAAGAAGAAGACTATCGTCTTCGTTTTAGGACAATGTTGCCAGAAAATGGAGTAGATTTCTCTGATTTTGTTACAAAAATACGTCGTACATTTACACGATGGGTTGAGTTGTCTCAGACTGAGAAAACATATGAAGGTCTAATGGACTTATTATTGCGAGATAAGGTTTTGTCATCTGTTAATGATTCTTTTCTTGCATTCCTTCATGA
The DNA here is from genome assembly GCA_024509875.1 of Oreohelix idahoensis. Taxonomy (NCBI): domain Eukaryota; kingdom Metazoa; phylum Mollusca; class Gastropoda; order Stylommatophora; family Oreohelicidae; genus Oreohelix; species Oreohelix idahoensis. The sequence goes on along the minus strand of JAMPIV010003274.1, from coordinate 991,939 downwards.
GCGTAAGCCTAAAAACTTAAAAGATATGGAGGAATACTGTTGTCAGTATGCCACCGCGCATCCCCATGCTACAGTTAGCAATTCTAAAGTGAAAGAAGGGTTGCCAGCTGCTTCGGCAACACCATATGGCCCTAATTTCAAAAAAAAATTTCAGGGTGCTCAACAAAACTGGAATAGGGGAAGTAATCAGAATTACACTCAGAAGCGGAGTAATCCAACACATGATGGTTCTTCGTCTATGAATTGGAGACAAGATGGTAGTTCTCGTAATTTTAGTGGTAATAATTTGAGACACTTTCGCAAGGGTTATCGTAATAATAACTATTCAAATTTTCGAGGTAATCATTCTCGACGTCAAGATTATGACGATGGTGAATTTAGAAACCGGGATTCAAACCGGAATGATGATTACAATAGGCAATATGATAACAATTACAGGGGAAATGATAGTCGAAATAATTACAGGGGAAATGATAATCGAGGCAGACCTAGGTTTAACAAAAAAAGACCTTTCCAACAGGCAAACTCTGCACAACAAGAGTTTGATGGAGCCTGTAATACAGTAAATGATAGTGGTAACTCTAGGGCTATCACTGGTTGTGCTTTCGATTTTGGGAGAGCAACTGAATGCCCCCAATGCTTAACATTGTTCGACTCATCGACTGTATCTACTCTAAGTTGTGGTCACCCTCTTCCTGCTCTACCTGCTACAGTTGCGCATGATGGGAGAGGATCTCTCATCTTACATAAAGGTCTAATAAATGATAGGCTAGTCTCAGTACTTTTCGATTCGGGATGTACTACCGTCGGGGTTAGGGAGTCTCTGATAGATCCTTGCTGTGCCACTGGAAAAACAATCAAATGTGTTACATTTGGTGGTACTATGGAAAGTTATCCTACTGCTATTATTAGGATTGACACTCCCTTCTTCACAGGAGATGTCCATGCATGTCTTCTTCCTAATCCTATTGCGGATCTTATAATCGGTCGTATTCATGGGGTTAAGGAATGCACCCCGCAACAAATTTCTAGTTGGGAGGAAAAAAAACATTCAAACGGTCAATGCAGTGGTGACAAGAGCTCAAGCTCTTAATCCCCCAACTTCATCGGATAATAGTAATGAAGTTGATAGCCAAGACGAGCACTTGGTGATTTCCCATGACTCGTTTGTTAAACGTCAAGAAGAGGATCCTTCTTTGAAGAAATTCTTCCTTCTTGCAAAGAAAGGGGATCCCAATCAAAATACGAATCACAAATCGTATATTACTATGAAGAATGGTATATTGGTACGGATGGTACAACACTCGGACAAGTCTATGCACTCGCAAATTCTTGTGCCTAAGTGTATGAGAGCCTTAATTCTTCAGCATGCACACGATTCTCAGTGTGCTGGACACATGGGTTTTTCCAGAACTAAAACTAGAGTCCTTGCGTCTTTCTTTTGGCCATTCGTGAATAAAGACATCCGAATTTATTGCCGATCTTGCAAAATTTGTCAAGAGGTCAAGTCTAGAGGTCCGAGACATGCTGCTCCTATTCAGGCTGCAGATATTCCGATTCGGCCGTTTCAGAAAATGGCTATAGACATCATTGGTCCGTTCAAAATTAAGTCAGCCAGAGGACACCAATTTATCCTCACTTGCGTGGACATGTGCACGCGTTGGCCAGAGGCTATTCCTCTGAAGAGCATATCAACTGTCGATATCGCTGATGCTCTTTGGCTCATATTTTCTCGTCTGGGATTCCCCGGAGAAATACTGTCGGACCACGGCACTCAGTTAATTTCGGACGTTATGTCTCAGGTAATGGCTACGCTAGACATTAAAAGGTCTCTCAGTAGTATTTATCATCCAATGTCCAATGGATTGGTAGAACGTCTTAACAGGACACTAAAGAACTTACTTGGCAAGATAACGGAGGATCATCCTGAAGATTGGGACAGGGTTTTACCTGCAGTCCTCTTTGCCTATAGAGAAGTTCCCAACGAGCATACAGGGTTTTCTCCTTTCGAACTTGTCTTTGGTGCGCAACCGCGCGGTCCGATGTCCTTGTTACACGATTTGATAACTTCTGATAATATTGACGATGATACACAATCGTCATATGAATATGTCATTGCTCTTAGAGAAAAGATTATCGAATCGTGCAGGTTAGCAACTTCATCTTCCGAATTTGCGAAAGAAAAAGCTAGGCGATTTGCTAACAAGAAAAGACGCCTACGTCAACTTTGTCCTGGAGACAAAGCATATGTCTTACTTCCCTCAAGAGAGAATAGACTTCTCATTTCATGGAAAGGTCCATACACTATAGTCTCCAAAATTTCCGATGTCGACTATATTGTCGATGTGGATGGAAGGCATAAAACCTTCCATATAAATATGCTAACAGAGTTTATTGAACGTCCAGACTATTTGCAGCCTATTTTCCAGGCGACGGACGACTCTCCAGTCCAACATGGTCACATCTCATCCCTGTCCGTTATACAGGATGAGGAAACTATTTTTTCTGACGTTAACTTACCTCTTCCTGCGATTCCACTGAATTCAACGGAATCGTGGAGGGACGTTACAATCTCTTCGAACTTGTCTTTTGAGGAGCAACGTCAAGTATCCTCTACGCTACAATCATATCAGGATGTCCTTACCGACATTCCTGGACACACAGATGTCATAGAACATGACATCATACTTACTGATCGTAATCCGATCAGAGTAAGACCATACCCAATACCTATTCATTTTCAAGCACAAGTCGAGAAAGAATTGGATGAAATGATTCAACTGCAAATAATTGAACCATCCACTTCAGCTTATTCTTCGTCGATAGTTATTGTTCGAAAGAAAGACAATAACATACGTCTTTGCGTTGACTATCGCAAATTAAATCAAGTTACGAAGTTCGATGCTGAACCTATGCCATTATTAGATGATCTACTTATTAGACTTTCTAAAGCTAAATTCTTTACTAAACTAGACTTGTCGAAAGGTTATTGGCAAGTCCCACTGACGGAACACGCCAAACCTCTCACTGCTTTTTCGACACCTAGGGGTCTGTTTCAATGGAATTTTATGCCTTTCGGGCTTATGAACGCCCCAGCGACTTTCGTGCGCATGATGCGACGAATTCTATCAGATCGTGCAGATGTCATCGCATATTTAGACGACATCTGTCTTTTCAGCGATACTTGGGAAGAACACTATTTGGGTCTAAAGGAATTGCTATCTACTCTACGTGAGCATAGTTTGACTGCAAAACCCTCTAAAGCTTTTGTTGGGTTTAGTGAAATTTCCTTCCTAGGTCATCGAGTTGGTCATGGTCTGTTGAAGACAGAGGACCAAAACATTTCGAAGATATTAAATATCTCGGTTCCGAAGACAAAAAAGCAAGTGCGTAGTCTCTTGGGATTGATACAATTCTATGGAAGATTCATTGAGAATCTGTCCTCCATTATGGCACCACTTTCATCGTTATTGAAAAAAGGTTCTCCTAATATGGTGCGTTGGTCCCAGGAATGCCAATCTTCATTGGATCAGGTTAAGAATTTGTTCTCATCTCATCCTATCTTAAGACTACCAACGATTGATAAGACTTTTGTTCTTCGTAGTGATGCCTCTTCCACTGGGATTGGAGCGGCACTAATGCAGGAATATTCAGGAACTCTGCATCCTGTAATGTATATTTCTAGGAAGCTAAATGCGGCAGAAAGGAATTACTCGGTTTTAGACCGTGAATTGTTGGCTATGGTTTGGTCCATTCTTAAGCTACAAAGGTTCCTTCTGGGCGCGCATTTCTTTATGGAAACCGACCAAAAAGCTCTTACGGCTATGCAAAGTAAGGATTTGAAGAGCTCGAGATCTACTCGTTATGCTATTGCTCTTCAGCCTTTCCATTTCACGGTGCGAGCTATCCGTGGTTCGGATAATGTGATGGCGGACATATTGTCCAGATGCCCACATGATTCCAGTTAAATCTTGTGTCCTAGTTTTTCCTGATACACTTTCAGACTTAGGTCTGTCCTTAATATCCTAATATGTTGTAATACAAATGTATTTGGATGATGTTTAGATAATTTAACAAATTTCATTTTGTCCATCCATCAGTGATATGTTGCTAATATAGCATTGTAATTCATGACATTTGTATATTGCTATAATTATAGTATTTAGTAATGATTGATATATGATTGGTATTGCCAGCAACTTAGGTTTCTTTAATGGTACCCCCTTAGTTTGTTTGGCTTAAAGGAGAATATTTTCTCCTATGTTGGGAGATGATTTGTATCCTCTTCAGACGCTTTGTTTATGCGTCTATTGTACCTGATATTAGGTTCATTTTTTCATGAGCACATAAGTGATACTTGTGCAATCTTGCTCATGGACATATTAAAAAAAAAAAATTTCATTTTTTTTTACAGGGGGGTGGTAGTAATATGTTGCTGTCATTTTTGACGGAGTCATCTGTCAAGTTATTTGCTTATGTTTTTATCATAAGAATAATTGTGTCTTTACCTGCGATGTCAGGTTGATTAGGGGTTGTCTTCCCTTGTTTATTCATTCATTGTGTTTGACCTTTAGGGTCAAAGGTAGACAGTTCGGGCGTATGCCCATGGGCAGGTTTTTTAAGCGGGAGTTGAGTTAGACTTCCGGCAAGCCGGGAAGTGTCCTGGTTTCTGAAGGGACGAGAGTCCATTGTGTTTTTCGGGAAGAATCTTCGAAGTGACTGCACTGGCAGTTTTCCCCAGTGAATCTCTGTGCGTTGGAATGACAGCAGAGTTCCTTGTTAAGTTCTGTGGACTCGGTTACAGGTAATACCGACTTTTTCCATTACTATGCTTTCGGTAGCAGAACATGTTAGAAGATTGCCTAGTCTGTGAACTGCAGCTCACCGGTCCTCCATTACAGAACATATATGTTGTGCTCAAGGTAGCCATCCAAGACTATTAGTCTTCATACCATCCAGAAATCCAGTGACGAAGATATATTGTGGGAGCCGCAGATTGGCGGAATTTATGTCTACAATAAGCATTACTGCAGGGTTGATGGTAACCTGCTTATCAGAAGTACACAGCCGACGTCAGAACGAGGCCTGTGTTTTCGGCTATTATACTACAGCCTGATAATGTGCAATTGGCGGGGAATGCCAAGTTGCACCTATGTGTCAAAGTGATTAAGGTATCTGACGCGTTTAGTCAGTAATCCCAGGGCGACGCCACGAACTGTCCTTATTGAAGAACATTGTATTGACCATGCACGAATATTCAAATGTTTACCAGCTTGCTGAATGCCTAATGTATACCTATCGATTTCCGGTCAGCATGACCTTGTTTACACTGACTGTTCCTGTTGATACCATGTGTGTTCTCGTCAATAAATGTTTTGAAACGTGTCTGCAGTGTCCAAGCATCCTTGACTACTGCATGTGAGTGTATGGGTTGCAGGGTCTACATACATAAGAGCCTAAACACATTCGCGCCTTCATTCGCACCCACACTCAGTTCATCATCCGCTCGCACTACACACCTAACAACATGTATACTGTCTTGGGCCAGTGATCACCTCAACAAGAGAAAAAGTACAGTTACATTCACTCTCACATTTCTTCACACTTTGTGGGGCTTTAAGTTACAACCTCACATGTCGAATATTTCATGTAGTAATGGGGCGATCAGATGGTCATAGTTCACTCTCACAGCGAGGCGATGGGGCCATTCAGAGATGGTCCTTGGTTCGAATCCCGGAGTGCGCATCAGTTAGGCTTCTTTTTTATACGAGTAGTTTGTTGTCCTCCTCCCATTTGTCTTACAAGTGTCCGCGGTTGACCTACTTTCGTTAATTCTCGGTCGCTCATAGACCTTTATGTTTGTCTAATATTTATATACTTTCGTTAATTCTCTGTCGCTCATAGACCTTTATGTTTGTCTAATATTTATATACTTTCGTTAATTCTCTGTCGCTCATAGACCTTTATGTTTGTCTAATATTTATATACTTTCGTTAATTCTCTGTCGCTCATAGACCTTTATGTTTGTCTAATATTTATATACTTTCCTTAATTCTCTGTCGTGCATAGACCTTTATGTTTGTCTAATATTTATATACTTTCGTTAATTCTCTGTCGCTCATAGACCTTTATGTTTGTCTAATATTTATATACTTTCGTTAATTCTCTGTCGTGCATAGACCTTTATGTTTGTCTAATATTTATATACTTTCGTTAATTCTCTGTCGCGCATAGACCTTTATGTTTGTCTAATATTTATATACTTTCGTTAATTCTCTGTCGCTCATAGACCTTTATGTTTGTCTAATATTTATATACTTTCGTTAATTCTCTGTCGCTCATAGACCTTTATGTTTGTCTAATATTTATATACTTTCCTTAATTCTCTGTCGTGCATAGACCTTTATGTTTGTCTAATATTTATATACTTTCGTTAATTCTCTGTCGCTCATAGACCTTTATGTTTGTCTAATATTTATATACTTTCGTTAATTCTCTGTCGCGCATAGACCTTTATGTTTGTCTAATATTTATATACTTTCGTTAATTCTCTGTCGCGCATAGACCTTTATGTTTGTCTAATATTTATATACTTTCGTTAATTCTCTGTCGCTCATAGACCTTTATGTTTGTCTAATATTTATATACTTTCGTTAATTCTCTGTCGCTCATAGACCTTTATGTTTGTCTAATATTTATATACTTTCCTTAATTCTCTGTCGCGCATAGACCTTTATGTTTGTCTAATATTTATATACTTTCGTTAATTCTCTGTCGCTCATAGACCTTTATGTTTGTCTAATATTTATATACTTTCGTTAATTCTCTGTCGCGCATAGACCTTTATGTTTGTCTAATATTTATATACTTTCGTTAATTCTCTGTCGCGCATAGACCTTTATGTTTGTCTAATATTTATATACTTTCGTTAATTCTCTGTCGCTCCATAGACCTTTATGTTTGTCTAATATTTATATACTTTCGTTAATTCTCAGTCGCTCATAGACCTTTATATTTGTCTAATATTTATATACTTTCGTTAATTCTCTGTCGCTCATAGACCTTTATGATTGTCTAATATTTATAAACTTTCGTTAATTCTCTGTCGGTCGCTCTTAGACCTTTATGTTTGTCTAATATTTATATACTTTCGTTAACTCTCATTCGCTCATAGACCTTTATGTTTTTCTAATATTTATATACTTTCGTTAGTTCTCTGTCGCTCATAGACCTTTATGTTTATATAATATTTTTATACTTTCGTTAATTCTCTGTCGCTTATAGACCTTTATGTTTGTCTAATATTTATATACTTTCGTTAATTCTCTGTCGCTCATAGACCTTTATTAGCCATCTTAGTATATTTCCATTTTTTATGTGACACGACAACAGTCGCTGCAGCATTACAAATAAAATTATGACATTTTGTATATTTGCTTTTTTGTGACTGTTTAGAGACTATTGAATTAACAGGATATGTGGTCTAACGTTCGAAAATATCTTAATTCCTTAATATTCGTGAGCCCAAGCATTTCTAACATCGGATATATGGAACTTGGGATGTTTACTAGGTTTTCTTGGCGCCAATAACGTGTACATCAACGTTTGTTGTAATCATCTTTCCAAAATAACCTTGTCATCTTTATCTCTTAACTGTCTTCGTAATTCCAGTTTATATATGAATTTCTATGCGTTCTTTTTTTTAAATTAACCTAATACCGGTATTTAAATTATATATATATATATATATATATATATATATATATATATATATATATATATATATATATATATATATATATATATATATATATATATATATATATATAATATATATATATATATATATATATATATATATACTAGCAATAACCCGTCAATAATGACGGAAGTAAATAAAAAAATTTAATATATTTTTTAAATATTTTTAAATTCAATATAAAAGTTCTTTCATGACAACATTTTTTTTGTGAAAGTGCGTGGATTTGTCTCAAAGAATGTTCCCTGATAAAAAGTGTTTTTAACAAACACTTTCAAGTTGTCATTATTTGTTCCTCGGATGAGGGCGACATAGAGCTGGCCGTGTCCGACAACAGGTTCAGGAAGGAAAACTCCTACGTGATCAAAAGACTGTCCTTGTGCCTTATTGATCGTCATTGCAAATGCTAAAATCACTGGGAATTGACGATGTCGCATCCTAAATGGCAAACTGCGCTCGCTCGGTTCTAAGTCAATGTGAGGAATTAAGACTCGTTCTCCCTTATTACTGCCAGTGATAATTTCTGCATCAATGGAATTCCGATGCAAGTCTTTTATGACCATACGCGTGCCATTCAATAGTCCGTTTTTTGCGTTCAGATTTCGCAATAACATGATATATGCAGCAACCTTTAATTTCAGCATTCCTGATGGGCACTGCTCGTTAAGGAACTCGGTTGGGAAATCAACTGTGTCGTTGGGATCATGGAAATCATGGTATCTATGCTCCAATAAACCGTTTCATTTCCAGCGAGTAGCTCCAACAATAAGTCTGCAATACTTTAAATTAAAATTCTGTCTTGAAGAAACAATCAAAAACTTACATTTTAAGGTTATTTTTAACAAAATGATGAGTTAAATCCGTTTCCGGAATGAAACTGGGTTCTACAATCAAAAACTTACATTTTATTCATATATCACTGTCACTCACTTTGTGTTGCACAATTCACCGACTTTTCTTCGTTGAGTGTTACTATTTTCTGGAGAGTACATATAAGGGAAACAATACAATTAATGTGTAACTTTCAACCACAGTTGCTCCCTTAGATGTGACCGACGTACCAACGGCGAGAATTATAGAGTGTGGTGTGTATATATATATATATATATATATATATATATATATATATATATATATATATATATATATATATATATATAAATATATATATATATATATTGACAGTATAACAGAATATCACCCTTGATAGTGCAACAAAAATAGCTGTATTACCGTGTCACATGACATACTCTTTGATTGTCATCCATTGCTGCTGCCCTGTTTCCGTTAATTTTTCTCTGTTTATTGTTCTAGTTATGTTCTTTTATTACTGTATGTTACCGTGACTGACGAAGTCTAACCCCTAAACGTCGTGTAGACTCAGCATGTTTCACTTTTTAACGTTGGTTTGTCTTTGTTACGTGGAAAAAAACGTAATCATTTGTTACGTTTAACTGCAATCAGCAAAAGGAGAAAAAGTATTAATGTAATATGATACGTTTACCATCACTTTTTAATGAAAAAATATTATAATTTAAGATAATACCTTTGACTTCACTAATTAATGAAAACATTTAATAATTTAAGATGGTACATTTAACTTGACTAATTAAAGAAATAAAATGGTGGCGGATCTGATCAAACCAACAACATGGAATCATGAAAGAAAGAACAAAATGAAAGATCTACGAGAACACAGAGAATAAGATAGATCAGTAGAGATTCCAGAAATATAGGTCCCACATGAAAGAAATGAGGGCAGACAAATCTATGGCTCTGTCTGTGAACTTCGCGCCTGAAGAGTCGTATGTTCAAACTTTGAAAGGAGAAGGGGGTTGGGTGATGTAACAATTCCTGACCTACCGCAATTCATTTCATTTGTGTCAAATGAAGAAGTCTAGATGATCAGTTAAGTTCTGTTGGTTGGCTTAGTGCATAGAAGCCCTGATCTCCTGATGACTCTCTGCACATGCCATTTCTCTAAATTAGACACGCACTATAATAATATAATAGCCCTTTCAGTCATAATTCACTATAGGAATGCGCCGCTGAGGTGACAGCCCTCAGCTGCTTATTTTCCTGCTTGGCGTGAGGACTTCTTTTAACCCAATCGGAGGTGGCGCCGTAGATAGGTCACTTAGTGTGATCAGCAGCTTCATCCTCCCAGGTTGCTGGATCCATGTCCAGCACCCTCATGTCTCTCTTGCACACATCTTTGAACCTCAGCAGCGGTCGTCCAACTGTTCTTTTGCCATCTGCCATTGTCCGTAGAAGATATCTTTCGGGGTACGACCATTTTTCAGGCGGCAGACATGGCCAACCCAACGTAGTCTGTGCTGTTTAAGCAATTTATCCAAACTTTGAAGGCTAGCACGTGACAGCGCCTCGACATTTGTCACTTTGTCCCTCCACGAAATACCGAGGATGTGACGTAGACACCGTAGATGGAAGGTATTGAGCCTTCTTTCTTGATCAGCATAGACTGTCCATGTCTCGCTGCCATACAAAAGTGTGCTGGTGACGCAGGCGTTATATACCGCAGCTTTGGTCTTCGTTGTGAGTTTGGAGTTTCCCCAAAGACGCGTTATGAGGTGGACAAAAGTAGCTGCAGCTTTGGTCTTCGTTGTGAGTTTGGAGTTTCCCCAAAGACGCGTTATGAGGTGGACAAAGGTAGCTGCAGCTTTGCCAACGCGGTTGTCATTTTCTGAGTCCTGGTTTATATTACAGTTGTTTCGGTTGAAGAAATACAGAACTTCCGAAGACTCTCTTTTGTTTTCTTGGAAAAAGTAAAAAACCTCCCGATGACTCTTATTTTCTTGGAAGAAGAAAAAATCAACCTATTATGTTTGTTTTTTTGGGTCACCGAAAGAAATAAAGATCTCTTCATCACATGCTGCTATTTTTTGTTGATGATGCTTGGAAGTAAAGTTGGATCATAATATACTGTTCAAAAAAAGAAACGCATAGCTATCCGAGGGCGCGTTTTTATGAGTTTGTAAGTAAAATTTGGTGCTAGGGTATATAAAAACCAGCCTCAAATGTTCTTTACAGTGTCAAATGCACGTGTTGACCTGAATTGCGTTCGTTTTTGTAATCGTTACAACGCAGTGATCAATAGTGTTTATGACGCAATTTTTGACCACAGCTCATGTTGCGCGCACGTGACGTGAAAGCAACAAAATTTGGGGTGAACACTATTCACTGACTACGCAACTGAAAGCCTATAAAAGGATAACGCTACACACAAAAAATTCAGTTCATTTTCAAGCAGACATTTATGGCGTCTCTATCGATAAATTTAAGGAACATTGCTATTGGCCGCCTGCATGCAGGCGAAAGTCAAAGTCAGGTTGCCAGGCATCTAAACGTGCATCAGAGTACCATCAGTCGACTTTGGCACATGTTCCAAGCCACTGGCTCAGTTGAAGACCGGCATCGCAGTGGACGACCCAGAGTGAAAACAGCAGCGGAGGATCGCTTTAATCGGCTTCGTCACCTCAGAGACAGGTTTACAACAGCTTCCTCAACTGCCCAGTCATTGCCTGCAGGACGTCATGTGTCTGATCAAACTGTCCGGAATAGACTGCATGACGCTGGACTTTGGACACAACGACCTCACCGAGGACCTGTCCTTACGCGCCGCCATCGCCAAGATCGACTTCTTTGGGCCAACCAGCATCGTCCCTGGGCAGCTGACAATCAATGGAGACGTGTCTGGTTTAGTGACGAATCTTTCTTTTTGTTGCAGCGTCATGATAGACGGCGTAAGGTCTACCGTAGGCGAAATGAACGTTTTGCCCAAAATTGCGTTGATGAAGCTCCGCCGCACGGTGTTGGAGGTGCAATGGTGTGGGGAATGATCAGTTACAACGGAAGGAGTCAATTGGTGCACATTGAAGGAGGCTTGAATGCGCAACGATACGTCAATTAAATTCTTCGACCCCATGTCCTTCCACTTTTGGCTGCCCAAAAGTCTCTGTTTCAACAGGACAACGCCAGACCATATTGTGCACGGTTGACCACGCAGTTCCTGACTGCCAACAACATTCTCACCCTTCCCTGGCCATCCCTGTCTCCAGACATGTGTCCGATTGAGCACCTGTGGGATGAGCTGCATAGACGTGTTTCTCGCCGAGACGTTGCTCCAGCCAATCGTCGTGATCTGTTCGAGGCACTCCAGGAAGAGTGGGCAGCCATCCCACAGGCCCACATCAGACGTCTGATGGCATCCATGCCCAGGAGATGCCAGTCGCTGATCGATGCAAGAGGAGGCCACACACCATACTAACCGGAAAGCCCGTACGCCAAAAAACTCTCGTGACCCAGATGCAAAACAACTGTCAATTGATTGGTTGAACCCTAAGGTATTCTTGTGTGCAATTTGAACAATTAACTCATTAAATTAAAAAAGTTATTGAATGTCAAAATTATGGCTATGTGTGTGCCTTCAGTAGCTATGCGTTTCTTTTTTTGAACAGTATAATAAAAAAATATAATAAATATTTTAAACACACGCTTTTAATGCACTAAAAACCCACAAATACTTTTTCAAGGAGTTTATAGCTTGCAGTCAAAAGATGTAACATCAAATTGACAAAAAGCGTGCGGCGCTTAAGCGCTTATCATATATTTTATCCATAAGTGTCTAATGAAGTATAAAGCAGAAGTTAATTTCATGCAGAATCAGCGCCCCACGCTTTTTGTCAATTTGATGTTACATTTTTTGACTGCAAGTTATAAACTCCTTGAAAATTTATTTTTGGGTTTTTAGTGGATTAAAAGCGTGTGTTTAAAATATTATTTGTATATTTTTTATTTTCTTCATTTTAGTGTTAGAAAAATTATGACATACTAAAACGTAAACAATATTTTTACTTATTGTAAATCTGGTCTAAAATTTCTTAAGCGATCCATTTCTTTTACAGCGTCAATATTACATGGCTTTGTCCCTGCTAATTCGGTGCAATCAATTTATTAAATTTGAAGGCCATCTAGAGATCGAACTCAACTTTCCTTTGATTCATAATTTTATAATTTGGATTGTTTCCCTTGATTTAGCTAGACACTTGTTTGAGTACTGCCCTGTTTTACGCATAGAAAAAAAATTAACTTAATTATGGCCCCTGATTTGTTTACATTTCTTTACTAAAAACTTTAATTACTCATAATGTCATAATTACAATTATCAATTATTAAATAATTGACTGATTATTGTATTGTCATCGGGAATACACAACTATGTCAAGTTTCAGAGCTATTGCTCATCTGGAAGTGATTGAAAAATCGATTGCAAGATTTGAAAGTGACATAAAAGTGACATACAAGTGAAGTTAAATAAAAGCGTTTAAAAAATAATGGTGACTAAAACTTGATACGCTATTTGTCTCTCGTATATTGTGAGATTTATGTAGGAATATAGTTGGATGTTTATGGATTATGTCGGTTTGTATCCGAGTTGTTACAAAATTTACATCACGTTGTCTTGTATAATAAATCAGCAAATATGCAACATAAACTACATCACCGTAACTAATATGTTATCGTAGACGAGAAACGGTTGCTACCTTCCATTACTGTAATATTTCTTATATCCATCAAGAAATTGTGTGAACCCGACTCAAATATTTAAGAATGCACGCTCTCAGGTCTACCCAAGATTAATATTCGTCATGGACGTCTGTAAGAAACGAACAATTATAAAAACAAAGAGTAAATTAATGCAAGATCGTGGCGACGTTAATTGTCTGAGGTTATAAACTTGTGAAGGGAAATGTAAATCATAGCTTACGTCACGCATTTCCCTGTCGGTGAAACACACAAGGACAATTTATGACAAATACTGGCCAAATTTATAACCTGCGGGAAAGATTAATTAGCCATCTTACATGTAAGGGAGAAAACTGGGACCAACGGGAATGGGAGGGAACAGGGGAACAAAATGGCGGACAGAAAATAGTCTTTAGGAATGTACCGTCAAAACACGAGACTTAAGATGGTGAAGATGATTACAGTAGACTTGGGATGGTGAAGATGATTACAGTAGACTTCTGAAGTTGAGAGTTACTTGATCTTATCTCAAGTCGATAAAGGAGAAATAGAGAGAAATAAAGAAGAAATTCAGACAGAGAAAGAAAATAAGAAGATATGTATCTTTAATTTCCCTTTTTCTTTTAAATTGCACTTCAGAAAAAACAGTCATCAAGGCAAACATGAACACATGAAGATTGGGACTGGTAAAACCACAAATTATAGACTACATATAGTGGTGGTTGAGTGGAATGGGTGTTCAGTGTGACAGTGACAACAACAAATGGGGCGGGTATAACTTGGAACTTGTGTAAAATGGGATAGAGATTGGACGTCTGTACAGTAAAATATTTGTAACGTTTGAGAAAGATTAAATTTGGAAGCGTACGAAGTGGGACATTTTACAAAAAATTGTACCTCGTCTTGGCGAGGTGCGTCCCGTTCAACCAGGTCGGTTATATTAGGGCGCAAGTCCAAATATAAAATACCTTTAGGTGTGATGACGTCATATGTGCTAGAGTGGAACAGTGAAAGTGGAGCAGACACAGAATGACACGTCTGTAAAGTGTTGGGCGAGTGTCATGTCAACCCGCAATGTCATCTGTGACATTTGAAAATGTAGGATCAGGTTTAGCATCAAGAGTTTGTAGATTTAATTATAAAGTGTTCCTAAACTGAACAAATTTAATATGTATTTACACGTTGTTACGTGCAGTCTTTGATATCTTACAATATAATACATTTGTATGCTTGTTATGTTCGCAAATATTTTGTAAACAAAATAGATACTTTTTAGTGCTTAAGAAAAAGTCATTATTGAGTTACTTCCCTTGAAAGGAGTGTCGTCACTTTCAATCGAACTCCGCGGATGAATCCAGTTTTACTGCGATTTATTCTTTGTTTGGGTAGAAATAGGTTGTTCTTGCTTCAGTGTATCTATGGCCTGAATTTATGTGTATTGTTTGTCTGGGTAGGACGAGTCTGTCTTATATCTGTATATCTTTACATATCTAAGTCGAACTATATGGTCTTTGGTCGATAGAAAGGTCAAAGGGCTGTTCGGCGGATGTGTCGCTAGAGAGGTGTGATTTGGCTTCGTCCTGATGGGGCTGTGATTTTTTGTGTAGCGGCTTGTCGCCGGAAAAAGTGATCTCAGTATTTGTGGGGAAAGTGATAGTCGTCTAGACCTATCGTGTATGCTTTACCCCAGTGTTTATTCTTATTGCCAAGGAATGGCAGAATCATATTTCTGATACCAAGGTAACAAAAGATACTTCTTATGAACTCTGGCTAAGCCACCGTTTCTCGATAGACACGATTTGTACGTCTGAGGAAATATTTATCTAGATGAAAACGACATTCATTCCTAGCAGCACTATATCTTGTATGATGAAGTCAATTGTATCATGATAGAATCTACAGAGCTATGAGAACATTTAATGAATGACTAACTTTAATACAGATTCATTATCTGTATCCAAACGTGAGTGACAGCTCACGAGAGAAGCCATCTTGTATCCAAATATTTTGTGACTTTCAAGAAGAGAAAGGGATACCCCGTATTATCGCTTGATGAGTCCAGAGATCACTGCTACACATGAGAACCCAGTACTAGCGGTTCGATATGATTATATGGAAAATATGTGCTGAACATTATTGTAAGGAATCTTCGCTAGACGAGGTTAGGTCTAGAAGCCATCTTGAATGTTGTTTATAATCTGACGTGCTTTGTCAGTAAACTCAGATGATATATATATATATATGGGCAATACTGAGTGCTTGTCTACTGACAGTCCATTATGCTATTATTCTACATGAGTGCCCATGTATCATTGCAAGACCATTTATCCACTGTACCATGATGTATTATGCCAACCTGTGATTTGTCACTATTCGTGCTGTCGAGTGTGTACGTCCAATTAAACTGTAGCAAAGGTACACAGTCGTTGGTGTCGATGACTTCCAGCCATACATGAGTGTGAGAAAAAGACCATTTGTCAACACCACGAACTCTTCTTATCATTCGCGTATTATACTCACAATCTATGTCTACACACCACTGCGTAGGTCGAGTTGACATTCCATACTCAAACCACAAGCAACACAACAACACAGCATGTAGCTCTGGTGATGTTCTAGTGAGCTTATATTTATCAACTGATGATGAGCAAAGAAAATAGAGTTATCAACAAAAGAGATTTTATCAACTGGTGGACCAGCTTTCTGGGTTTGACCTCGCAGAAGCTAAGAAGTCAACAGACTACCGATACCAGACCGTTTCCTGTGGCTGATACGACACACTTGCAGTATTAGTTTGCTCTTTGTCAACACTTCGTCACGTGACCTGTCAAGTGAATGCAGTATGTAGGTCAGCGTTGTTGACATTTTTACATTAGACATTACAGAGTTTCACAGAACAGTTGGATCAATTCTTGTCAATATTAACAGGAAGATAGTATTATTGAACTAAGAAGTCCTATTTTCATCGATGGATCTTCTTGTTTTCTATATATGAACTTTAATATTTAAGGCCAGAATTTGTAATTCAATAAAGTGGCAGTTTATTTATTTTTACAAGAATAACTTTGCCATTACTGTAAAACTGAGCCTATTTTGCAACACATACTATCATACACATAATTTATATATTTATGTTTACATGTTATTTGTTTGTATAGTATGTTAGTTTATATGTCAGCGGGTTGTGTTTAGGTTGGGCGGTGTCCTCACAACAGAATATCCCACGTCATAGAGGGTCCGTTGTGGGCGTTTTCTTTAGGTGCAATTTCCTTAATTGGAAATTTGCTTGCAACAACTAGTTGCTATTTGTGTTAGCTGTGAAGACTGTAGTTATTGTTATTTTTGTAATATTTCTTTGTTCTTTAGTTTTGTTTTGATTTGTTTGTAATTTGTTGGTCTACCCTTTTCTATCTTTCAGTTCTATTCACAATTTATATTCATATACTGTGACGTCATTTGTGTTGTTATTCCTTTGCAGATTCAGTGATTACTTTCATTGATTTCCCTATTTGATTTATTTGATTTCTGCAAACGTTTTCGTATTGTCAGTCTTATTTGTACTTTATGTATTCTGTTGGTTGACATATGTTTTATATAGGTATATTTCATAAGACACTATTGCTTGTGCACTGCACTTGGATTATGGTATAAACCAGTACTTGATTATTATTACTGTTATACAAGACCTTATTAAGGCTTGTGACCCACAGATATTGGGATAGTATGCTGATTAATCAAGTCATTAAGAACTTGTGGTATTATTATTATTTCAGGTGATTAGTATTATTGTTAGACATCATGTCTACATTAGAATACTTCATTATACAAGGGAAAGCCCTTGATAAGACTGGTCAACAATTAGAAGAATGGGCAGTTGCTCAATATGACAAAGCATTAGCTGCTGAAGAGAAAAAAGCTGCTGCTGCAGAAGAGAGAAAAGCTCTGGCTGAAGAGAAAAGATTAGAAAAAGAAGCTGATGCTGCTGCTGAACTAAAGAAATTGCAGATGCAGGTGGAGGAAAGGAGATTTGAAGCTGAACAAAAAAAATTAGAAAGAGAAGCTGCTGCTGAACAAAAAAGATTAGACAGGGAAGCTGAACAAAAAAAATTAGAAAGAGAAGCTGCTGCTGAACAAAAAAGATTAGACAGGGAAGCTGAACTAAAAAGATTAGACAGAGAAGCTGAAGAAAAAAAAGCAATAAGAGAACATGAATTTGAGTTAGAGAAATTGAGATTGACAAGTATGAGTAATGTTAATCAGGCATCTAGTGGTAATGGTAAACCTTCTACTTACAAGGTTAAGGTTCCACCGTTCAATCAGTCCAGTGACGATATTACATTCTGGCTGGATAGATTTGAACGTTCTTGTCGTACACATAATGTGGATAAATCACAATATGCTAATCAATTAGCAGAAAACTTGAAAGGTGAATCTCTGACTAGGTTATGCCTTGTAGGAGAAGCAGATAAGGATAATTATGATGTCATTAGGGCGGCTTTGATAAAAAAAATACCAGCTAAGTGAGGAAGGCTATCGCCTTTTGTTTAAGACGATGGTGCCTGAGACAGGTGTAGAATTCTCAGAATTCATTGCAAAGGCACGTCTCACAGTTGATCGTTGGATTGAGCTTTCCAAAACAGAAAAAACGTATGAAGGACTTATGGATTTGTTGCTCAGAGATAAGATTATGTCATGTGTTAACAAACCATTCCTTGAATTTATACATGAGCGTAAACCCAAATCTCTAAAGGAAATGGAAGAATATTGTTCCCAATATGTCACTGCACACCCCGACGTGATTTTTGGCAACACTAAGATTAAGGAGAGTATGCCAGTTGCTTCAGCAACACCATACAATCCCAATTATTCACACAGATTTCAGGGACCTCAAAACAGATTTGATAAAAAAGGTAACCATAATAGTTATCAAAACCAAGGTAACCAATCATTTCAGGGTTCTTCTTCAAAGAACTGGAGACGAGCTGATAGCTCTCGACACAGGGGTGGTCACAATTATAGTAATTTCCATAGAGGAAGTAATTATAGAAACTATCCGAGGTATCCGTCTTGGAGTCAACAAGATCGCAATTACAGAGATACTCATTATAATGAATATGATAATGGTAACCAAGAGAACTATGACTCAAACCCAAATAGGGGTTACAATAGAGGTAACAATAACTACAGAGGTGATAATAACCGAGGTAGATCTCAAAACAAAAGACATAAACCACATTTTCAGGCAAACTCTGCACAACAAGAGTCCCATGAAGCCTATAAACAGAGTAAAGATAATAATGATGCTAGTAATATGGCATGTGCCGCTTTTGATTTTGGGAGAGCATCTCAGTGCCCCCAATGCAAAACATTATTTGAGCCAACCACAGTGTCTACTTTAAGCTGTGGCCATCCTCTTCCTGCTCTTCCTGCATCAGTCGCGCATGATGGAAGAGGTTCTCTTGTCTTACATAAGGGTTTAGTGAATAACAATCCAGTCTCTGTGCTATTTGATTCTGGATGCACCACAATTGGTGTTAGGCAGTCACTCGTAGATCCTTCCCGTGCCACTGGACAAGTAGTCAAATGTGTAACATTTGGCGGCACATTAGAGAAATACTCTACTGCTATCATTAGGATTGCTACTCCTTTCTTTACAGGAGATGTACACGCATGTCTTCTTCCGAATCCGATCGCTGACCTCATCATCGGTCGCATTCATGGAGTCAAAGAATGCACTCCGCAACAAATTTCCGCGTGGGAAAGGCAAAACATGCAGATTGCTAACGCTGTAGTCACTAGAGCTCAGGCTCTTAATATGCCTCAAACTTCATCTACTGAAGATAATGAAGTGCATAACCAAGATAATCCCTTGGTAATTTCTCGTGACTCGTTTATAAAACAGCAAGAAGATGATCCCACTCTGAAGAAATTCTTCATTCTTGCAACTAAAGGTGATCCGAATAAAGACACAAGTCGTAAATCGTGGATTACAAAGAAGAATGGCGTACTTGTACGTATGGTTCAAGACTCCATTACGTCAAGTCATTCTCAAATCCTGGTTCCCAAGAATTTGAGAGTTAAAATTTTGCAGCACGCTCACGACTCTCAGTGTGCTGGACACATGGGTTTTTCCCGTACTAAGTCAAGAGTCCTTGCGGCTTTCTTTTGGCCATTGGTAAACAAGGACATACGGATTTATTGTCGATCTTGTAAAGTATGTCAGGAAGTTAAATCCAAAGGTCCACGGCATGCTGCACCCATTCAGGCGGCGGACATTCCTATTCGGCCGTTTCAAAAAATGGCCATAGACATTATTGGTCCATTTAAGATCAAGTCTGCCAGAGGACATCAGTTTATCTTGACGTGTGTTGATATGTGCACACGTTGGCCAGAGGCTATTCCTCTGAAGAGCATTACTACTGCTGATATTGCAGATGCTCTTTGGCTTATATTTTCTCGTCTGGGGTTCCCCGGAGAGATATTGTCAGACCATGGCACCCAACTAATATCAGATACCATGTCTCAAGTAATGTCTACTCTGCAGATAGATAGATCTTTAAGTAGTATCTACCATCCAATGTCTAATGGTATGGTCGAACGCCTTAATAGAACACTTAAAAACTTACTAGGGAAGATAACTGAGGATCATCCTCAAGACTGGGACAGAGTTTTACCTGCGGCCCTCTTCGCTTACAGAGAGGTCCCCAATGAACATACAGGATTTTCTCCCTTTGAACTCGTCTTTGGCGTGCGTCCGCGTGGCCCTATGTCGTTGCTTCACGATCTCATAACATCTGACAATATTGACGATGACACAAAGTCATCCTACGAATATGTCATCGCGTTGAGACAAAAGATTATCGAAGCATGCAAATTAGCAACTTCTTCTTCTGAATTTGCGAAACAGAAGGCAAGGCAATTTGCCAATAAGAAGAGATGCTTACGACAACTTTGTCCTGGTGACAAAGCATTTGTATTACTACCTTGTAGGGAAAACAGATTACTTATTTCTTGGAAAGGTCCGTACGATATAATATCGAAAATTTCCGATGTCGACTATATTGTCGATATTGATGGGAAGCATAAAACCTTCCACATCAATATGCTTACTGAATTCCATGAACGTCCGGATTATTTGCAACCCATTTTCCAAGCAACGGACAATTCTCCAGTACAACATGGTCATTACTCATCACTGTCCGTGATACAGGATGAGGAAACAAGTTTTTCAGATGTAAATCTTCCTCTTCCAATGATCCCACTTCATTCTAGTGAATCATGGAAGAACGTTACTGTCTCTCCTGATTTGTCTCTAGGAGAACAGCGACAAGTTTCAACTATGTTGCAAACATTTCAGGATGTACTCACTGACATCCCTGGACAAACTCATGTCATTGAACATGACATTGTTCTAACTGACCATACTCCTATTAGGGTTAGACCTTATCCTATACCTATACATTTTCAAGCACAGGTCGAGAAAGAGTTGGATGAGATGATAGATTTGAAAATAATCGAACCATCCACCTCTGCATATTCTTCGCCGATGGTTATTGTTCGGAAAAAAGACAATAACATACGTCTTTGCGTTGACTATCGAAAATTGAATCAAGTAACGAAGTTCGATGCCGAACCTATGCCTTTACTGGCAGAGCTACTTACTCGACTCTCCAAATCTCATTTTTTCACTAAACTTGATTTGTCTAAAGGATATTGGCAAGTTCCTTTATCTGAACGCGCCAAACCTCTCACGGCTTTTTCAACACCTAGAGGTTTGTTCCAATGGAATTTTATGCCTTTCGGTCTTATGAACGCACCAGCTACATTCGTACGCATGATGCGCCGAATCCTATCTTATCGGTCAGATGTCATTGCATATCTAGACGACATCTGTCTTTTCAGCGATACTTGGGAAGATCACTATTCAGGGTTAGATGAATTGCTGTCTACTTTGCGCGAGCACAACCTGACAGCGAAACCCTCTAAAGCCTATATTGGTTTTAGCGAAATTTCTTTCCTAGGCCACCGAGTTGGTCATGGTTTCCTAAAGACAGAGGACCATAATACTAGTAAGATACTTAACATCTCTATCCCTAAGACTAAAAAACAGGTGAGAAGTCTGTTAGGTCTTATTCAATTTTATGGCAGATTCATTCAGAATCTATCCTCTATCATGGCACCTCTTTCTACACTTTTAAAGAAAGGTTCGCCTAATATGGTCCACTGGTCTCAGGAATGCCAATGCTCTTTGGATAAGATTAAAACATTGTTTTCAACACCACCTATTTTAGTGTTACCTACTAAAGATAAGACATTTGTTCTTCGTAGTGACGCTTCATCCACTGGGATTGGAGCGGCACTAATGCAAGAGTACTCTGGAACTCTGCATCCTGTAATGTATATTTCCAGAAAACTTAATGCGGCAGAAAGGAATTATTCGGTTTTAGACCGTGAGCTATTAGCTATGGTTTGGTCGATCCTCAAACTACAGAGATTCCTTCTAGGCGCACATTTCATAGTAGAAACCGACCAAAAAGCTCTTACTGCTATACAGAGTAAGAATTTGAAGAGCTCGAGGTCTACTCGATATGCAATTGCTCTTCAACCTTTTCATTTCTCTGTGCGAGCTATTCGTGGATCAGATAATGTGATGGCAGACATTCTGTCAAGATGCCCACATGATTCCACATAACTATTAGGGCTTAGACTTCTTGATATGTCTAGTTTATAATAGTTCCTTTCTATATCAAGATAGATACACATTTGTAATTTAATAATATAATGATTGTATCACTACTTAGCGGTTCATTGATGTTTATTCACCGCTGTGCTTTGATGATTTTTCTTCATAAATCATAAATTTAAGATATCTAATACGAAATTATGGTATGAATTTTTTAGGCATTGTGTAATTGCCAGAATTGTATTATACTTTGATGACACCTTCCTGGAAAAATTTACTTGTAGAGAAATAATTTCTCTCAGTTTATGAGATACATTCTCACCAGTCGCTCCATAAGTCGACTTAGCCTCATATTAGGCGTTATATTTATTCCTGATATTTTCATCTGCGCATTATTCATGCGTTGTGAGCCTATTGTACGTTGCTCCTAGATGTATTTCAAAAAAAAAAAATGTTCCGTTTTTTTTTCCCGGGAGGTGTGGTAAGACTGTTACGTGCAGTCTTTGATATCTTACAATATAATACATTTGTATGCTTGTTATGTTCGCAAATATTTTGTAAACAAAATAGATACTTTTTAGTGCTTAAGGAAAAGTCATTATTGAGTTACTTCCCTTGAAAGGAGTGTCGTCACTTTCGATCGAACTCCGCGGATGAATCCAGTTTTACTGCGATTTATTCTTTGTTTGGGTAGAAATAGGTTGTTCTTGCTTCAGTGTATCTATGGCCTGAATTTATGTGTATTGTTTGTCTGGGTAGGACGAGTCTGTCTTATATCTGTATATCTTTACATATCTAAGTCGAACTATATGGTCTTTTGTCGATAGAAAGGTCAAAGGGCTGTTCGGCGGATGTGTCGCTAGAGAGGTGTGATTTGGCTTCGCCCTGATGGGGGCTGTGATTTTTTGTGTAGCGGCTTGTCGCCGGAAAAAGTGATCTCAGTATTTGTGGGGAAAGTGATAGTCGTCTAGACCTATCGTGTATGCTTTACCCCAGTGTTTATTCTTATTGCCAAGGAATGGCAGAATCATATTTCTGATACCAAGGTAACAAAAGATACTTCTTATGAACTCTTGCTAAGCCACCGTTTTTCGATAGGCCCGATTTGTACGTCTGAGAGAATATATTTAACTAGATGAAAACGACATTCATTCCTAGCAGCACTATATCTTGTATGATGAAGTCAATTGTATCATGATAGAATCTACAGAGCAATGAGAACATTTAATGAATGACTAACTTTAATACAGATTCATTATCTGTATCCAAACGTGAGTGACAGCTCACGAGAGAAGCCATCTTGTATCCAAATATTTTGTGACTTTCAAGAAGAGAAAGGGATGCCCCGTATTATCGCTTGATGAGTCCAGAGATCACTGCTACACATGAGAACCCATTACTAGCGGTTCAATATGATTATATGGAAAATATGTGCTGAACATTATTGTAAGGAATCTTCGCTAGACGAGGTTAGGTCTAGAAGCCATCTTGAATGTTGTTTATAATCTGACGTGCTTTGTCAGTAAACTCAGATGATATATATATATGGGCAATACTGAGTGCTTGTCTACTGACAGTCCATTATGCTATTATTCTACATGAGTGCCCATGTATCATTGCAAGACCATTTATCCACTGTACCATGATGTATTATGCCAACCTGTGATTTGTCACTATTCGTGCTGTCGAGTGTGTACGTCCAATTAAACTGTAGCAAAGGTACACAGTCGTTGGTGTCGATGACTTCCAGCCATACATGAGTGTGAGAAAAAGACCATTTGTCAACACCACGAACTCTTCTTATCATTCGCATATTATACTCACAATCTATGTCTACACACCACTGCGTAGGTCGAGTTGACATTCCATACTCAAACCACAAGCAACACAACAACACAGCATGTAGCTCTGGTGATGTTCTAGTGAGCTTATATTTATCAACTGATGATGAGCAAAGAAAATAGAGTTATCAACAAAAGAGATTTTATCAACTGGTGGCCAGTGGAGCAAACAACACCGATCTTTTACAGTGACCCGAAATATCTTTACAGCGGTGGCCACTATACCCATTACAAGAGGTTGTAATCAGAACACCATAGAGACTTTATCACACGTATTTACCAAGTGTTTTTGTCACGTGTTCCTAAGTGGAGCAGATATTTAATCAAAATTGTGCCTTTTAATATTTTAAGTTGTCCCTTATTGTGATGACCTAACGTGGGGCATTCACAGAGTGGTTGTGGTAATGTGTTCCTAAATGGGGCAGGTATAATATGGAGATTTTATAATTATTTTGTTGTTGTTGTTAACTGTTGATAAATGAGGCAGGGAAGTATTTGTAATGTTTGAACAGTTGGGCTGTAAATCCTCTGTCAAGTGGCGCAGTTGTAAATACATTATGTTTACAACTTGGGGCACCTCTAATACGTAAAGTTTACAATGTAAGACATCTAATACGTAAAGTTTACAACGTGAGGCATCTAATACGTAACGTTTACAACGTGAGACGTCTAGTACATAATGTTTACAACGTGAGACATCTAATAAGCAAAGTTTACAACGTGAGGCATCTAATACGTAACGTTTACAACGTAAAACATCTAATAAGTAAAGTTTACAAAGTGAGACATCTAATACGTAAGGTTTACACGTGAGACATCTAATGCGTAAAGTTTACAACGTGGGACATATATAATACGTAAAGTTTACATGTCATGGAAGAATGTGAAAGTTGTTTCCATACTGTGATAAAAGTGTGCCAAAGCCTTATCGCTCTATCTTTTCCTACATCTTTCTTAGTTTATTTTATTCCACAATGTGCTCTTCCATCCCACACTTTGCTATTTCATCGCAGTTCAGGTAATCTTTTAATCACGACTGGACTTCAAACTGTAATCTTTATTACTCGCGACTTGTATCAAAAGTGTAACGTTACACGCCTTTGATTGGCGTAATTGTGCCGACCCAAAATTTCCTCGTGAGGAATCGGGTGAAATCCCAGCTTGGACTTAAGAAAACATTCTTTGATAACTAGTCCCTGTGTAAATAATTGTCACACAAACCAGCTTGGGATATTATTATTTTGAGAGACGCCAGGTGGACATCTTTTCAGGGCTAAGCTGTTGTTTAAACAAAACACGGTCACCGTCGCGTGCAATACAATAGACCCCGGTGACAATAGACCCAGGCGAACTTAGACCCCGGTGACAATGGCGCTGGAGCGGCCACATTACACACATATTGATTATTTTGGGTGACGTCCAGCTTGGCAAGGTGAAGAAGTCTTCTCAGGCGGTTTAAACAAACCGCCATGTAATGCAATAGCTACGCACGACAAAGGGACTCGTTAGCCGGCAATACGGGGAACCGTCTCACAAAGGATGACATAAATTTACATGCCAGCGACAATGGACAGCAAGATTTGTGACAGAGGACAGGCGTAGTTATACCTCACTAGCCCAAACTACCCACCGTGGACGTTTCTGGGAATATAATATACCGAACAGGTTGCTAGAGATCAGTCCAGTTTTCAACATTGTGGTGTAGAGAAAAATCCCATACGCCTAGCCTTAATACACGTGTTTATTCCTGTGTGGATTCATTCATTCATAACCCTCCACTCCCAAAGGAGAATAGGCCTTCAACAAACACATGCCAAGTCCACCTGTCACGTGCCATTATCTCAAGTTCTTTCCTCGTTCTCCTTATCATTTTCACCTCTGTTTCCAGCTCTCTTCTCCATGTGTTTCTTGGTCTACCTCTGCCTCTCATACCCTGGAGGTTCCAGAACAAGGACTGCCTTGTAATGCTATCAACAGGTTTCCTCAGTGTGTGTCCTATCCATCGCCATTGTCTTCTTCTCATCTCTTGTTCTACTGGCACTTGTCTAGTTCTTGTCATCAGTTTCACGTTGGTAGCCTTGTCTTACCATTTTAATCCCTCTATTCTACGCAAGCACCCATTTATGAAAGTCTGCAGCTTTTTGGTGGTTGTCTTTGTTGTTCTCAATGTCTCAGAGCCATACAATAGGACTGACTTCACATTTGAGTTGAAGATTCTTATTTTCGTGTTTGATCCGATTTCTCTTGATCTCCATATATTTCCCAATGCAATGAAAGCTCCTCTTGCTTTTTGTATTCTTATTTTGATATCACTGTCTGTCCCACCAACTTTGTCTATATTGCTGCCAAGATATGTGTACGATTCTACATCTTGTATTGGTGTTTCTTCAAGTTCAACCCTGTTATCATTACCTGCATTTATTCTCATTATTTTTGTCTTTTCCCTGTGTATTTTCAGACCCAATTGCTGTGACCTCTCATCGAGTGTTTTCAATTTATCCTGCATCTGATTGCGGTTATGGGACAGAAGAGCCAAGTCATCAGCAAAATCTAGATAATCCAACTGCTTAGTCAGAGTCCACTCGATTCCATTTCTGTTGTGTGTTGTCGATGTTCTCATTACCCAGTCTATTGCTAGTAAGAAAAGAAATAGAGACAAGAGGCATCCCTGTCGCACTCCTGTTCTTATCCCAAACGGTTCTGTAAGCTGTCCTTCATGAAGAACTCTGCATGTCATGTCTTCATATGTTTTCTTTATGTTAATGATCTTCAGGGGAACTCCATAATGCATCATCAATTTTCAAAGTGATTCTCTGTCTACACTGTCAAATGCCTTTTCGTAGTCCACAAATCCGATGTATAGTGGTGAATTCCATTCCAGACTTTGTTCAACTATTATTCTCAAAGTTGCTATCTGGTCTGTACAGGATCTGTTTTGTCGAAAACCTGCTTGTTTATCTCTCAGTTTCTTGTTTATGGACTCTTTTAATCTCTCAAGGATAATCCTGTTTAATACTTTTCCTGGCACTGATAGTAACATTATTCCTCTATAATTTGTGCACTCTTGTAAATTTCCCTTCTTAGGCAACTTAACCAGATATCCTTCCTTCCATTCTGCTGATATCTCTTCCTTTTCCCAGACGTTACCAGGTAATTTATATAACATCTCTGTTGCCGTGTCGATATCTGCTTTGATGACCTCTGCTGGAATGCCATCAGGTCCAGATGCTTTTCCATCTCTTAGAAGCTTTATGGCTTTCTTCGTTAGTCTTTCACGTTAATTTGTAGCTCTTCTTCTGCTGGCTGGATGTCCGGGGGGGGGTTTTGTGGAGCTGGTCTATTGAGAAGGTCCTCAAAATATTCTGTCCACCTCTTCATTTGCTCTTGTATATTGCTGAGCAGTATTCCATTCTTGTCTTTTATGGGGCAACTTGTTTGCTTGTATTTCCCTGTTAGCTTATTTGTGCTGTTATACAGTTCTCTCATATTTCCTTTGGCTGCAGCATCTTCTGCCTCTCTTGCCAACTCCTCAGTATACTTCCTCTTGTCTCTTTTGATACTTCTTTTTACTTCTTTGTTTGCTTCTGTGTACACTTCTTGAGCCTTGGCTTTGGAACTTCTAGTTTTGCTTGTATTTAAATCTGCTTTCTTGTTTTTTCTGTCTTTTATCTTATTGATGGTTTCTGCTGTTATCCATGCTTTTTGTTGTCGTTCCTTTTTCCCAAGTATTTCTTCACATGTCTCATTCCATGCAGTTTTGATTTTCTGCCAATAAACATCTGTATTCTCTACATCTTCAAGCTGTTGGAGCACTTGGAATTTGTTGGATATTGTGACCGCAAATTTGTCTCTTGTTTCTTGATTTCTTAGATGTCCTACATTAAATTATTGTCTATAATTTTGCATTGTTGCATATCTCTTGAGTTTCATTTTTACTTTGGCTATCAGAAGGTGGTGATCTGATGCCACATCTGCTCCTCTATACACCTATACGTCCTGCAATGATGATCTAAACTTCTTGTTTATGCATATATGATCAATCTGATTTTCTGTTCTATGGCCTGGTGATATCCATGTTGCCTTGTGTATTCTCTTATGTGGAAACATGCTTCCTCCTATAGCCAGTTAATTTGAAGCACAGAAGTTTGAGAATAGTTCCCCATTTTCATTTATTATTCCTAGCCCATGTTTTCCCATGACTTCTTCAAAGCCGGTGTTGACTGTACCTATCTTTGCATTCATGCCACCCATTCAAATTGTGATGTGTCTTTTTTTTTACTTTTTCCAAAATTTCCTGTAGTCTAGTTTAAAATGCTTCTTTCACAGACTCTTCTTTGTCATTAGTTGGTGCATAACATTGGATGACATTTACTTTTTTTTCTTTTTAGCAGTTTTAAAAGTAGCTGTTATTATTGTGGGTCCAACGGCTTCCCATTCAATGAGTGCTTTCTGTGCTTCTTTAGATAACATAAGAGCTACCCTTTCACTGTGGTGTGAACTTTCGTCTTCATGTCCTGAGGACAGCACCAATTCACATGTGATGAGTTTCTTCTTGTCTACCCCCTTCCACTTTGTTTCACACAGTCCCAGAACCTCGATTTTATATTCCCTCATTTCTGCTGCTACTTGTGCCACTTTCCCTTGTTCGTTTAATGTCCGAACATTCCAGGTGCCAACTCTGGAAGTTATCCTAGAAGAAAGGTTAGTCAGCAACACAGACTCCTTTCGGCTTTCTCTGTTTTGCATCATACGCCTCCCTGCGAGAGGACCTTCCCCTGTCTTGGATGGCTGTGTTTTATTTTCCTCATTAATTGACTTGTCCATGTTTGTTGAAGTTTTTTGTGGTTTAAATTTTTTTACAGGATGGGGTAACCAGCCCCATGCCTAAACCTCCTTAGTCGCTTTCTACGACATGCATGGCAGGGAACAGTGTTACTATTCTTTGCACCCCTTTCGGGCCCCGGTAAACCTGTGTATATTGAATACATATGTCGCATTTATAGTGTTCTTACAGTTGTTTGCGAAGGGAAACAGGTTAGTGTATCTTTTGAAAACTATTAATAATTTTTCTTAGTTTTAGTAAGATCACTTTCGCCATTAGCATCATAGCTACATGTGCGGAAGACTGTTTTTCAAGTAATCCTTCCTGTAAATGATTAATACAATTAGAAGATTTTCCTCTAAGATGATAGCTGATAGGAAGTAATTAATAGTTCATACTTTACCTTCATCCAGCTTGTTAAATCAGCGTCACAGTTTTCCATGTGCACACACTCTCACGCACAATACATTTAAAATCATTAGAATTGAACTTAAAGAGATAAAACGTGAGGGGTGGTATAAATGCAAGTAAACCAGTGATATTAAGTGTGAAAACTTACGAAGACTTGTGTGTGTCTTCAGTCCATCAGAAGTCTGAGCCTACAATCTACGTGTTTGACGTCTAACCAGAAAGAAGCTATCAAAGCGGACATTTGAATAGCAGAATTTGCCATAGGACATCCTTCATTCTTCAATTTAAAAAATGAATATGTCTCGCCCACGATTAAGACGGTGGATGCAGCATTTTTCGTCACCTTATATCACGCGCACAAGTTCAATACATATTTAAATCAAGTTTAAATCACTCGAAAGCTTACTAAGTGAATAAACCTGTAGCTCACAGTTGATTGCGTATTCACATATCAAGTTTACCTCCATCGAAAGCTTACTATCTGAAGTCAAGCTAAAGAACTCAAAAGTTGATCCTCATATTTATACCAAGTGCAATACACTGTTAAGTGCATCTATGAAGCAGACTCCATAGTCACAAGTTGAGTCGGATATACAGATATCAAGTGCAGCTTACTCCAAAGTATATTTCAGGAATCACGATTACATACTCAAGTTAATGAGTCTATATATCAAAAACATATCAAAAACATTTCGTGAAGATATCCAATCTGGCCAGTACACTTTGGAGATTACACAACAGACATTTTTCATACGACAACTGTTAACTGTTGGTCAACGCTATAGAGATATTATGAAACAGAGGAGGACTGTATATCGGCAACGTACTTAGTACAACAATAGTTTTCATCAGAACGTCCTCGACTTAGAGATACCCCACTCGACATAACTTATAACAACTTGGGACATTCTATGCATCCTACCCTGGCGAAGCATTTAGAATAACATGGACTGTATAGATTATACACCATTTTGGTAACACGTTTCATATCGCATCATCATCATTTCGCTTTGCAAAAGTTCATTCTTCTATTTAATTAACTTACTTACTTAGTCGTTCCCCTTCTACCGTGAGGTGTAGAGGTTTGGAAGAGAGAGCGCCAGACTATCCTATCGGCTGTCTTCTCCTGGCCTGGTTCCATTCTAGTCCTCGGTCCTTCAAAGATTGTCTAATGTTGTCCTCCCAGCGGACTCTGGGTCGTCCTGGGGTCTGGATCCCTGGCTCTTTGTTTCCCATGCTTGTCGTGGTAGCCGATCTTTTCCCATTCTGCAGACATGGCCAAACCATCTTAGTTGGGACTGTTCTACTTGGGTCTGCAGGGGGTGGGATTTAAGGCCTTGACGTATCGTCTGGTTGCGTACCATGTCTCTTCTTGTTACTTCAACCACCTTCCTCAGATACCTCATTTCTGAGGTTTGGATCTGGCTTTTGTGGGTTGTAGTCATTGCCCATGACTCGCATCCATATGTCAAGACTGGGACATAGATGGAGCGGTATACAGCCATCTTCGTTTTCTTACCAACCTCTCTCTTGCTGAGGAATCCTCGATTTATGGCCTGAAAAAGTTTCCCAGCTGCTGCTTTTCGAGTGGTCAACTCTTCTTTGATGCCTCCCTTTCGGTCAATAATAGCTCCGAGGTATTTAAAGTGGTCGACCTGCTCCAGGACCTGTTCTCCCAGCTTAATCTGATGTCTTCTTTCTTCTCGTGATATCACCATGGATTTTGTTTTAGAGCTGCTTATGACCATCCCTCTCTTCTCCAGCTCTTCCTTCCAGACTTGCAGGTTGAATTGGAGATGTGCCTCTGATTTAGCAATCAGGGCAACATCATCAGCAAATGCCAGCTCCGAAATACAGACCTGTCTCATCTTCCAGTACCCCACTGAATACTTTCTTGTTCTCTCCTTACATGCCTTAATGACATCGTCCATGAGGAGTATGAAAAGGTAAGGTGACAGGATATCACCTTGTCTTACACCAGTGGTTGTCCTGAACTCTTCCGACTTATGGTTTGCTGTCCTCACATAATTTCTGCAAGACTTGTAGAAGCTCTGTATAGCATGAATCAGAGGTGCTGGAATGTTCTTCCTTGCCAAACAATCCCAAAGTTTGCTCCAGGGGACCCTGTCAAACGCCTTTTCCAGATCTATGAAACAAAGATGGATCTCACTCTTATACTCAAGGGCTGTTTCACTCAGCTGTCTGAGTGTGAAGATTAGGTCTTGAGTACTTCGGTTCGCTCGGAATCCGCACTGGACCTCATCCAGTTGTTGCTCAGCTAGGCGTCGGAGTCTCTGCTCTAGGATTCTAGAGTAGATTTTACCAGGGACACTGAGAAGGGATATGCCTCTATGGTTTCCACACTGTCGATTGTCACCCGTTTTGAAAATTGGTGTTATGATGGCAATCTCCCAATCCTTTGGTATGGTCTTGTTGTACCACGCTGCCTGTAGAACCCTTAAGAGTAATAGGTCGCCTGATGCTCCCATGTTCTTAACCATTTCTGGTGTTATACCATCATGCCCTGCTGCTTTGCCCATCTTGATTTTCTCCAGTGCTGCCCTCAGTTCTTCCATCTTTATGTCATCTTCACCATCATTGGTTTTCTCTTCTGTGCTAGTAGTTATCATTTCTGATGCTTCATCATGCTCACCATCCAGGAGTTCTGAGAAATATTCTTTCCATCTTTCCATTACTTCCTTCGGGGCAGTAAGCAATTTGCCTTGCTTGTCCTTTATAAATTTGAGAGGGCATTGTTTTTCTTTCCTCATGTTCTTTAGGGTCTTATAGAACAATTTCTGGTTTTCTTGTGCATCTTTTTCTAGCTTTTCTCCAAATTCTTCCCAGGACTTCTGTTTTGCTGCTAGCACTTTGTTCTTTGCTTCTGTTCTGAGTGTCACATATTCTCTATATTTTTCCATCTGTCCTGTTGTGTTTTTAGCTCCTAAGTATTGTTTCCATGCCATTTTCTTCTCTCTTATTTTCTCTTTGACTTCCTCTGTCCACCAAGGTGTCCTCTTTCTCTTGTTCCCAAGTCGGACTTCACCGCATGCTTCTGCTGCAGCTGTCTTTATGATATCCTTGAATTTATTCCAGAGGGTTTCCAAGTCATCATGTCGTTCTTCTGTGTTGCTCACCGCTGCAGCAATAAGCCCCTGGTATCTGGTCTTAATTTCTGGCTCTTTCAGCTTGTAGGTCCTAATGCTCATTTCTCCCGCTCGTTTACTTGGTTTCTTGCGTGTTATTTAATTAACTACAATACTAATATCTCATCTGTGTGTTTTGTGTGAATCGTCTTTTACCATCGTCACGTTCTAATCACTTCTAACCCTATATGTGTAGATATTTAATTAATAAACCTAATAATCGTTTGATCATTATCTAGTTCGTTAATGTATCACTCGTGCTGTCGGTGTTAAATATTTACATATAGGTAAACTTCTACATTCAAATGAGGTTGGGAGCTTTTTCTGTTACGGGATCTAAGGGCAGAAGCTAAGGTCGTGGGGAAACAGAACTTTTTCCATTATTCACTTGAAAACACTGTCCAGTGGAAAGCATTCGCATTCTTCTTCTTGTCCTTATCTCGGAAAGGTCTCTATACTTTCTTAACGAGCCAATTTCTGGAGACCATCTAACTAATATCTCATAGGCTATTCTCGGCGAAAACTACTGTCGTAGTTGCCCCTACGACACTTACTGTGAGTGCACGGATAGATAGCTAGGCAGATAAATAGCTTGCGTGATAGATCACTTTGATCTGCTGTTTATGCTGTAAAACGTGGCAGCTAGGGTTGATTATTGATCTGCGATCGCACGTCATACGCGCCCATGTATGTTATCATGTTGCATTTCATTAAAATATTGGTCACCCATTCTGTCCATCCACTCTGTCCATCCCCTCTGTCCATCCTCTCTGTCCATCCACTCTATCCATCTATTCTTATTTCTTCGTACCTCAGCTTTTACATGTCCTGTGTTAATCATCCCTCAACAGAACATTTCGTGTTATAATCATCTCTCAACAGATCATGTCAATTTGTAATCATCTTTCAACGGAAGATTTCGTATTTTAATCATCACTTACCAGAATATTTTGTGTTTTATTAACTGAGTCACCCTTCCCCCCCCCCCTCCCCCCCCCCCCGCCCCCCCGACAACTTTTACAACGAATAACGATTTATTTATTGGTCTTTGGCTATTTCTAAATGTCATGTCCTTCAACGATAGATCAAAGTTGGTGACACTGCTTTTGTTTATTTGTAGTCATAGGTATCTGCAAAACTGAGGTGCCGTGATACGCCGCTAGATTGAATATTTGAACTTTTATTTCATTATTGAATGTTCCATGTGCGGTCTACACACTAGCCAGCTATCTGACATCTTCCACTTGTTTGACTAACAACTTTGACATTTCTCTGTCTTGGCGTGTTACTTTACTATCAAGTAACATTGACAGACGTACGCGTGTAAAGACAGGTAAGCAAATAGACAAAAGTACAGACATAGACAGACAGACTTGACAGAGTTTTTAATTAAATGTATTAAAATATATATATATGTCAGAAAAACTATGACGTAGAAGATAAGGAAGTGTTATTTCAATTAATTAAATGAAGAAGGCGCATTGTTGTGTTCGTATGAATTATGTGTAACGAATACCTAACACCCGCCAATTAAGAAGAAATGACTTCCTCCCTTATTTCTGAACATACTAGACATTAATGTCCATGTTCACTGTCTGCTCTCTCTAAGCAAACATCCCCACATGTGCACATCCTCTCCTCATCAATCTTCCTAGACGTTATAGTCGCAAGTCTTAGGTGCTATGATGATGAAGGTCGCACAAGGACGTCGCCATGACGGGAAGCTCTTAAACTGCCATTTTTCAAAAACTAGCGCCAGAAGACAGAGAACAAATTCTGACAACAGCTTGTCTCGTGCGCTAATTTTTATCTTTCTTCGTCCGTCCTAGCTGGCAGTGAAAGATGACCCTGGGCGGGAGAGGCAGGGGTGCTGCATGCCATTCTCTCATTCATCTTTTTTTTAAAAATAAAACTTAATGGTCCGGTAAACCAGGTGTCTAGCTCTGAAGATGGCTTCCTGTGCAAAATGTGTGGGTAGTGGGGCTAAGTTTGGGGTTGGGGAGGTTTATGCAAGGACAGAGAAGAGAGAAGTTTAAGGAAAGAAAACAAAATAACAATGGTGAGATGACGTGTAAGATAAAAGTAAAAATCTACTGCAATAGGAATAGATGACAGGTATTGTGGGAGATTGCCAGAGAATGAAGATAAGTCAGACATTTGACTGGACGTTAAAAAAATGATTAAAAAAAAAGGACCTATTAATTTCAATCCATTAATGTATGATTGTGATGACTAGAGTTAATTCTAGTTTTTTAGAAAAAAAAAGTTCAAATAAAATGTCTTTTAAAATTTATGTTTTAAAATCATTTTAACATCAAAAAATTGCTTTCTACATTTTATTTATTCAGTATTGATAACACTCTTATTATTTATATTATTAATCTTAAATTAATTAAATTATTTTTTTGTGTGAACATATTCTTTAACTAATTTTTGTGGACATTATCTGCTTTAATAATTACATATTTTCTTTTAAACATTCATGGGATTGACCGTACGACACTTCTTTTTAAATGACATTACAGAAACTAAATTCCGTTGATAGAATCCAATCCACATTGTACATGTTTCTATCTTTTTTTCCAGTGACTTTCCGTCAAATGATAAAAGCTTGTTCATGTTTGCATTGTGACCAGGCACCGCAAACAAATGTGGCAGGGCCACTTCTTATTTAGGAAATAATATTTCAATGGTTCTAAAATTACTAGCGTTGTGTATTAAATTGTCATTGAATGGCGAGGCACGTGTTTTGATCGTATAGTGGAATATCTAGCGTTGTGTGTTGGTGTTGATTTGCGTTTCTTGGCACTTAGTGTTGGAGAAGAATTTATTCTTTGATTGACAAGTTTATTCTTTGGTATTAATATCTATTCTTTGTTAGTTTCTGGTCTCTAATTCTCCAGCTGTTTCTACTGAGTTAGTTTTGGTGATCGTGTATCTTTTCTTAATTGGCAGGTAATAAATGTCTTTATAGCAGGCAACCGTTCATAAGCACGACTGTTTAACATCACAAATCACCAGGATGAAAACGTCAGCGATCACAGGCACATCTGTTGTTACGACTGATAACAACTGAAGCGTAGACGACATGTATCATTAAACGTCACCACAGAATATACAGGCACTGTGTTGAAATATATCCAGGAAAACGTTTTAAGGCCTGCTTATTGGTGTTAAATCTCTGCTCATTTCTGACATCTTCTTGTTACAGCAACATTGACAGTTGCATGGAAATAAGTCAATAACTTCTCAAAATGAAAAACTGTCCTGTCTTCGTCCTAATAAATGGCTACAGCAAGTTTTAAGAGGAATTAAGCTGTCACAGTTTCTCTTTCCTGCAAATATGCTGTTATCTTTCTTCAGATTTAGAGAATTGTGGTACCACGGTGTCTACGACTAGTCGACAAGAAATGGTTCGTTAACTGTTGCAAGGTTCTTGTAAACGTTCTGTTAAAAGCAGGCACTAGTTGTCAAATTAACTCTCCTTGAAAATAAAGACGGGCGCCGATGACTTAGAGCTGAATGTTGAAGAGTTGTTGTCTGTTGAGAGGTTCTTTATTCGTTCTGTTTCTAACTAACAATTTCAGCAGATCTTATGGTCTAAAAGTTGTTGTCTATTGAGAGGTTCTTTATTCGTTCCGTGTCTAACTAACAATTTCAGCAGATCTTATGGTCTAAAAGTTGTTGTCTATTGAGAGGTTCTTTATTCGTTCCGTGTCTAACTAACAATTTCAGCAGATCTTATGGTCTAAAAGTTGTTGTCTATTGAGAGGTTCTTTATTCGTTCCGTGTCTAACTAACAATTTCAGCAGATCTTATGGTCTAAAAGTTGTTGTCTATTGAGAGGTTCTTTATTCGTTCCGTGTCTAACTAACAATTTCAGCAGATCTTATGGTCTAAAAGTTGTTGTCTATTGAGAGGTTCTTTATTCGTTCCGTTTCTAACTAACAATTTCAGCAGATCTTATGGTCTAAAAGTTGTTGTCTATTGAGAGGTTCTTTATTCGTTCCGTTTCTAACTAACAATTTCAGCAGTTCTTATGGTCTAAAAGTTGTTGTCTATTGAGAGGTTCTTTATTCGTTCCGTTTCTAACTAACAATTTCAGCAGATCTTATGGTCTAAAAGTTGTTGTCTATTGAGAGGTTCTTTATTCGTTCCGTTTCTAACTAACAATTTCAGCAGATCTTATGGTCTAAAAGTTGTTGTCTATTGAGAGGTTCTTTATTCGTTCCGTTTCTAACAATTTCAGCAGTTCTTATGGTCTAAAAGTTGTTGTCTATTGAGAGGTTCTTTATTCGTTCCGTTTCTAACTAACAATTTCAGCAGTTCTTATGGTCTAAAAAATGTTTCTACTTCTACAAAATCTTGTCTGCTCTAGTCGGCAATTTGCCCTCTAACTGGTCTCTCTAACTTGATCAACCTACTGCGTTAGTTTTCATTTTGTTAACGATTGTCATGGGATTCTACCTGACGACAGACATTGAATCCGGTTGAGTCTAGCCAAGCGCATTCAGCTTATGATTTAAGTTCATTAAAAGGGTTCTCAGTTTATTTGCATTAGTAACTACTAACTTATTGAAGGACTTTTTATATTGTATTTACTATATTTGGAGAATCAATGCTGACGTATACTGTTGCAGTCACAGAGTTCGACCTGATCATTAATTTCTTTTGACATACTGCGCACTTCAGTAATCTACCTGTACTGTCCTAACCTCATCATCTATTTTTATTTAACATAACCATTAACAAATACAAGTAATTGTAGGTCTATGTCATCTATTTCATCATCGTTAATATTCTTAAACATCAAAAAAGTCGCTCGTGCTCTGCAAGCTGCGACACAAATATTGTGCGATCATTAAAAGTTCAGAATGAAATTCAATATTTACTGATTGTTATAAAAATATAGTTCACTTCTCATGTGCCAGAAACTGCATGAATCCTTCATAACTGATGTTAATTTCCACAAATATTGTCAGGTAATTAAGTTGATCAAACCACAACATCTTTATCAATTAAATATTGCCCAGAAGCTCGCACATCTACACAAGTGGGTACTTCTTTTAAAGTCATCCATGAAAAATATGTGAAACCTTCTAATGGTTTCATCGATATATCTAGGTCTTCAAAACAACTGATTTACATGCATTATCCTCATGAAACGTGTCACATAAACTATCAGGTCTGCGGCCTCGCTTTTTAAACTAACATATTTGGAATCAGCGAGGGCACACACTCTTGACACAAGCGCTGCTTAAGAATGTCTATCACAGATTCAATATAGTTATGCACTTCAACAGCTGAACTCTATTCCTTTGTAATTCGTTCAATATTTACTTGAAAAATACTCCTTACAGAAATAACTTGCATAAGATAGACTTCTTCGAAGTCATGTTCAACCAACGAGGGGAAAACTTTGGACTAATTGCACTTTTGACCACAAAAAAAAAAAAAAGCCGCCCGGACGCCCAATCTTAAGGTGAAACAGAAGACAAATCGGAGGAAAAACGGACAGCTGGTCACACTAGGACAGAGACGATGTTGTATGAGCATGAGGGCCTACAGTTTCTACGATAAGCAATAAGCCGTTTAGATCATGGGGTCATAAAACTATTTTTTTTTCTGTTACGACAAACCGTTTGTGCCATATCTTTATAGAACTCTTTTTTTCTGTTATGATACATTGTTTGGGTCATGTGTTGTTAAAACTATTTTTTTCTGTTATGATACATTGTTTGGGTCATGTGTCGATAAAACTATTTTTTTCTGTTATGATACATTGTTTGGGTCATGTGTCGATAAAACTATTTTTTTCTGTTATGATACATTGTTTGGGTCATGTGTCGATAAAACTATTTTTTTCTGTTATGATACATTGTTTGGGTCATGTGTTGTTAAAACAATTTTTTTCTGTAATGATACATTGTTTGGGTCATGTGTTGATAAAACTATTTTTTTCTGTTATGATACATTGTTTGGGTCATGTGTTGTTAAAACAATTTTTTTCTGTAATGATACATTGTTTGGGTCATGTGTTGATAAAACTATTTTTTTCTGTTATGATACAATGTTTGGGTCATGTGTTGATAAAACTATTTTTGTCTGTTATGATACATTGTTTGGGTAATGTGTTGATAAAACTATTTTTTTTCTGTTATGATACATTGTTTGGGTCATGTGTTGATAAAACTATTTTTTTCTGTTATGATACATTGTTTAGGTCATATGTTGATAAAACTATTTTTTTCTGTTATGAAACATTGTTTGGGTCAAGTGTTGATAAAACTATTTTTTTCTGTTATCATAGATTGTTTGGGTCAAGTGTTCATAAAACTATTTTTTTTCTGTAATGATAACTGTACTTTTCCTATTCGAATGTTGAAAGATTTCATTATCTAGGTCAATGTTTTCAGACAACATGCTCTCATTCGATCATTTTACATGTCTGTAAAACCAGAACATGTCTGTAAAACTAGTACAGGTCTGAGTAAAACTAGAACATGACTGTAAAATTAGAACATGTCTGTGTAACATGAGAAAATTTCTGCGTAAAACCAGAACATGACTGTAAAATTAGAA
The DNA here is from genome assembly GCA_024509875.1 of Oreohelix idahoensis. Taxonomy (NCBI): domain Eukaryota; kingdom Metazoa; phylum Mollusca; class Gastropoda; order Stylommatophora; family Oreohelicidae; genus Oreohelix; species Oreohelix idahoensis. The sequence continues at coordinate 953,148 of JAMPIV010003274.1, read as the reverse complement.
CATGTCTGTAAAATTAGAATATGTCTGTAATACTAGAACATGTCTGTAATACTAGAACATGTCTGTAAAATTATAACCTGTTTGTAAAACTAGAACATGTCTGTAAAACTAGAACATACCTGTGTAAAACTAGAACATGTCTTTGTAAAACTAGAACATGTCTGTGTAAAACTAGAACATGTCTGTGTAAAACTAGAACATGTCTGTTTAAAACTAGAACATGTCTGTGTAAAACTAGAACATGTCTGTAAAACTAGAACATGTCTGTAAAACTAGAACATGTCTGTAAAACTAGAACATGTCTGTAAAACTAGAATATGTCTATGTAAAACTAGAACATGTCTGTGTAAAACTAGAACATGTCTATGTAAAACTAGAACATGTCTGTGTAAAACTAGAACATAAATGTGTAAAACTAGAACATTTCTGTAAAACTAGAACATGTCTGTAAAACTAGAACATGTCTATGTAAAACTAGAACATGTCTGTGTAAAACTAGAACATGTCTGTAAAACTAGAACATGTCTGTAAAACTAGAACATGTCGGTGTAAAACTAAAACATGTCTGTAAAACTAGAACATGTCTGTGTAAAACTAGAACATGTCTGTGTAAAACTAGAACATGTCTGTAAAACTAGAACATGTCTGTAAAACTAGAACATGTCTGTAAAACTAGAACATGTCTGTAAAACTAGAACATGTCTGTAAAACTAGAACATGTCAGTAAAACTAGAATACGTCTATGTAAAACTAGAACATGTATGTGTAAAACTAGAACATGTCTATGTAAAACTAGAACATGTCTGTGTAAAACTAGAACACGTCTGTGTAAAACTAGAACATGTCTTTAAAATTAGAACATGTCTGTGTAAAACTAGAACATGTCGGTGTAAAACTAAAACATGTCTGTAAAACTAGAACATGTCTGTGTAAAACTAGAACATGTCTGCGTAAAACTAGAACATGTCTGTAAAACTAGAACATGTCTGTAAAACTTGAACATGTCTGTAAAACTAGAACATGTCTGTAAAACTAGAACATGTCTGTAAAACTAGAACATGTCAGTAAAACTAGAATACGTCTATGTAAAACTAGAACATGTATGTGTAAAACTAGAACATGTCTATGTAAAACTAGAACATGTCTGTGTAAAACTAGAACACGTCTGTGTAAAACTAGAACATGTCTTTAAAACTAGAACATGTCTGTGTAAAACTAGAACATGTCTGTGTAAAACTAGAACATGTCTGTAAAACTAGAACATGTCTGTGTAATACTAGAACATGTCTGTGTAAAACTAGAACATGTCTGTAAAACTAGAACATGTCTGTGTAAAACTAGAACATGTCTGTAAAACTAGAACATGTCTGTGTAAAACTAGAACATGTCTGTGTAAAACTAGATCATGTCTGTAAAACTAGAACATGTCTGTGTAATACTAGAACATGTCTGTAAAACTAGAACATGTCTGTAAAAGTAGAACATGTCTGTGTAAAACTAGAACATGTCTGTAAAACTAGAACATGTCTGTAAAACTTGAACATGTCTGTAAAACTAGAACATGTCTGTAAAACTAGAACATGTCTGTAAAACTAGAAAATGTCAGTAAAACTAGAACATGTCTGTGTAAACTAGAACATGTCTGTGTAAAACTAGAATATGTCTATGTAAAACTAGAACATGTCTGTGTAAAACTAGAACATGTCTATGTAAAACTAGAACATGTCTTTAAAACTAGAACATGTCTGTGTAAAACTAGAACATGTCTGTGTAAAACTAGAACATGTCTGTAAAACTAGAACATGTCCGTGTAATACTAGAACATGTCTGTGTAAAACTAGAACATGTCTGTAAAACTAGAACATGTCTGTGTAAAACTAGAACATGTCTGTGTAAAACTAGATCATGTCTGTAAAACTAGAACATGTCTGTGTAATACTAGAACATGTCTGTAAAACTAGAACATGTCTGTAAAAGTAGAACATGTCTGTGTAAAACTAGAACATGTCTGTGTTAAACTAGAACATGTCTGTGTAAAACTAGAACGTGTGTGTGTTAAACTAGACCATGTCTGTGTAAAACTAGAACATGTCTGTGTAAAACTAGAACATGTCTGTGTAAAACTAGAACATGTCTGTAAAACTAGAACATGTCTGTGTTAAACTAGAACATGTCTGTAAAACTAGAACATGTCTGTGTAAAACTAGAACATGTCTGTGTAAAACTAGAACATGTCTGTAAAACTAGAACATGTCTGTAAAACTAGACCATGTCTGTGTAAAACTAGAACATGTCTGTAAAAAACTAGAACATGTCTGTGTAAAACTAGAACATGTCTATGTAAAACTAGAACATGTCTGTGTTAAACTAGACCATGTCTGTGTAAAACTAGAACATGTCTGTGTAAAACTAGAACATGTCTGTGTAAAACTAGAACATATCTGTAAAACTAGAACATGTCTGTGTAAAACTAGAACATGTCTGTAAAACTAGAACATGTCTGTAACACTAGAACATGTCTGAAATTTAGAACATGTCTGTGTAAAACTAGAACATGTCTATGTAAAACTAGAACTTGTCTGTGTAAAACTAGAACATGTCTGTAAAACTAGAACATGTCTGTAAAACTAGAACATGTCTGTAAAACTAGAACATGTCTGTAAAACTAGAACATGTCTGTGTAAAACTAGAACATGTCTGTAAAACTAGAACATGTCTATGTAAAACTAGAACATGTCTGTAAAACTAGAACATGTCTTTGTAAAACTAGAACATGTCTGTGTAAAACTAGAACATGTCTGTGTAAAACTAGAACATGTCTGTGTAAAAATAGAACATGTCTGTAAAACTAGAACATGTCTGTGTAAAACTAGAACATGTCTGTGTAAAACTAAAAAATGTCTGTAAAACTAGAACATGTCTGTAAAACTAGAACATGTCTGTGTAAAACTAGAACATGTCTGTAAAACTAGAACTTGTCTGTAAAACTAGAACATGTCTGTAAAACTAGAACATGTCTGTGTAAAACTAGAACATGTCTATGTAATACTAGAACATGTCTGTAAAACTAGAACATGTCTGTGTAAAACTAGAACATGTCTGTGTAAAACTAGAACATGTCTGTGTTAAACTAGAACATGTCTGTGTTAAACTAGAACATGTCTGTGTAAAACTAGAACATGTCTGTAAAACTAGAACATGTCTGTGTAATACTAGAACATGTCTGTAAAACTAGACCATGTCTGTGTAATACTAGAACATGTCTGTGTAAAACTAGAACATGTCTGTGTAAAACTAGAACATGTCTGTGTAAAACTAGAACATGTCTGTAAAACTAGAACATGTCTGTGTAAAACTAGAACATGTCTGTAAAACTAGAACATGTCTGTGTAAAACTAGAACATGTCTGTAAAACTAGAACATGTCTGTGTAATACTAGAACATGTCTGTGTAAAACTAGACCATGACTGTGTACATTAGAATTTTTTTTTCTATTCCCCAGTGTTTTCTACCACACTGAGCCAAACAGGCGGTGGAATTTCTCCTGGTACTTACTGTGTCTACGTCCGTCCATCATTCCACCATAATGTAGATGTTTGCATTAATTCAGTCACTCCATCACCATGTAGATACTCTCACTAGTTCTGTCACCCACCACCACGTAGATACTCTCACCAATTCTGTCATTCCATTACCAAGTAGATACTCTCACTTGCTGTCACTCCACCAATTTGTAGATACTCTCACTAATGATGTCACTCCATCAACATCTAGATACTCTTACTAATGCTGTCACTCCACCACCGCGTAGATACTCTCACTGATTATGTCACTCCATCTTGATATAGATACTCTCACAAAAGCTATCACTCCATCAACATGTACATACTCTCATCAATTCTGTCAGTCCATGTTGATGTAGATACTCTAACTAATTATGTCACTCAATCACCACGTAGATACTCTCGCCAATTCATTAACTCCATCTTGATGTAGATACTCTCACTAATTCTGTCTCTCCGTCACCATGTAGATACTGTCAACAATTATGTCACTCCATCACCACGTAGATACTGTCACCAATTCTGTCACTCCACCATCACGTAGATACTGTCACCAATTCTGTCACGCCATCACCACGTAGATACAATCTCCAATTCTGTCACTCCATCACCACGTAGATACTGTCACCAATTCTGTCACTCCATCACCACGTAGATACTGTCACCAATTATGTCACTTCATCACCACGTATATAGTGTCACCAATTATGTCACTCCATAAGACGTGGATACTGTCACCAATTATGTCACTCCATCACCACATAGATACTGTCACCAATTCTGTCACTCCATCACCACGTAGATAGTGTCACCAATTCTGTCACTCCATCACCACGTAGATATTGTCACCAATTCTGACACTCCATCACCACGTAAATACTGTCACCAATTCAGTTACTCCATCACCACGTTGATAATGTCACCAATTCTGTCATTCCATCACCACGTAGATAGTGTCACTAATTCTGTCACTCCATCACCACGTAGATACTGTTACAAATTCTGTCATTCCTTCACCACGTAGATACCTTCACCAATTATGTCACTCCATCACCACGTAGATAGTGTCACCAATTATGTCACTCCATCACCACGTAGATATTGTCACCAATTCTGACACTCCATCACCACGTAAATACTGTCACAAATTCAGTTACTCCATCACCACGTTGATAAAGTCACCAATTCTGTCATTCCATCACCACATAGATAGTGTCACCAATTCTGTCACTCCATCACCACGTAGATACCGTCACCAAATATGTCACTCCATCACCACGTACATACTGTCACTAACTATGTCACTCCATCACTACGAAGATACAATCACCAATTATGTCACTCCATCACAACAAAGATACTGTCACCAATTATGTCACTCCACCACCACGTAGATACTGTCACCAATTCTGTCACTCCATCACCACATATATCGTGTCACCAATTATGTCACTCCATGACCACGTAGATAGTTTCACCAATTATGTCACTCCATCACCATGTATAAACTGCTAAGAATTATGTCACTCCGTCACCACGTAGATACCGTCACCAATTATGTCATTCCATCACCACGTTGATACTGTCACTAATTATGTCCCGCCAACACCACATAGATACAATCACCAATTATGTCACTCCATCACAACATAGATACTGTCACAAATTATGTCACTCCACTACCACGTAGAAACTGTCACAAATTATGTCACTCCATCACCACGTAGATACTGTCACAAATTCTGTCACTCCATCACCACGTATATAGTGTCACAAATTATGACACTCCATGACCACGTGGATACTGTCACCAGTTCTGTCACTCCATCACCACATAGATACTGTCACCAATTCTGTCACTCATTCACCAAATAGATACTGTCACCAATTCTGTCACTCCATCACCATGTAGATATTGTCACCAATTCTGTCACTCCATCACCACGTTATTACTGTCACCAATTAAGTTACTCCATCACCACGTTGATACTGTCACCAATTCTGTCATTCCATCACCACGTAAATACTGTCACCAATTCAGTCACTCCATCACCACATAGATATTGTTACCAATTGTGTCACTCCATCATCACGTAGATACTGTCACCAATTATGTCATTCCATCACGAAGTAAATGCTGTTACCAATTCTGTCACTCCATCACCACGTAGATACTGTCACCAATTATGTCACTCCATCACCACGTCGATACTGTCACCAACTCTGTCACTCCATCACCACGTAGATACTGTCAACAATTATGTCACTCCATGTCCTGGTAGATACTGTCACCAATTATGTCACTCCATCACTACGTAGATACTGATACCAATTCTGTCACTCCATCACCATGTAGATACTGTCACCAATTATGTCATTCTATCACCACGTAGATACTGTTACCAATTATGTTACTCCATCACCACGTAGGTACTGTCACCAATTATGTCACTCCATCACCACGTAGATTGCTGCTACCAATTATGTCACTCCATAACCACGTAGATACTGTCACCAATTATGTCACTCCATCACCACGTAGATACTGTTACCAATTCTGTCACTCTTTCACTACGTAGATACTGTCACCAATTATGTCACTCCATCACCACGTAGATACTGCTAAGAATTATGTCACTCCATCACCACGTATATACCGCCACCAATTATGTCACTCCATCACCACGTAGATACTTTCACTAATTATGTCACTCCATCACCACGTAGATACAATCACCAATTATGTCACTCCATCACAACATAGATACTGTCACCAATTATGTCACTCTACCACCCCGTAGAAACTGTCACCAATTCTGTCACTCCATCACCACACAGATACTGTCACCAATTATGTCACTTCATCACCACGTCGATACTGTTACCATTTCTGTCACTCCATCACTACGCAGATACTGTCACCAATTATGTCACTCCATCACCACGTAGATACTGTTCTCAATTCTCTCACTCCCTCACCACGTACATACTGTCACCAATTATGTCACTCCATCACCACGTAGATACTGTCACCAATTATGTGACTCCATCACCACGTAGATACTGTTACCAATTCTGTCACTCCATCAGCACGTAGATACTGTCACCAATTATGTCACTCCATCACCACGTAGATACTGTTACCAATTCTGTCACTCCATCAGCACGTAGATACTGTCACCAATTCTGTCACTCCATCACCACGTCGATACTGTCACCAATTCTGTCACTCTATCACCACGTAGATACTGTCTCCAATTCTGTCACTCCATCACCACGTAGATACTGTCACCAATTCTGTCACTCCATCACCACGTAGATACTGTCACCAATTATGTCACTCCATCACCACGTAGCTACTGTTACCAATTCTGTCACTCCATCACCACGTAGATAGTGTCACCAATTATGTCACTCTATCACTACGTAGATACTGTTACCAATTCTGTCACTCCATCACCACGTAGATACTGTCGCTAATTATGTCACTCCATCACCACGTAAATACTGTTACCAGTTATGTTACTCCATCACCACGAAGATACTGTCACCAATTATGTCACTCCATCACCACGTAGATCATGTTACCAATTCTGTCACTCCATCGCCACGTAGATAATGTCACCAATTATGTCACACCATCACCACGTAGATACTGTCACTAATTATGTCACTCCATCACCACGTAGATACTGTTACCAATTCTGTCACTCCATCACCACTTAGATACTGTCACTAATTCTGTCACATCAGCGTCAAGGTATACTCCATCAACATGCAGATGCATTCATTCCACCATCATGAAGATTTGGTCAATTATTCCATCAGTCGGCTGTCCCTTCTTACCCCGGTATATCATCTCGCTAATTACTCTATCAGAGTGTATATCCTCTCATTATTTCGTCTATTAGAATGTATGTTCTATCATTAATTACACAGTCTATCAGCATGTATATTCGCTCATTAATTACTCAGTCTATCAGCATGTATTTCCTCTCACTAATTATTTAGTCTATTAGCATGTATATCCTCTCAATAATTACTCAGTCTATCAGCATATGTATCCTCTCACTAATTAATCAGTATATCATCATGTACTCTCACGAATTACTCATTCTGTCAGCATATATATCCTCTCACTAATTATTTCGTCTGTTAGCATATATATTCTCTCTGTAATTAATAAATCTATCAGCATATATATATATATCCTCTCATTAATTACTCAATCTATCAGCATGTTTATCTTCTCACTAATAAATCAGTCTATCAGCATGTATATCCTCTCACTAATTAATCCGTATATAAGCCTGTATATCGTCTCACTAATTAATCAGTCTATCATCATCTATATCCTTTCATTAATTAATCAGTATATCAGCCTGTATATCCTCTCACTAATTAATCAGTCTATTATCATCTATATCCTTTCATTAATTAATCAGTATATCAGCCTGTATATCCTCTCACTAATTAATCAGTCTACCAGCATACAGAATCAGACACTATTTCAGCCAGCACATGCATTCAGTCATTATTTCAGTCAGCAGTTTCTCAGCACATTTTGTTTAATAGAGCACGTGTGTGTGTGTATGTGTGTGGTTGAGTGTGTGTGCGTGTGTGCATAGTATACAACTGTGTGTGCATGTAGTGTAAATTGTATGTGTGTAGTGTACAAATTACGTGTGTATGTGTGTCTAGTGTACAAATGCGTGTGTGTGTTTCATTTTGTAAGAGTTCGTTCGTGTGAGTCAGTGCGTCAGTGTTTTAGTATGTGTGTGACCTGATGTGTACGTCATCGTGTGTGTCCAGAGTGTCCCTGTGTGTGTGTTGTACATCACTGTGTGTGTGTTGTACATCACTGTGTGTGCGGTTTGTTAGTGTGTCTATATGTGTGTGCCTGGAGAATGTGTGTACGTGCACGTGTGTGTGTAGTTTGTGTGTGACCAGTCAAACACCTGTCTGTGTGTTTATAGTGTATGTGTGGCCAGTCAAATACCTGTCTGTGTGTTTATAGTTTGTATGTGGCCAGTCAGACACCTGTCTGTGTGTATATAGTTGTGTGTGGCCAGTGAGACACCTGTCTGTGTGTCTATATTCTGTGTGTGGCCTGTACATGTCTATTAACAAAACGTGTGTACATTATTCTCTTGTCTGCTCTAGCAACCAAACAGGTGCTGATAGACATACTTAAGAAAATAATGAGCCAGACAGGTAAGTCAGTCAAAAAGGTAAGACATTTTTAGATAGATATATTTCAGACAGATAAGACATATTTCAGACCGGTAAGATATATTTCAGACAGGTAAGACATTTTTCAGACAGGTATGACATTTTAGACAGATAAGACACATTTCAGACAGGTAAGGCATATTTCTGGCAGGTAACACCTATTTCAGACAGGTAAGACATTTTAGACATGTAAGACATTTTTAGACATGCAAGACATATTTCAGACAGAAAAAACATATTTCAGACCGGTAAGACGTATTTCGTAGAGGAAAGAGAAACAGATCAGCAAGACAGAAGGAATATAGAGACAGAGAATCAAACTAATAAGACAAACATACAAACTAGAGATTTCAGACACATAATCAGAAGGAAAGGTCGAAGGTAACGTAACCGTTAGAGTGGATAAGAGGGAACATTCGGTTGGAAGTATTTTTTTAAAATGAGATTAATTGTTATGATGACTTTTAATTTATAGTCTAAGTGGAATAACCGATATAACGAGGAGAAGGGGTCAAGAGTAGTGCTTACATCCCTTTGTTGAGGGTTGCGTTGTTTGGTGTTTTGTTTGGCAAGGTGAACGAAGTTAAGCTACGCACGGGGAATTTATGAACTGGTGAGTTGTTTGTCAGACAAAGTGTTCTGGAGTGTTCGAAAATAGTTGTCGTTGTAAATCGACGTTTTAGATTAAATCAGTAGGCTCTGAGATATGATAGGGTTAGCAGCAAGTTTGGCTCTGTGATGTGATAGAGATAGCTTCTAGAAGTGACAGCGAGTAGAAGTTTTCATCGGGTCGATATGCCAATGGTTTTGTTTGATTCTGCGGTGGCAGAAAAGTGACTATCGCCCAGACGTCTATTTTGCATTATTTGCCACGATTGTGTATGACAGTTTTATTTATTCTGAAGGACGAGATGTCAGTGTTTCCGATTGAAAGAAATGTGTATATTTCGAGATACCAGGTACGTTGAGTTTTGCCAACTATTGATGAACTGTTAGGTAGAAGTGAAGAACAGTAGACAGCCGATAGCATTGAGAGTAGAAGATAGACTTGCTACATCTACACCCCTGGCAGTGAGGCCAGTTTCATTTAAGATACACCAAGGCAGAAACATAAAAGTAAACAGAACATAAGAGAGACGAGTATTTGCATTTGAAGAAATAGATGGCAGATAAAATGTTGACAACAGTGGTTCTCAAGCTATGACTCCAATAACCACTAGAGACAGTTATGATAATTGAAGCAGAGAGAGATAGAGTGACACTGAAGTTTTAACTACTGAATCGTGTTGTACACGTCTGCCAACATCAGGTGGAAGGTTGGGCATATTAATTTACATTTTTGATGACTTATGTAAATAAAGTTCAACGTTGAATGATTGCTGCTGTCATCATGAAATCATTCATCAACTGTTGGTATGAGAAACGTTACCGTCTGAGAGAAAGAAGCTTTCTTATCATAAACAAGCTGCCATCTGTTTAGGGCAGAGATACGAACCTATACGATAAGTAGAGAGAAGTAGGGTATAATAGACAAACCATCAACAACGGCCACAAGTTGTAATTGGCGCATGTGACCAGCCCTTCACTAGGCAGTATTAAGAAGTATAGCAGATCAACGAACACAGCAGATTAAGAAACACAGCAGATGAAGTAGCACAACAGATCAAAAAGTCAGCAAAATACAAGAGATCCGGCATCAAAGAAAAAAAAATTTTCTATACATCATCCCACGTAACCACTGGTGTATTCTGACAACACATGCATGTACAATCTGATGAAGTGTCATGACACACGCGCGCGAGTAAAATTATATTGTAATAGTGAAGATTCGCAATAACTCTGGAACATCGTGTGAAGATAGTTGTGCAATAGTGAGTAAGAAGTAAAATAGTCATGGTAGTTGAGGAACAGCCATGAGAACAAGCAAGCAAGACAGACAGTTAGAGCATATAAACATTTTAGTTATCTAGTTCAGTTAGTTAGGAAATAATTATTGTATATATTTGTTTTCAATTTTTTGCAATCTACAGTGGTTCTCATGATATGCATTTTTGTGGAATATTTGCACACATATTTTTGATTTGAAGTGTGTTGGTTAGTTTTCTTTACTTTTCAGGACAGTCGGGATATTAATATAAATTTCTTACAGGATTTCCACTAACACCTCTCACAGGTGGTGCCGTCATGCAGCTGCAACAGCCTCCTTGGGGTGGAGGGGGGGGGGAACCCTAACGTGACTGCTATACAACACATAGTCAGGACTCTGGCTACAGTTTATAGCAATGCTACGTTCCAAAATGTAAGAAATATCATAAGGCCATATGCAGGTAATCCGAAGGCGTGTAGACAATGGTTTTAGATGTTCAAAGACATTGTTCTTCGATCAATGCCGTAGAGGAAGATTTCAAGACGGTGGCGTACCTCTCCACAGATGTATTGGTGACGGACTTCATCAGGCGTAGAATGGAAACCTTCCCAAATGAAACGTGGACAGAGTTGAAGAAGGAGTTTATCAGAAGTTACCCTGAATTACAGATAGCTCGTATGCTTGGGCACTGCTTAGACGCATAAAACAACATTTGCAGGAAACAACGCAAATGTTTAGCGAGAGGCTATTGAACCTAGCGGAGGGCAAGACATAAACCAACAAGAGGTGGAGAAACAACTCAGGAATATTTGTGGACGGGTTGAACAATAATGCAGTAAAGTTGCACCTACTCTGCAAGGATCCACAAAACCTAAGAGAAGCTATGTCCTTAGCTATAGTGGAGGAAAATGTCAGAAGAAGGTTAGACCTTAGGTTAGGGAAGACATTGGTACATGAAGAGGAAGAACACGAACCAATGGAGATATGCCAGTGCCAGCAAGGAACAACATGGAGGCAGGGAAAGTCAAGAAAAACATACAGTAGGCCAAGAGGTGAAGAGAATACAGAGCAGCCGTATGTAGATACAGGCGTCAGGAGCCGCAACAGCCACCTAGGCAAGCTGGAAATTCTGTATACACACAATAGACATACAGTCGCCAGGTTGGGGGACTGCGCAAAATACACCCGCACACAAACTCAGAATACTTCCAGACACAACACGGACACCTACGGGATGTTCCGACACGCAAAAACGTACACTCAGGGAAAGGACAGACCAGCTCATTGAGAGAGGCCGATGTGGGCAGGAATAATGGAAAGTCTCGGCAGAGAAAAAATCAAAGGCACACATTGGAATAGTCTTAATAGAAGAAATGATCGGATAGCGATGCAAAATTGTGTTACAGAAAGCAAGATGGAAAAGAGACAACAACAACGAATACAGTGAGATTGCTGGAGTTGTAAAAATGAAAAAGAATGGAAAGGTTGTGAAAGAAATACATGGAACAACAGAGCACAAGGATATGAGAAGAAGTGGAAAGGGCATTGCTATACAGCAAGTGGAAGACAACTACGTGTGCACATGATAGGAAAAGCACATGAGAAATATAATTACCAACCAGACTACAGAGAGTGAGAAAGTGACAAAGTTGATAAAGGAGCACATTGGAACAGTCTGAATAGGAGAAGAACTAGGATAGCAGAGAGAAACTTCACAGGAGAAATACGAAAAGGAATAATTTGTGAGATAAATAATGTGACAAGTACGGAAAAAAGGTGTAAAATTACAATGGAAAACGGACAAAAAGTGCACATATTCCCAGTGAAAGTATGGAAAAGAACCAACATGGCATATCAGAAAAACGTTGCAGAAAATAAAAACATCAGAAAAACTCCCTGCATTCAGGTGAACAACATACAATCTAAAATGAGAAAGGAAACAGGAGTAGGTCCGACGAAGATTATCTGTGTCGAAACATAAACAGAGACACAGGGAAAAAGAAAACACGATACTATGTACACAAGGCGACAGGAAAATAAGAGGGATAGAGTAGATGTGTCAACACAAACAGAAGTTGACAAGTTGGAGTCACGTCGGAGAAGCAGCACACAGGAACCAATAAGGACACAGAGTGTCAGAGACACGGAGAGGAAACAGATAAAATGTTTACAGTTGCCAGGAAAGAAAATTACACATCAAAAGACAGGCAATAATTTTATACACGATCAGGTAATTACAAATAAAATGGAAAAAACATCACAGCATAAAGATAACAATGGGACAAAGAATAAGAGCAAAGATCCGTTACAGATACTTCGGCAAGACAAACAGAGACCAGTGAAGGTGCACAGTAGCAAAGATGCAGAAGGAGGAAAGGAAAGATGTATACTGATGACCAGTAACACACAACACAGTACACACGAACGGGCAGTTATACATAAGAAGGAGACAACACCTAAGACAGTGATTGGAATGTCAACAGGAGAGCAGACAAATATGTAGTAGTCCTGGAGTACACTGATGAAAGTTGTACTGACACCAGTTCAGATGAAGAAACATACAGACCGGAAGCAGCAGAACACCGAATAACAACTAGGGCAGATGAACAAGCAGAACCCATGGTAACATCCAGGTGGTTAAACCCACCCCCACAAAACATACACCAAGAACAAGAGAAAGACACAGCAAACCGCGGAAGTCCGATAGGCAATGAGACAGAGGCAAACGTACCATATAGGCACACTAGAGCGGCAGAGCAAATGCGAACTAGAATGGAGGAAGACAGGATAGCGATCACGCAGGAAGCACAGAATAATACGCAGGATAATGATATCTCAGAGGAGACAAGAAGATTTAGAACCGACAGGAATAACTCGGAGAGTGAGGCAGACATGCCAATGATGGAATATGAACAAAGATTACAGGATAGAGAAGAGAGGTTAAGAGAACAAGAGCAGGAGAGAAATGCAGAACAACAAAATAAACATAGAGATCCTCAGACGTTGGAGGAAACGGCAGCAGACGATACAGAGACGCAGGAAGAGATGGAAGAAGGGAGTACACGAGGGACGAAGAGACGTTGGACGTCATCAGACGATTCGTCCGATTGAGGCACCTCGCAAAGTTGAGAAATACAGCACAGTTAGAAGTGAGACTGAAGAGGAAGAGTAGGTCAAGACAAGTAGACAAAGTCGATCATAGACATATGAGGAGGAGAAAACAAGAATTAGACACGTCCATATCAGGGTACTCAGACTGGTTAAAATCTGATGAAGATTGCAAGGGTAGTCGCAGGGACAAGGATAGAACGTCCCATGGACGAAGGATTAGTTGTAGAAAAGAGGACGAGAAAGAGATAGCCGCACTTTGCAGATACATCGATAGAAAATACAAAGAGTCGAAGAAGAGGGAGAACAGAAGAAGTAGAGATCCAAGAAAGTACCAATCTAAGAATAGAGATACAGAGACAAATAGGAATAAGAAAATAGAAACAGGAAAATCAAGAATCCCTGTGAAAAGGTAAAGAAATGTGTAAAATCAGAGACACATCAATAAGTAGCAGCGTTAGAAAATCAAGGATACCACAGAGTTAAAAAGGACGCATCAAGAGGATCATACATTCAGGGGTTGCGAGAAAGAGATTTGGAGAAGTCGGACGAGGAATGAACAAATTGACGAGAGGGAAAAAAACGGGGAAGAAGTAAGGAAGTGCAGAGATACTCGGGAGAAACGGATCGACCGCATTACCGATCCAAGAGCCCAGATGGAGAGAGAAATAGAAGCAGTAGTAGAAGGAGGGAAACTACTAGTGGTCGACGGAGATACCGATCTAGAAGCAGAAAGGAGACAAAGAGGAGAGATAAGGATACTAGAAGTACAAGTAGAGGTCGAGGTAGATGCGATTAAAGAATAGAGAACCTGACAGAAACTCAGGGAACACGAGAAATGAGGAAAGTAACGAGAGGGAAAAACCGAGGAAAACAGTGGGAGAAGAGATAAATAGAGACGTAGAGAGGAAGCAACGTGTTTTCGAAGTTAGAAGAGTAGAAGAAAACCAAAGTGCGGATAAACAAATAACATTAGAAACGTTTAAGGCCAAAGAGGCTATGATGATGAAATATTTTGAGATGATGAGTACGTAAGGTAAGGAGTGAGGAGTAGTAAGAGGCTATGAGAGGAAAATTATAGCATTACAGAGTATAAATGGCGGCGGTAGCTAAGTCTTGTGGAGACATATGGGTACTCGTTCTGCACCGAGCACACGTAAAGAGAACTGAGTACGCCGGAACGATATGGTACTGCAGTAGAGGAAGAGATGAGGAGTAAGGAAGAAGTAAGAGTAATAAGACTAGAGGCCATGGGAGAATGGCGAGGATAGTATATGAGAAGACACAGAAGTGTCAGAAGAGATGAGGAGAAGAAGAATGGGAAAGATAAGCCATAAGCGGTGGCGAGCATAAGAGATTTGAGATAAATGACAATCGAGATATTGAGAAATCGTAGTGAAGACGGCAAAGATAGGGGAGAAAATTGACAGACCATAGAGATGGTAGAGAAGAGAAATTGTATAGATAGTTCCAGAGAGGGAACCAGTATAGTGGATGGAGACGGTCGAAAAGGAGTAATTGTGTGAAAACTATATAAAATCATTCTACCACGAGCAAAAGAACGGGCTGAGTAGGTCTGAACGATAGACTACTTCAATAGAGTAGAGAAGAGGAAAGAGAATTGAGAAGCCACAGAGAAAATGGCGATTATAAAATATGGAGAGTTTTCAGAAGCCATAGAATAGTGGCGAAAATAAGAATTAAGAGACAATATAGAACATAAGAGTATAAAGAGTATGAGAAGCCATGGACGAAATGGCAAAAGAGAGATAAGAAATAAAAAGAGAGTACACATAAATACGGTTGAGAGAGGCCATGGAGAAATGGCATAGAAATAATAGAGATAAGGAATATGACAAGCGATAGGGAAGATGGCAGAGATATAAGAAGAGATATAAGGAAAAATATGAGAAGCCATAGAGGAGATGGCAAAGATATAAGAGTATAATAAATATGAGAAGCCAAAGAGGCGATGGCAGAGATATAGAGGAAGGTTCCAGAGGGAACGAATATTACAATGACAAGCCATGGAGAGGTGGCAACAAAGATTTAATTTAAGGTTCCAGAGGGAACGAATATTACAATGACAAGCCATAGAGAGGTGGCAACAAAGAGCTAATTTACGGTTCCAGAGGGAACGAATATTACAATGACAAGCCATAGAGAGGTGGCAACAAAGAGTTCATTTAAGGTACCAGAGGGAACGAATATTACAATGACAAGCCATGGAGAGGTGGTAACAAAGAGTTAGTTTAAGTTTCCAGAGGGAACGAATATTACAATGACAAGCCATGGAGAGGTGGCAACAAAGAGTTATTTTAAGGTTCCAAAGGGAACGAATATTTAATGGAGAAACTAAGGGAAAACTATAAATAAGACGAAAAAGACATGAGATTGAGGGTTCTGGAGAGAACAAATAAAGTTAAGAGGCGAAGCGAAATGTCAGAGTTACATGAGAAATAAGTGAAAATAAGGAGAAACGATGTGGAGACATTGAGAGTATAGAAGAATGGTTCCAGAGAAGGGAACTTACGTGGAGTAGATAATAGGGAGAGATAAACAAAGTATATGAGATGGAGACAAAAGAGACGAAGAAAAGAGGAAGACATGGGAGAAGGTTTTAAAAGGGACTTGAGACAGGAAGAAGTCTAGGCATACACAGATTATAGCAGACGGTGGTAACAGTGACAGTCCATGTGGAAAGGTACGCAACGAAGAAGATAGGGACAAATTGAGTAGGTGATAGGTAGAATTCATGAATTTATGAAGTTTTGCTAGTAGGGACCGTGGCTAAAGGTCAGTAAGATAGAGGGATTAGCGGGGTTAAGCAAAAATAATGATATTGACTATGATGGTTGAATGTGTCACAGTTGTAAATTTTGTATATAATCCAGTAACAGGAATTTACATGGATAAAAATAGTAATGAATAAAGAAGGTATGATGATGACACTAAAATATGGGGTTTCAATATCATGAAGAAGATAGAGCATAGGGAAGAATGATAGAATTGGGTTTGGTTGAATGGTACATGTGGAAGAGGTACACAATAAGAGTTTCACACTATTGAAAATTTTTGGAGAAAAAAAAATTAGACTATATATGACTATGTAATAAGTATTGAGATAAGATGCATATTTTTGTTTCATGACATGTGTAATGTTGATAAGGTAAATTGAGATGATATATTTTTGGTTTGCATAGGAATTGAGGTAATGTACAAACATTTTGATTTATACATGACTGGTAATGTAAACTAATTTTTGACGAAGAGTGTCACATATTAAATCCAGATGAGTAACGTGTGAGACATCGATACACAGAGGAAGATACCTTTTTATGAGAAAGGTGAAGAAGCAAGGAATAATGATATAGGTCAAGGAAAGATTTAGTAGAGATAAGATGGGTCTTGGTAAAAGGGAAAAATTTTCTCTCTAAGATAAATTTTTTTTACAAGTGGGCAGATAATATAACCGTTAGAGTGGTTAAAAGGGAAAATTCAATTAGAAGTATTTTTATGAGATTAACTTTTATGATGGAGATTAGCTGACTTTAAATTTATAGTCTAAAGGGAATAATCGATAGAACGATAAGAAGGGGTCAAGAGTAGTGCTTACATCCCTTGGTTGAGGGTTGCATTGTTTGGTGTTTTGTTTGGCAAGTTGAGCTAAGTTGAGCTACGCACGGGGAATTAACTCTTTCAGTCCCAAGCAAAAAAGTGGGTTTGGCCTAAGCAAAAATGGCCACCCCAGTGCGTTTTTATTGTTGTTGTTTGGAAATAATTTTTTAAAATGTTCATATGCATAAATAACTTTGTTGTTGTATATGAAACTGAAGGTAATTGGATGTACTTTACTCTTGTGCTACAAGTATAAAAGCTTTCATTGAAAAATGATTACTTATTCAAGGTAAAATGAAGGATATGCGCTTTAAAAAAATCGCTTTAAAAATCTAAAATAAATATCTCAAAACAGAAACACGTTCACTCTTAAACACGTGCGGTATTTAAAAGAATGTACTTGCAGTCGGAAATGACTTTGTGGGTAGTTATAATTAGAAACAGTCTCAAACAGAGGCACATATACTAAAGGCTTTTTAAAGTTGATTAGGCCAAGCGCGTCTAACCCCTGAGCCTTCATAAAGTCGATTGGGACTTAAAGAGTTTTAATGAAATGGTGAGTTGTTTGTCAGAGAAAGTGTTCTGGAGTGTTCGATAATAGTTGTCGTTGTAAATCGACGATTTATATTAAATCAGTAGGCTCTGAGATGTGATAGGGTTAGCAACACGTTTTACTCTGAGATGTGATAGAGATAGCCTCTAGAAGTGGCAGCGAGTAGAAGTTTTCATCGGGTCGAAATGCCAATGGTTTTTGTTGATTCTGCGGTGGCAGAAAAGTGACTATCGCCCAGACGTCTATTTCGCATTATTTGCCTCGATTGTGTATGACAGTTTTATTTATTCTGAAGGACGAGATGTCAGTGTTTCCGATTGAAAGAAATGTGTATATTTCGAGATACCAGGTACGTTGAGTTTTGCCAACTATTGATTAACTGTTAGGTAGAAGTGAAGAACAGTAGACAGCCGATAGCATTGAGAGCAGAAGATAGACTTGGTACATTTACACCCCTGGCGGTGAGGCCAATTTGTTTTAAGATACACCAAGGCAGAAACATAAAAGTAAACAGAACATAAGAGAGACGAGTATTTGCATATGAAGAATTAGATGGCAGATAAAATGTTGACAACAGTGGTTCTCAAGTTATGACATCAATAACCACAAGAGACAGTTATGATAATTGAAGCAGAGAGAGATAGAGTGACACTGAAGTTTTAACTACTGAATCTTGTTGTACAAGTCTGACAACTTCAGGTGGAAGGTTGGGCATAATAATTTACATTTTTGATGACTTATGTTAATAAAGTTCAACGTTGAATAATTGCTGCTGTCATCGTGAAATCATTCATCAACTGTTGATGTGAGAAACGTTACCGTCTGAGAGAAAGAAGCTTTCTTACCATAAACAAGCTGCCAACTGTTTAGGGCAGAGATACGAACCTATACATGAAGCAGAAAGATGTAGGGTATAATAGACAAACCATCATCAACGGCCACTTTAAGAACATAACGAAAAATGGGCGAGACAGACAGAAGCTCTCAGACAAGTACGTCAGCTAGGCACAAAGACAGGTAAATCAGCAATACAAGAAAACAGACAAGTGAACAAATTACACTAAGACAGGTATGAATTAAAACAAACAAAAGGACAGGTAAGTTTGACCGGCGACCAGATGGATAATCATGTTAGAAATAAGTACACACATGTAATCAGAAAAATAAGCAGGTAGATCACATTGACAATCAGACTGGTAAATCAGAGAGGGAGGGAAAGCGATTGGTAAGTCACACAGACAGACAGGTAAATCAGAGAGACAGACAAGTAGGTCACAGAGACACAAGACAGGTAAATTAGAGAGAGAGAGAGAAAAAGAGAGACTGACAGACAGACAGGTAGGTCACAAATAGAAACAGACAAGTAAATCAGAGAGAGAGAGAGAGACAAACAGACAAGTAAATCAGATAGAGACAGACAGACAGATAGGTCACACAGTCAGACAGGTAAGTCAGAGATAGAGAAGGACAGGTAGGTCACAGAGACAGACAGATAAATCAGAGAGAGTCAGACAGGTAGGTCACAAAGACAAACAGACAAGTAAATCACAGAGAAAGAGAGACGTACAGACAGACAAGTATGTCACACAGACAAACAGACAGGTAAATCAGAGAGAGAGACAGACAGAGACAGACAGAAAGGTAAGTCACAGAGACAAATAGAGGTAAATCAGAGAGAGTGAGAGAAAGAGAGAAGTCAGGTAGGTAAGATAGACAGACAGGTAAATCAGAGAGAAAGACACAGGTAGGTCATAGAGACAGACAGAAAGGTAAATCAGAGAGAGAAAGAGTGAGAGGCAGATAGGTAACATAATAATAATAATAATAATAATAGCCCCTTCAGTCATCACTGACTATGGAAATGCGCCCCTGAGGTGACAGCCCCTTCAGTCATGACTGACTATGGAAATGCGCCCCTGGGGTAACAGTCCTCAGCTGCTCTTTTCCTGTTGTTCCTTTCAACGTTTTCTCCTTCTCGTCTGCTTGCTCTGAGAGCTTCTTTTCGACCAATCTGAGGTGGCGCCGTAGGTAGCATCAGCTTATGGTGCGATCGGCAGCTTCATGCTAACAAGTTGCTGGATTCATGTTCAGTGCCCTCATGTATCTCTTGCACTCATCTTTGAACCTCAGCTGCGATATTCCAGTAGTCAGTACAAGATATCTTTCGGATGCGACATCTTCCATAAGGCGGACATAGCCAAGTCAGCGCAGTATGCGCTGTCTAAGCAGTGTATGCATTCTTTGAAGGCCAGCGCATGACAACACATCGACATTTGTCCAAGAAATACCGAGAATGTGGCGCAGACACCATAGATGGAAGATACTGAGCCTTCTTTCTTGCTTAGCATAAGTTGTCCATGTCTCGCTGCCATATAGAAGTGTGGTGGTGATGCAGGCATGATATACTGCAGCGTTGGTCTTCATTTTAAATTTGGAGTTTCCCCAAACACGCGCTGTGAGGCACGCGCTGTGAAGCGTGCAAAGGTAATTGCAACTCTGCCAATGTGGCTGTCAATTTCTGTGTCCAGAGAGAATTTGTCATTGATGGTAGACCCCAGGTATGTCAGGTGGTGCACCACTGCCAACTCATAGTTATCGATAGTGATAACTGGTGCAACATCTACATCCTGACTCAGCATATTTGTTTTCTTTAGACTTATTGTGAGGTCAAAGTCCTTGCATGCTTGGGTGAAGCGATTCATCAATCTCTGAAGTTCCCGTTGGCTTTGAGTGACGACTGCAGCATCATCAGCGAATAACAAGTCTCTTATAGTGACCCTTCTGATTTTTGTTTATGCCTTTAGCCTTGCGAGATTAAACAGTCGGCCATCGGACCTAGTGTGAAGGCATATTTCTTCAGTTCACAAACAGATAGGTAAATCAGACAGACAGATAAGCAGGCATTTAAATCAGGCAAACAGACAAGGAAAACAGAAAGTTGCACAGAAATATAAATCAGACATTTTGGTCAGACAGACTGGCGCATTAGTTGTTCTGAGTGAGAGTGAGAAAGACAGATAGACAAAATAGCGATAGATAGATAGATAGATAGATAGATAGATAGATAGATAGATAGATAGATAGATAGATAGATAGATAGATAGATAGATAGATAGATAGATAGATAGATAGATAGATAGATAGATATGAGACAGCGCCATCTTGAGGTCTGTCGTTCTCGGCACTGGCCCCATCTGGGCAGTCATGTTGTCTATGTGGTTTAGTGCCTTTTGATCACGTTATCTTCAAGCAGATTTATTACAAGGCCATAATAAGCCTACATATTAGTTGTGTTTTTGCTCTAGTTGTGTATATCTGTGTTTTCATGCATTCTGGCGCATAATCGCGTGTGTTATCTGTGTGGCGTAGATTAATGCGCGTAAGCGCGCAGTAAATTGAGTGGTTAGGCCAGGGCTTATAAAAAGGGGTAGCAAGCGGCGAAACCGGTCTATGTTTGAGAGAGCCGCCCAGTGAGAACAGACTAAGAAGACACACAAGAGTCAAGCTATAAATGCCTTGAGCACACAGTCTATGAACACTGACTGGGTGTTCGTTTGATTGTTCGTTTGATTGTTCGTTTGATTGTTTGTTGGATTGTTTGTTTGGTGTTCGGTAGAATTAAATGTTGATCTGCTTAAGGCTTTGGGTTGCTTGAATTGTTAAGTCTGCTGCTGAGAGGGTTGCAAGCAACCAATAATTGCAACCCCTGTCAAACGATCCTTTATAAATTTTCTTAGTGCACGGGTCTTGGGTGTGAGGTACCCCTAGCGCCCCTGTCACAAGTGGCGTCGTCGGCAGGATTGACAGACAGCACACAGTGAAGCAACTCTTCAGCAATCAGAGCAGCAACAGCCGAAACAGTAGAACACCCAGTTCAGTGCAAGGCGAGGGACGGGATCATCCAGTTTGTCAAGATTTCTAGTCAACTCTACTAGCAACAAGATGGCGGCACGCAACACACGCGCTGCTAGTAGAACTGATAACGAAGATGTGGCTGAGGTGGATGACCCTGTAGTAGGGCTAAATCGTCATCCAGAACGAGTGCAGTACATCGTGGTACCTACTCACAGGAGGGTGCGGTGCTTTGGGGAGCGCACGGGTCCTACGGCTGAGGAATATGTCAGAGAGGTGAGAGCTGCCTGGAGAGTAGGGATGATGAGTAAAGAGGACCAGGCAGATGTTATCCTTGACAGTGTGACCCCAAGTGTCCGTAGGGAGCTGAGGATTCAGGCTGATGATGATGACCCAGAATCGATGCTACATTCCATTCTTAGGGTGTATGGGGAGCGTCGGAGCATCCCAGAAGTAATGGCCGCGTTCTACTCTACCCGGCAAGGTGCAAGGGAGTCTCTTTGGGAATTCTCCCATCGCATTCACGAGGTGTTTGAAAGTGTTGTAAGGGCACAAAAGCAGAACAACGTCACTCCCTTGGCGCCATCCTTTCTTCGTGACCAGTTTGCTGCTTGTCTGAGAGATGACCTACTAAGAAAGCTTGCAAAGGAAATGATCATCAAGGAGCCTACAGCATCGTTCACGTCGGTGAGGGACTATGCCCTACGGTTTTTGGAGACTGAGCCCACTTCTGGGGCTGGTGTTGCCAGTGTCGAAGCAGCTTCGGGGGCTGGTGTTGCCAGTGTTGAAGTGGCAAGAACAGAGACTGTGTCAGATACGCAAGCATTAAACGCAGAAGTAGAGCGGCTGAGAGCACAGGTGGCTCAATTAGAGGCTAAAATTGATGCGATGTCTCAGGAGCAGGGGAGACGTACCAGGACAGTTCGTTGTTTTAAATGCAGAGAACTAGGCCACGTACAGAATCGATGTCCACAAAGCGTTAAACTAGACCCCTCTGCGGCTGGGAGTCAGGTTACAGAAGGGGAGCAGAATGGCTCAAAGATAAAGATGGTTGGTGGTCGACCGAAGTGTGAGGCGCTTATTGCAGGGAAGAAAGTCAAAGGCGGCCAGGGATGTAAGGGTAGCAGGAGGCGACCCAGGGCACCAAGGAAGCCTAGGAAAATAAGATGCTTCAACTGTGGAGACCTTTCGAACCACATGGCAGCCAAGTGTCCCCAGGGCCCGCTTCCTAAGCGATGTTTCCATTGTAGGTCCCCGGACCATTTGATATCGGTTTGCCCATCAAAGAGCGCCCTCTCTAAGCGCACCAACACATCTACATTGCCGTCACAGTGCAAGCCAAGAGATGGCCGTGGCAACTGTCACCATAAGGGCGCCGGGAAAAGTGGTCGGCATTTAGAGGAGGAGACTCATCTAAAACTCGTTGAAGGACACGTTTCCAGGCTACGAGGGGCGCACGTAAGAGCAGAGCCACCGTTGCAGAGTTTTGCAGCAGTCCGGAAAGAGAGATGTGACAAGCTGTCGTGGTCTACTCCACTACAGGTCGGAGAATTGGTGAAGAAGAGAATGCACGACGCTGAGAGATCCGAGATTCGTGATATGTGGTCAGAAGACGAGTACGTTGTAGTTCGTGCTCCCACAATGACAGGGGGTCCATATATCATCCAACGAATGGACAGAGCGAGTCCGAGCATTAGAGTAACCAGCAATGACCTGAGACGAAGTGAAGGAAAAGGTGATCCTCCAGATTTGGAGAATACGACTGAAGCGCCTGATTTAGTGCAGTTGTCGGGACGACAACAAAATCAGGCGGGGAATATGTGACAGCGCCATCTTGAGGTCTGTCGTTCTCGGCGCTGGCCCCATCTGGGCAGTCATGTTGTCTATGTGGTTTAGTGCCTTTTGATCACGTTATCTTCAAGCAGATTTATTACAAGGCCATAATAAGCCTACATATTAGTTGTGTTTTTGCTCTAGTTGTGTATATCTGTGTTTTCATGCATTCTGGAGCATAATCGCGTGTGTTATCTGTGTGGCGTAGATTAATGCGCGTAAGCGCGCAGTAAATTGAGTGGTTAGGCCAGGGCTTATAAAAAGGGGTAGCAAGCGGCGAAACCGGTCTATGTTTGAGAGAGCCGCCCAGTGAGAACAGACTAAGAAGACACACAAGAGTCAAGCTGTAAATGCCTTGAGCACACAGTCTATGAACACTGACTGGGTGTTCGTTTGATTGTTCGTTTGATTGTTCGTTTGATTGTTTGTTGGATTGTTTGTTTGGTGTTCGGTAGAATTAAATGTTGATCTGCTTAAGGCTTTGGGTTGCTTGAATTGTTAAGTCTGCTGCTGAGAGGGTTGCAAGCAACCAATAATTGCAACCCCTGTCAAACGATCCTTTATAAATTTTCTTAGTGCACGGGTCTTGGGTGTGAGGTACCCCTAGCGCCCCTGTCACAGATAGATAGATAGATAGATAGATAGATAGATAGATAGATAGATAGACAGACAGACAGACAGACAGACAGATAGATAGATAGATAGATAGATAGATAGATAGATAGATAGATGGATGGATGGATGGATGGATGGATGGATGGATGGATGGATGGACGGACGGACGGACGGACGGACGGACGGACGGACGGACGGACGGACCGACAGACAGACAGACAGACAGACAGACAGACAGACAGACAGACAGACAGACAGACAGACAGACAGACAGATAGATAGATAGATAGATAGATAGATAGATAGATAGATAGATAGATAGATAGATAGATAGATAGATAGATAGATAGATAGATAGATAGATAGATAGATAGATAGATAGATAGATAGATAGATAGATAGATAGATAGATAGATATTGCTTGTTGCACTTTCTATAACATTAAAGAAAGCAAATCAGACCACATGACCATGAGGGAGTTTCTATCCGCTAGGTGGAGCTGCTGTAAAGTTGTTTATCAGCAGACGTTATCTACCAAAGATTCTTGTATGGATGGTTTAGAATGTAGAATTATGGGAGATAACCTATTTTAGATTGTAGAATTGTGGGAGATGAGTTATTTTAGAATGTAGAATTATGGTAGATGACGTATGTTAGAATGTAGAATTGTGGGACATGACCTATTTTAGAATGTAAAATTATGGGAGAAAACATATTTTACAATGTAGAATTGTGGGAGATGATCTATTTTGGAATGTAGAATTATGGCAGATAGCCTCTTTTAGAATGTAGAATTATGGGAGATGACCTATTTTAGAATGTAGAATTATGGGAGATGGCCTGGCCCGTGTTTGGCCAGCTTTAAATGACAAATAAAAGAGAATGCCCTCGCCTTACTTCATAGACCGAACATCGTTGGGAGACGGTGCCTCAACAGAAATCACAGATGTGTTGGTGTATGTGACTGTGGACCTGTCTAGATCTGTCATGGCAACAAATATATCAGACAAGAACAAGTCTTTATTTATACGACAACAGCACAGTTACAGGAAGTCTGCACCACGTGTTCTGACATCACAGCAAGGCAGGATATACTTCTAGCACGTATCAAGTTCCTTTATCCAGTGGATCTTCATTATTATTGGTATAATTACACCCACGGTACAGCACTTCATGGCGGGCATTCCCACAAGGACATGGACATGAATGACAGAGCTATAGTGCCAGAGGCGATATAAGGTGTTCACAGTATACGCTGGAATCAGGCCAAGCACCTGGGGAATCCCGAATAGGTCAGAAATAGATGTAAATTACGTTCCATTAGATGAGATTGACTATTCTAACAGATGGAAATTGTGTTTGAGGACGAACTTCAGACTTCTTGCACTTTCGGAATGAAGAACAAAAGACACTCGATTTCCTGAGTGCTCAATTATATAAACCCAAAGCACATGACAAAACTTGTATTATTGTAAATTTTTCATTGCAACGCACCTAAATATTGAGAATGCCCACGACCTTCCTCACATAATCTACAGGTTGTAGAATTAAGTACACATCTGTAACATTAACAAATACGCCTCTTACTTGGCCCCGGTATGTACTGGGACAAACTATGTCGTGTGCAGACGATAATGACGTCCTTCCATTGAATGTTTTTAAAAGCACAGTGAACTGACACATGCTAAACTTGTTGCCCAGGTTTTTCAATCCCCAAGATCGACACGAAGCCCTCAGTGCCTCCACTACAGCCCTTCAAGCCCCCAAGCCCATGTAAGACGTGTTTTAATATTTCTAAGTTTTAGTTTTTTATTACTTACTTACTTAGTCGTTCCCCTTCTACCGTGAGGTGTAGAGGTTTGGAAGAGAGAGCGCCAGACCATTCTATCAGCTGTCTTTTATACATATTTAAAAGTCTACTTTTGTGAAATTGTTTCGATATTTTAAATAAAATTACTCGTACGGCACTTTTTCAAGTATAACGGATGTTTGCGAAAGACACTTACACAAGATACACTACATAGATAAATACTAACACAAGATACACTAGAGATATAAATACTAACACAAGATTCACTAGAGAGAAACATCTTACATAGGATATACTACAGAGACAGATCTGAAATACATTTTAGGAAACGGTACAGAGCGTTACAACAGGAGGCAATCTGATGACCACAAGTATTCTGACGTCAGACAAGTGTTGCGGCCCGATAATCTTCTTTAGTCTAAGGGAGTCCGGCCTACACGAGTCTAGACTCCCAAGTGTCAACCTCCAGTTTTTTTCCCCCACGCCTGCACTGGGAGTTGAACCAACTCCACCTTGGTTGCGACTTCCAATTTCACTCCTGGTTTTACCTATGCTGCATGTTTGAGGAAATTTTGAAAGTAACCATTATGTTGTATATAAATGGCTGACCTGAATTCCATAGCCTATAGCGGTTACTCCACAGCCAACACGGGACCATTTCCGCAGATTCACCGAGCCTATTAACCAATACGAGACTCACGCTATTGAGTTTAATCACACCGTAATTTCTTCAAGCGATTTTCACTGTAGTTTTAACGAAAACATCATACACTTATGTTTTTATAATGTTATAGGATGTAATTTTGTTTTTCTTTGACCATGATGAATTATGGATACATAAGGAAGGGAAACCCGAGGCCTGTAAACAGTAAATAAAATGAGACAAACATAAAGGTATGTTATCAGGCACTCGTAGGAAATAAAGAAGTAGAACACTAGACAACAGAAAACCAACAGACATGAGTGGCTTACCCAGGATTCGAACCCTGTTGTCCTTTATTTCCTACGATTGCCTGATAACATACCTTTATATTTGTCTCATATTAATTTTTTGAATTATGGATGAGCGCCCTATGCGCTGTTTTTGGACAGGAAAAAATACAGATATAGTCATCGCTACACGTTTATTTGAGATCAGTATAAAATATGGATTGTACATTAAACTCCAAAACAATCCAGTTTCAGTCCAGTAGGCTAGATCCAAGGATACAATGTGTATAAGCATGTTGGCACAGAATGATATTTGATGTGCATCTTCGCCTTCGTACTCACTAATTTTTTAATCAGGTCAGAGTAAGTCGGTGGCAGGGTCAAATCATTTTCAATCAGTAACATTTCCGAGTCCTAGTTTTGGCAAGCCTGGTGTAACGCAACAATGTTTTAATAATCTTCAGTCATGGTCTTTTTTTTTGCAGGGTAGGGTTCCAGAGACAGGTCAGTTGATAGGGCCTTCATGTTTGCACATCCCTTACTTCTCTTTCTGACAGTGAGGAATATTATAATTATCTATACATCCTATAACGTTGTAGACCACGAGTCTATATACATCATGTAATGCTGTAGACCACGAGTTTATATACAACATGTGATGCTGTAGACAACGAATCTATATACATCATGTAATGCTGTAGACAACGAGTCTATATACATCAGGTAATGCTGTAGACCACGAGTCTATTGTAGACAACGAATCTATATACAACATGTAATGTTGTAGACCACGAGTCTATATACAACATGTAAAGCTGTAGACCACGAGTCTATATACAACATGTAAAGCTGTAGACCACGAGTCTATATACAACATGTAAAGCTGTAGACCACGAGTCTATATACAACATGTAAAGCTGTAGACCACGAGTCTATATACAACATGTAAAGCTGTAGACCACGAGTCTATATACAACATGTAAAGCTGTAGACAACGAGTCTATACACAGTCTGCCGTAGTTTGTGCACGTGAGACTTTTTCTGCAAACAAACACGTAAAAAATAACTGAGGTAGAAGATATGTTGATCAGCTAGACAATCAAATGGCGAAGTCGTCAGAAAAACAAAAGAAAGTTGTGAATTAATCAAAACGATAAGAGGAAGATAAAGGTCTTTGAACATGCCATAGAAAGAAAAAAAAAAGACAGAATCTGGTAACAACTGGTAAATTCAACCATTAGAGAAGAAGAGAAAGTCAGAGAGCCAATTACCTCGACAAACATACCACACATCTTGGGGGGAAAGATTGAAGGCACAACTGATTCAAGAAACCAGGAACCGTAGATAACGAAGAGACATGCTCGCCAGTTGTACTAATCATGGCATTCAGTCAATGATTGAATCGAGTTTGTTAGTCCAGACATGGCATTCAGTCAATGATTGAATCGAGTTTGTTAGTCCAGATTAACCTCCCCCACCCCAGACTATTAAGGTCAAGGTAATCCAATAGCAGATACTGCCTAGGGGAGTGTAGCGCTAGAAACTGCACTATACTGTGTCGGGCTTCGACAGGGGAGGTGATTAGTTCCTCTCCTTGCTACCTTTCCGTCCCTAACTCAAGAGTCAGGTGCCATTTTCATCTGGGTTGGCTGGAGCGTGGCGTCACCGTGTGTCGAATCCGGTACCTCTGCCACGAGAGGTCAGCTCTCTAACAACTCTGCCAGTCAGGACGCTCAACACTAGACTATACCCGGGTAACACTAGACTATACCCGGGTAACACTAGACTATACCCGGGTAACACTAGACTATACCCGGGTAACATTAGACTATACCCGGGTATAATCTGACCTCTTACTCCAACAACTCTGCCAATTAGGACGCTCAACACTAGACTATACCCGGGTATAATCTGACCTGTTACTCCCACAACTTTTGTTTTGGCCCAGGGCGTCCAGCGCTTTTAGTATAATTTATTGTGTTGTCGTGCTAACCTGAATAAAATGTTTCAAACATGCTATAGGGGCGCTAAAGCTTAGCTTTGTTCGGGGCGCCAGCAACGCTATAACCGGTTTTCATGTGATCTGCTAGAGACAGATCTTACCAAGGATACATTAACTGTCAGATATATATATATATATATATACAGTATTTACAAATGATACACAAGATCTTAAGGTGCATTTTTACAAATGGTACACTAGCTGTAAGATATAATTTAAAAAAAAAATATGATACACTAACTGCGAGAGACAGATTTTACAAAGGATATATTAACTACGATAGACGGACGTTTCACGTGACACACTAGCTATGAGAGACACATCATACAAAACATTCACAGGCTGTGAGAGATCTTGCAAAAGTATATCGTAGCTAAAAATGAAGATTTTACTAACGATACGTTACCTGTTATTATCGTTTGTTGTGATGCTGTGTTTGAACGTTTGTATGTTGTAAATATTTATTGTGGTGTTTATATTTGTATTACGTTTGAACGTTTGTATGTTTGTTGTGATGTCTATGTCTTTTAAAACGTTTCTTCATTGTTTTGAACCTCATTGACTAATAACTTCTTTGGTGTGTTGTGTTTGTTGGCTCTTCCTCGTATGCTTGAATGTGCGAATGTGTATCTGGTTATATGTGTTTGCATGTCTGAGATTAAGTGTGTTCACGCATGTGTGTATGTGTGTGTGACATTGAGCGCAACTATTGATTTACATACTACCATCTTCATTCAGGTATTTTCATGAACATTTCTCATATTGTCTCCCATAGTCTTCCAGTTCTCCCACATTCATTTACATTTTTCTTATTTTTTCCCATTGCTTTTTGTTTTCAGTTAACCGTTCTCCATCCACATATCTACTATTATCTGCCCCTTGTCTTCCAGTTCTCCCATCTCTACCACAATTTCTCTTATTATCACCACTTATCATCTATTTCTCCCACCTCCACTTCCCTTTCTCTTATCATCTCCCACCTCCACTTCCCTTTCTCTTATCATCTCTCTGTGAGTTCCATTTCTCTGACGTTGACTTCAGTATCATATATCGTTTCTTATTCTCTCCCAGTTCTCCCACCTCCACTTCCTGCTGGACCCCCGCCACCTATGGGACCCCCGCCACCTAGGGGACCCCCAGGGCCAAATGATGGTGTATTTATGGACATGCCCCGTAAGTAAATGTCTCTTACAATATCTCTTGTATCTCTCTTTATCTCTATCTCTCTTTTTCTCTTTCTATCTATCTCTGTCTCTGACAAACATATACATGTACACAGTGCCCGAGGACCCAAACTAGCATGTGACTTAATGGATACATTAATGGCGCTGGGGGGTGGGGGTGGGGAGTCACTTCATTCGGGTTTTTCCTGATTGGATGCATGCAGGAGGATCTGACATGCAGGAGGATCTGACAATGAATAGTTGACAGACGTAGGGAGCTGACGGGTGGCCTGTGTGCGGTACAGGATGATTCCTTGGGAGAGCTCATAACCACAGCATAATATTCTAGCCCTGTATATCTGGAGATCCCTCACAGATTGGGGGGGGGGGGGAGAATGGGGGTGGAATGCACAGAATGCCACACCCCTCCCCGTTTCAGCTTGAAACTAGATGTACGGATCCTTTAAATATATGCCAGACCAGAATAGAGCACCTGGGACAG
>JAMPIV010003274.1:862500-917500 GCA_024509875.1 Oreohelix idahoensis | reverse complement strand
ACATCTTCAACAAAGCTACTGCAAACATGAGACATCGATACATTTCATGCTCGAGTCCGTCCGTCATAGTCGGCGCAGTCATAAAATGATTTCATCTTTTTCAGTAATCAGTTCTTGCCTAATTTCTAGTTAGTTCTATTGTCTGACAATGTTTGCATTCATTCACCCTGTATCTTCTGCTAGAACAATCGACATCAACAAATTCACAAGGTCATTCTTGGTCACCAGCATTTGGCTTGTAGCTGAATTTAAATCAGTTTCCTTTGCTTGTTAGTTTGACTTCATCAAGGATGTTGTACCATGTAACAAGGTATACGAAAAACTTCACCAATTACAAATTGCACCAGCAATGGCCTTAGCTTCTATTCAGGAAGTACTTTCAGGTGCACATTTTAGGCTTGTGTCATCAAAGATCTCTTTTAAAGCACCATATTTATTACCAAGATGATATCAGTGGTTTCAAAGCATCGATCCAACTCCCATCTTGTTTCACGCAATGGCTTAACTGTTAAGCCAATGTCTGATACATGGTTAGTTAGAATTTGCAAACGTTTAGTCAGTGCAGAGAAATAAGTATACATCTGTTGAACCAAACTGAAGTAATTAGTTGCTTACAGACAACATTTAGCAGCATCATTGACTACCAAGTTTAAAGAGTGGGAATTGCACGGCAAGGCCCGTGGTTGTCAGCTGCATTTTTTTACATGGCTTAAAAAATTAATTTGAATAAAACTGTGCCCCTCAAAGGTCAGTACTACGCCCCTCAAAGGTCAGTACTACGCCCCTCAAAGGTCAGTACTACGCTCCTCTGAGGTCTCGGCCCCAGACGGCTGTCTAGTTGGCCTAATGGTAGCACCGGACCTGGATGAAACCCTAGCCCAACAATTGGGTTTCTGCGACATCGTCAGATATTTAATTAAGGAATACAGAAAACGTACATGTCTATAACCGATACTATTTCAGGACAAGCTGTAAGGAGAGGTCAACAGTAGGAGGTAGACAAGCTCTGTCTTCAAGTATTTTAAAGCTTGCATCTCCAGGTGTTCCCACAAGAACATTTAAATAAATCACAAAGTCAGTGTTCAGGTACACCACTGTATCGTCTTGTTCTTGCTGGCAAAATCCGTTGTCGGATAAATCCCACACCGCCAACCATGTGTAGATGTGTACATGTATAATGATGTATTACAAAATATGTGTAGAGAAGTATAATGATGTATTACAACATTCAACATTCTTTGGTCAACACAGCTGCTGCACAGTCTGAGACGTAATGTGTGGTATAATAATGCGGAAAGAGGGGGTGGGGGGGAGGTGTCACATATTTATGACGAAAGGGGGGGGGGGGGGGGAAATGTAACGTGACACAAATATATACATGAATCAATATATATGAATGGATAGAAGATGAATGTCGTTTCTACCTTAGGGGAGCCTTCACAAGAAATTCCCAGAAGTCAAGAACAAACGCTGCTTAAGGGCTGAGCAAATTTGTTAACTTATTATCTGGTCCATTGCCTTTTGTGAAGGGGTTATGCAATGATTCTGGCCCATCAAGCCCCCAGTTGGAGTAATCCAACGAATCTTCTTCTTTGATCCTTAGCCGCCGACCGTCAAAGCAGTCAGTGGCCATCACGCCTAGTTGCGTCTTGTAGGGCAACAACAAATTGATTCCACTTTGCTCGGTCGGCGGCCATCCTTCGTACAGTGCCCCAACTCTGGTTCATTCTTTGCATCTCAGCCTCCACAGTCCTCCGCCAGGTTATTTTTGGTCGGCATTTCTTTCGTTTTCCTTCAGGGGTCCAAAGAATAGCTGTTCTTGTGATGGCATCGGGGTCTCTTCTGAGGACATGGCCAACCCAGCTCCAGCGTCTGCCAGCTATGATGGTGTGCATGTCCTCTTGCTTGCTCCGAGGAAGCAGATCTTGGTTGGTGATGGTATTCGGCCAAAAGATTCGGTGAATTTTTGTTAGGCATGTTGTGTGAAAAGAGGACAATTTCGACATTTCTTTCTCTGTAACTCTCCAGCA
The DNA here is from genome assembly GCA_024509875.1 of Oreohelix idahoensis. Taxonomy (NCBI): domain Eukaryota; kingdom Metazoa; phylum Mollusca; class Gastropoda; order Stylommatophora; family Oreohelicidae; genus Oreohelix; species Oreohelix idahoensis. The sequence continues at coordinate 915,470 of JAMPIV010003274.1, read as the reverse complement.
TTCTGCACCATAGAGAAGCACAGAAAGCACACAGCTCTGATATAATCTTAATTTTGTGCTTGTGCTGTATTGAGAGGACTTCCAGATGTTGTTTAGGCTAAAAAAGGCTGTTCTTGCCTTATTCATTCTGATGTTGATGTCTTTGTCTGCCCCGCCGTCTGGTGTTACTATGCATCCTAGGTATGTGAAGTTGTCTGTCTGTACCAGTTGCTGATTCCTTACTGATATGGGCTCAGGGTTGCTCACATTGAGCGTCATGACCTCTGACGTCTTTAAATTGATGTTCAAGCCCACCTGCAATCCAACGAATGCCCTCTTACAATTAATGGCTCTCTCTCTCTCTCTCTCTCTCTCTCTCTCTCTATATATATATATATATATATATATATATATATATATATATATATATATATATATATATATATATATATATATATATATATATTTATTTATTTATTTATTTATCAAGAAAATTTGGCTCATATGTTTGCTTTCGTACATATAAACTGAATCAACTATTATTGTTTAGTTTAAAATAACATACAACAAATTTAATAGTCAATTAGTTCAACAAGTTAAAATAAGGATTAAATGGGATGAAAGTTATATTAAATGTTTCCTCATTGAGGTTTTGGTAGGACGTTAATAATAATGTCCGTGTTTTTGCTGTAGCCTGTTATATAAAACTTAGTTCCAGATGAGTCCTGCAGCTGTGGTTTCCGTCACTTCTATTTTGTGATGAGTACACTTCTGCACATAATTCGTCTACTGTAGGAGGTTGGTGGTGATACTCTTCTCTCACACTAGTGGCGTAGGAACTTCAGTACTTAAGTCTGATGTCTTGTAACCACGAACTGTGACAAATTAGAAAGAAACAAATGCCTCAGTACATTTGTTCTCCGCAAACTAACAGGCCCATTTTCATGCGCTCCACCCACGAATGTTAACCTCTCAGAAGAATTAAATTCCCGAGCACACAATGTAACTCAGGGAATATGATGAAAATTCACCAATATCCTTCTGGGTGTCAACTAGGAAATTGAGTCTGGAGTGCATGAATAATGATTTGCCTGAATTATAATTAAAAAAATTATAATTTTAAAATTATAAAAAAAGTATAATTAAAAAATTAAATCTCACAAAATGATTTTATACACTTTAGGCAAATGTGATGTAATTATCACTCATTACTCGTCGCTACTCCCGTCGGGGTCTGGGGTAGCTCTTCTGTCGGGTTTCCCGCACGACTAGTCAGAAACAATCACTAGCTCTTGCAGTAGTGGTTCATGCATATACTATTTTCATATGTTGAGGTTGCCAGGCCTCATATATAACCACTTAGCAAAAAACTTGTAAAATTTACATTAGTAAATAAATTGTTTACACTTACCCCAAAATTGTGGAAATACACACTTCTCCTGGCGCAGATTAGAATGGACCCACAGCCCTGTATTTAGATGCCGTTCGAATCACTTAAGTCTGAGAAATTCCTCTTATGACGGGTGAAACACTTGGTCTGGAAATCTATAATTCCTCTTAGGACTCCTTGTAATAAAATTCCCATGTTTCCAGTCTTGTATTAAAATTGCGGGTTTACTTGTACTTCCAAAGTTTACCAATACTCGATCTGGTACTTATAGTTGTGGAATGATAAGTCCTATCCTCTTTCCTCTGGCTTGTAGGAGGTGTTTAGTTGCCGCTGCGATGCAATCTGTCTGTTTGCTGTGTTAGATTATATCTCACAATCCTTAGTGTCAAATCGCAGCTGTGTTTCCGCCGAAAGTTCCAATTAAATCACAGTAGATTCTGGCCAACCAATCCAATCTATCTAGCACTGTTTGGGTGGGGAAGTTTATCATAACACATCCCACGCGTATTTGAAAATATTAAATTTAATATACACGCGTGGACTCTTACGCAGCGATGTCATATCGTTACCTAAGACTTCCGGCGCACCTCTGTTTATCACCTTTATCTGCGTGCCTTCGCCAGACAGATGTCTGGTCAAACCATATTGATTTCTTTAATCGTATCACATACCTGCTTGTGTCAACATGATCAACAGCTTTCCCATGGGGTCAAATGTTTGACCGCCTCGTTTCCACAGGCGGTCAGACGGATTAGGCGATAAAATATTATCGCTGGCCGGGTCACCAAACCTGGTGAATCGTAACAACAGTCTGGGAGTGGAGTGTGAAACAATAAGATACGCATTACTCCCGTAGCAAATACTGCAATAGGGGAGTGGCGTGTTAGAGACTTCACCATGCTATGTCCAGCATAGAGCAAAATAGTGAAAATACCGAATGAAAAGGCATGATTTATGCCACATAACAAGCGAATAATAAAGAAATAAGAAGAATAGAAGTTTACTGCCGGAGGGTTGAAGTGGGGAGAGATCACACAAAAGGACACGTACAGTCGTGTCGTCACAGCAACAATTAACTAAGTATCCACAACAGTTAACAACTTCCTAATTTTATTCACATAATCTCAGCCGACATACAAGATAGTTTTTATAACTTTTAACTGGTTTAAGTTGTTTTTAATTATACATTTTTAAAAATATATAATGTAGCACGCACCTTAAAAAAGAAAATGCAGACTACACACATAGTACTGTGTAAAAATAGATTCAAAAACAGTAACAGGTTATCACCATGGTGACAACCATCTGGTTTGATCAAAGAAATGTATTGAGATCAGAAGTAGTAAAAATGTCAAAAATTGCGTGACGTAATATGATGACGATCCCTTTAGTCAATTCAGCTAACAGGTCCTCGTGTCTTGGAACATAAATTCTGACGTTATCACCTGATGATCGATTTAGCTAACAGGTCCTCGTGTCTTGAACATGAATTCTGACGTTATCACCTGATGATCAATTCAGCTAACAGGTCTCGTGTCTTGAACAAAAATTCTGACGTTATCACCTGATGATCAATTCAGCTAAAAGGTCCTCGTGTCTTGGAACATAAATTCTGACGTTATCACCTGATGATCAATTCAGCTAAAAGGTCCTCGTGTCTTGGAACATAAATTCTGACGTTATCACCTGATGATCGATTTAGCTAACAGGTCCTCGTGTCTTGGAACATAAATTCTGACGTTATCACCTGATGATCAATTCACCTAACAGGTCCTCGTGTCTTGGAACATAAATTCTGACGTTATCACCTGATGATCAGATCAAGTGACAGGATCTCAGCAACAGTCAATATCCAAGCCCGATGAAAAGATTGCTGATATTTGTTTTAACAGAAGTATTTTTAAAATAATAGTTTACATTTTTCTCACTGGTCGCCGTGGTAGACACTTATCTCAATATTTGATAACAACTGTTTGCTTTTTTACCTTTCTCATTCATTAGAAAAATGTCATTACTTTTTTGTTTAATCAGTTTCTTACTTCCTTGTTTCTTTTTTTCTTGCGAGTGTCTGTCACTCAACAATTTTATTTTTCTTTGTATATTTCTTGCGAGTGTCTATTACTCAACAATTTTTCTATATATCTTTCTTGAGAGTGTCTGTCACTCACAAATTTTATTTTTCTTTGTATATTTCTTGCGAGTGTCTGTCACTCAACAATTTTATTTTTCTTTGTATCTTTCTTGCGAGTGTCTGTCACTCAACAATTTTATTTTTCTTTGTATCTTTCTTGCGAGTGTCTATTACTCAACAATTTTTCTATATATCTTTCTTGAGAGTGTCTGTCACTCACAAATTTTATTTTTCTTTGTATATTTCTTGCGAATGTCTATCACTCAACACTTTTCTTTGTATCTTTCTTGCGAGTGTCTGTAACTCAACAATTTTTTTTTCTTTGTATCTTTCTTGCGAATGTCTGTCACTCAACAATATTTCTTTGTATCTTTCTTGCGAGTGTCTGTCACTCAACAATTTTATTTTTCTGTGTATATTTCTTGCGAGAGTCTATCACTCAACAATTTTTCTTTGTATCTTTCTTGCGAGTATCTGTCAAACAACAATTCTTCTTTGTATCTTCCTTGCGAGTGCCTATCACTGAACAATTTTTTTTTAATATCTTTCTTGCGAATGTCTGTCACTCAACAATTTTCTTTGTATCTTTCTTGTGAGCTCCTGTTGCTCATAACATGTTTCTTTATGTTTGTCAGATGTGATAATACTGGGCATAAACATATATTTTCATAAAGACACCAGGCTTACTAGTAGTGGTAATAGGTCAACATAAGGGTGTATTATCACGAAGATCACTTTTGTCATACTTGCATGTTTATTATCGACAATTTTATTTCTTCAATGTTTATTCTGTTTCTAGATCAAAGGCTGCAGGAGGCTTTATACTTCCCAGACGGAACGCCACGTGAGTCATGCAAATATGTGATAAAGTACATGATATACAAACACATTACAGTATATAGCATATAAACACATTACAGCATATAACATACAGACACATCATTCAGGACATAACATACAAACACATCATACAGGACATAACATACAAACACATCATACACGACCTAAAATACAAACACATCATACAGTACATAGCATATACACACTTAATACATAACTTAACATACAAACACATCATACAGTACATAATACAAACACATTACAGCATATAACATACAAACACATCATACAGGACATAACATACAAACACATCATACAGTACATAGCATACACACACTAAATACAGAAATTAACATACACATACATTACAGCATATAACATACAAACACATCATACTGTGCATAACATACAAATACATCATACAGTACATAACATTACACACACATCATACTGTACATAACATACAAACACATCATACAGTACATAACATTACACACACATCATACTGTACATAACATACAAACACATCATACTGTACAAAACATACAAACACATCATACAGTACATAACATTACACACACATCATACAGTACATAAGACATAAAACACATCATATCAATAATTCCCCCCCCCCCCCCCCCCAACTCCGCTAGGAGAAGTGGCCTTCAACAAACATATGCCAAGTCCTCCTGTCACGTGCCATCAGCTAAATGTTTTGTCACGACTTCTTCTTTATCTTCATGTTTGTCTCCTGTTGTCGTCGTCACGTGTTGCTTGGTCTCCCTCAACCTCTCTTTCAGTGGAGACTCCAGAATAATAATAATAATAGCCCCTGGTGCGATCGACAGCTTCATCCTCCCAGGTCGCTGGATTTATGTACAGTGCCCTCGTGTCTCTCTTGCACACATCTTTGAATCTCAGCTGTGGTCGCCAAATTGTTCTTTTGCCATCTGCCAGTTGTCAGTAGAAGATATCTTTCAGGATGCGACCATCTTCCATGTGGCGGAAATGGCCAAGCCAGCGTAGTCTGCGCTGTCTAAGCATTATGTATACCCTTTAAAGGCCATCACATGACTAAACCTCGACATTTGTCACTTTGTCCTCCCACGAAGTATAGAGGATGTGGCGTAGACACGGCAGATGGTAGGTAGTGAAAATTCTTTCTTGCTTAGCATAGGTTTTCCATGTCTCGCTGCCATATAGAAGTGTGGCTTAGCATAGGTTGTCAATGTCTCGCTGCCATATAGAAGTGTACTGGTGACACAGATGTTATATACCGCAGCTTTGGTCTCCGTTGTGAGTTTGGAATTTCCCAAAACATGCGTTGTGAGGCGCGCAAAGGCGGCTGCGGCTTTGCCAATGAGGCTGTCAATTTCTGTGTCCAGAGAGAGTTTGTCGTTGATGGTAGACTTCAGGTATGTGAAGTGGTGCACCACTGCCAATTCATAGTTATCGATAGTGATAGCTGGTGCAACATCCACATCCTAACCCAGCACATTTTTGGACATCCTGACCCGGCACATTCCAAAATAAAAACAAAATAATAATGCTATCAACAGATTTCCTCAATGTGTGTCCTTTCCATCTCCAGCATCTTCTTCTCATCTCTTGTTCCACTGACACTTGTCTGGTTCTTGTCATCTCTTGTTCCACTGACACTTGTGTGGTTCTTGTCATCTCGTGTTCCACTGACACTTGTCTGGTTCTTCTCATCTCTTGTTCCACTGACACTTGTCTGGTTCTTCTCATCTCTTGTTCCACTGACACTTGTCTGGTTCTTCTCATCTCTTGTTCCACTGACACTTGTATGGTTCTTGTCATCTTTTGTTCCACTGACACTTGTCTGGTTCTTGTCACCTTTTGTTCCACTGACACTTGTATGGTTCTTCTCATCTTTTGATCCACTGGCACTTGTCTGGTTCTTATCATCTCTTGATCCACTGATACTTGAATGGTTCTTCTCATCTCTTGTTCCACTGACACTTGTCTGGTTCTTCTCATCTCTTGTTCCACTGACACTTGTCTGGTTCTTCTCATCTCTTGTTCCACTGACACTTGTCTGGTTCTTCTCATCTCTTGTTCCACTGACACTTGTATGGTTCTTGTCATCTTTTGTTCCACTGACACTTGTCTGGTTCTTGTCACCTTTTGTTCCACTGACACTTGTATGGTTCTTCTCATCTTTTGATCCACTGACACTTGTATGGTTCTTATCATCTCTTGTTCCACTGACACTTGTATGGTTCTTGTCATCTTTTGTTCCACTGACACTTGTATGGTTCTTGTCATCTCTTGTTCCACTGACACTTGTCTGGTTCTTGTCATCTATTGTTCCGCTGACACTTGTCTGGTTCTTGTCATCTCTTGTTCCACTGACACTTGTATGGTTCTTGTCATCTCTTGTTCCACTGACACATGTATGGTTCTTGTCATCTCTTGATCCACTTGTATAGTTCTTGTCATCTCTTGATCTACTGGCACTTGTATGGTTCTTGTCATCTCTTGTTTCACTGACACTTGTCTGGTTCTTGTCATCTCTTGTTCCAGTGACACTTGTCTGGTTCTTGTCATCAGTTCCACTGGTACTTGTCTGGTTCTTGTCATCAGTTCCACTGGTACTTGTCTGGTTCTTGTCATCAGTTCCACATGAGTGATCTTGTCATATCACTTCAATCCTGCTATATTATATAAGTATATGAGGAGAACTGCCGTAAGACGGGGGTTAAACAGCTGAATAGGAAAAAAACAAAAAAACACACACACAAATAGTGATACGTCTTACAAGGAGAAGGGACAAGAAAAACCTACGTTTCGGCCACAAGGCCTTCGTCAGGGACAGACAAACAAGAGACAGGAGGGAAAGAAAATGAGAATTAATTAGAGAACATGAAACTATAAAAATAAGAGAGAAAAAAATTCCCTTATGTCCAGTCACATGTGAAGCAAGATGGCTGCCACTAAACCGGAAAGCGGAAGTCGATGGTACATTAAAAACAAAATAAAAGAAATAATGAAAACAAGGACTGGAAAAGAGTGAGGAAAAAAAAACAATTTTTGAAAAAAATAAACAAACAATAAATAAATAAATTTAAAAAAAATAAATAAATAAATTAAAAAAAACAAAACAATAATTATAATAATAAAATAAATAAATAAATACATAAATATATATATAATTTAAAAAAAAAATTTTAATATTAAAATATTTAAAGTGAGGGAAAAGCGATTTAAAAAAAAAAAATGCGTGATCGCATCAAAGTAGACAGAGTAATAATACAACTGAGACTCGATAGAGAAAGGCGTCTCAGACAAAAGAATGTTGGGTATTCAAACCGTGTGGTTTGAGGCAACCCATAAGATGGATGAGGCGTTGTTCCTGGCGAAACCGACTGTTGGTGTCCGAGGAACAGGATCTGATGGCTGTCACCTGGATGTCAGTGGCACCGTGGTGGTCAGGGCCATTGAAGTGGATGGCCACAGGTGTGGATTTAAACTGAGAGATGTCGTAGAGGTGTCTGCAGAATCAGTCGTGTGCCCGTTTGGCCGATGTAAGTAATGGTGCAACGTTTGCATATAATAGCATAAATGACGTTGCGTGACTCACATGTGAAGCCATGGGTGATGGTAAACTTGGTGTTAGGGAACGAGACTGAACGTGTTTCGATTACATACTGACATGTCTTACATCGTGTTCAGGTACATGGCTTGGTCCCAAAGTGGCCATCGTTGACGGTTTTCAAACGGCTGTGGACTCGGAGGTCCCTCAAATTCTTATCCCGTCTATATGCCAGCAAGGGTGGCTCACTAAACACTTCCTGCGCCGCTGGGTCAGCTTGGGGGAGAGGTAGTTGACGATACAGGATCCTTTTGACAGCAGTGGTGTGAGGGTGATAGGTCATTATTAACTTGACTCTATCAGAGGAGGTTTTTTGGCGGGGTTTGAGGGCCTCTAGACGTAAGATAGGGAGAATACGCTCTAAGGTAGAGGTAAGAACATCCTCTGGATACTGTCTGTTACGGAAGAAGTCCAACATTTCTTGTGCTCGGCATAGAAAGTTGTCATCATCTTGGCATAACCGACGGAGGTGGAGAAGTTGTGAGAAAGGCAAGGAGTCACGACAAGCCGGAAGATGAGAGGAAGTATAAAGGAGGTAACTGTGTGCATGGGTGGGTTTGTAGTACACCGAAGTGGTGAGGGGGGGGGGAGTGATGGGGACAACAATGTCAAGGAAATTAACAGAGACAGTGGAGATGTGAGAGATGAATTGGATCGCAGGGTGGAAGTTGTTAATGAAGTTAATGAACCTAGATAGGTCAACCTCTGGCATATCGGTGAGACCTATGCCATCATCTATGTATCTACGATACATCAATGGAAAAGGTCCAGGTTACTGCTGCCATGCCTGATACTCCAGGTAGCCCATGAAGAGGCAGGCATAACTGGGACCCATCTTGGTGCCCATGGCAACTCCACTTATTTTATCAAAGAACTGTCCATTGAACTCAAAAGAATTGAGTCGAAGGACAAGTTCTGCAAGGCGCAGGAGAGTCTCTGTAGCGATAGAGGGGTGTGTGCGCTGGTCCAGGAAAAACCGGAGAGCTCGGAGACCATCAGAGTGAGGAATGGAAGTGTAAAGCGAGCAAACATCTAACAGAAATAAACGGTAGGTACAGTCTGGGGAAAGCTGGATAGAGGAAAAAGTAGTAAGAGCATGGTTTGTGTCCTTTAAGAAGGAAGGAAGCTGCTCTACAATAGGCTGGAAGATGCCGTCGAGGAAGTCTGATATACGTTCGGTAGGGCAGGCACAAGCCGAGACAATGGGTCTCCCAGGGTTGGAGGGTTTATGAATTTTGGGAAGCATATAAAACACAGGCTTACCCAGACAACTATTGTCAATACGGAGATGAGAAGCGCTAGAAGGTAAGGACTTGTTGGCGATAAGACTTTTGATGGTGTCATGGACCAGACGATTGTTGAGGACTGTCGCATCATTGTCACGGCGCTGGTAGAAGGAGCTGTTGGTGAGCTGCTTATTACCTTCTTGGAGGTACAGGTCCTTGCGCCATACCACAATGGCACCTCCTTTGTCTGCCGGTTTGATAACAATGTCATCTCTGCAGCGGAACTTCGAGAGGGCATGAGACTCATCAGAAGAAAGGTTGGAATAACGCAGGCGTTGAGGTTGAAGTTTCTGAATGTCGTGGAGGGTATTCTGAATATATAAATCCAGAGCGTGGGAAGCCCCAGGAGAGGGTGTAAAATTTTTATTCTTGGAAGGAGCAAAGCGTGCAAAGGCATCATCTGATTCAGCCTGCGATCTCTGAGGACCATCATGGTTGCAGAAATGGAACTGAAGTCGCAGACGGCGATGAAACCGATGGACATCTTGGAGGAGATTGTACTGATCAGAGGATGGTTGAAGAGGGACAAAGTACAAGCCCTTGCTGAGGACCGAAAGCTCTCCCTCAGAGAGAGCAAGATCAGGGGGAATACAAACCACCTGGAAACGAGATGGATTAGATGAGGCAGGGACAGTATCAGGGGTAGGACAGAGGCAGGAAAGTTTGTCCTTTTTCTGGGCGGATAAAAAATCAAACAATTGCCGGTTGAGGGTATGGATAATGATGCGGATAATGGGGAAGACAGGAAAGTAGCTGGAAGTGAGATTACGTAAGCGGAGTAGAAGCTGAGACTGCTGGGCACTGATATCTGCCAGGAGGCGGGAATTGATAGCTGCGACAGCCCGCATACGCTGGAACCCACATGTGGTCTCGATACGCTGTAAGAGACGATGTTCACGAGGGTGAAGTTGGCCAGCAGAGGGGTTGAAGTGAGAAGTGAAGCCATGAGGGAGAACTTTAAGGCGGAGGCAGGTGCGGATAAAGTGGAGATGGCAAGTGAATCTAGTTTTTTTGAATGTAGCAAATGCAAAATCAATTGCAGTGCGAGATATATCAGGTGGTAAGAGGCTGAAGGAGGTGGTTATAGAAGACCGAAGTGAATTAATGAAGTGTTTCAGTGAAGGCATAGTGGCAAATCGAGTGAGACCTCACACACACAAAAATAAAAATAAATAAATACATACAATTAAATATAAAAATAATTTAATTAATAGATATAAAGAATAAATTAAAAATAATAAACAATGAAAGTAGGTGAATAGATCGAAAGTAAGAGAGGAGATAAAAGTGAAAAGTGAGCAAACAGGTAGACAATGCAGTCAGTTATGGGGTATGGTATAAGTATATGAGGAGAACTGTCGTAAGACAGGGGTAAAACAGTTGAATAGGAAAAAAACAAATAAACACACACACAAATAGTGATACGTCTTACAAGGAGAAGGGACAAGAAAAACCTACGTTTCGGCCACTTTTTTCCTCACTCTTTTCCAGTCCTTGTTTTCATTATTTCTTATTTTTGTTTTTAATGTACCATCGACTTCCGCTTTCCGGTTTAGTGGCAGCCATATTGCTTCACATGTGACTGGACATAAGGGAGTTTTTTTCTCTTATTTTTATAGTTTCATGTTCTCTACTTAATTCTCATTTTCTTTCCCTCCTGTCTCTTGTTTGTCTGTCCCTGACGAAGGCCTTGTGGCCGAAACGTAGGTTTTTCTTGTCCATTCTCCTTGTAAGACGTATCACTATTTGTGTGTGTGTTTTTTTTTCCTATTCAACTCTTTCTATATTAGGCAACCACCCATTTATGAAAGTCTGTAGCTTTTTGGTTGTTTTTTTGTTGTTCTCCATGTTCGACAGCCATACAATAAGACTAACTTGACATTTGAACTGAATATTCTGATTTTTGTGTTAGAATTGATTTCTCTTGATCTCCAAATGTTTCCCAATGCAAGGATAGGTTCTCTAGCTTTCTGTATTATTATTTTGATATGATTGTCTGTCCCTCCAACAGTCTCTATATGATTGATTGTCTGTCCCTCAAACAGTCTCTATATGATTGATTGTCTGTCCCTCCAACAGTCTCTATATGATTGTCTGTCCCTCCAACAACCTCTATATGATTGTCTGCCCCTCCAACAGTGTCAATATGATTGTCTGCCCCTCCAACAGTGTCCATATGATTGTCTGCCCCTCCAACAGTGTCAATATGATTGTCTGCCCCTCCAACAGTGTCTATATTTCTGCCAAGATGCGTGCATTACTCTATATATTGTAGTGGTGTTTTTCGGGTTCTCTGCTGTTATCGTTACCTGCAGGACACCGCATATTATCAATTTATAGTTGAAATGTATGGACAAGTAGCGCTTTGAGTCGACTGTCATTCAGACATAGACAGACAGACAGACATATAGATAGCCAATGTCTTTCTTTGCACTTATTCATCATGATCCACACATCTGTAATATCACCACTGGTGCAGTAAAACCATCACAGTTTTGAATTACTGGGTCTTCCCCATGATTATCATCATCAGGTTACAACTGGGTTCCTCCACGTAATCCCTGGGATACAAGTCTTCCTGACACAGTCAAAGGTAACACCACCCGCCATCTTTGAGTATTCTCCCTTTGTGTGTTGTTGTCGTTGATGTTGATAATGTGCGTCAACAACTGATGTTAATAATGTGTTTTAACAACTAATGTTGATAATGTGCGTCAACAACTGATGTTAATAATGTGTTTTAACTACTAATGTTGATAATGTGCGTCAACAACTGATGTTGATAATGTGCGTCAACAACTGATGCTAATAACGTGTTTTAACAGCTAATGTTGATAATGTATGTTAAAATCTGATGTTAATAACGTGTTTTAACAACTAATGTTGATAATGTGCGTCAACAACTAATGTTAATAACGTGTTTTAACAACTAATGTTAATAATGTGTTTTAACAACTAATGTTGATAATGTGCGTTAACAATTGAAGCTGATATTTTTCTCGATAATGTTTGTCAACACTTGATGACGATAATGTATATTAACACTTGATGTTGATAATGTGGTAACACATGAAATAGATATTGTATATCACAGCCACAGCTCTATTTATGGGTCTGTATGTGTTGGTATGTGACTTGTACATGTGGGTATGTGGCTGTCTATGTTTGTGCGCGTATAAGAGACGTACGGAAATGAACGAAGCGGCAAACACAAGCTGTAGATTACAGAAGGTAGAGATGTCTGATGCGTCTTGTCAGGGACCAGTGTAGTGGTGTTAGATGGTATTATACTAAATGTAAATTGTATGAGGCCAGCTGTGAAGGCTCCTGAGATAAAATGTAGTTGAGAATTGTCAGAAGGCCTTTCTTGCTACCACTATGACCTCACACTTAATTTTTTTAATGAATGTGACTACGTAAAGTGTCTAGGGTTATGATAGGTAGTGTGGTGTAATGGATTATAAATATACCCACAGATATTTAACAAGACTAATAATATTAATAAATGTTAAAATACACTGAACTAACTCACGTGTGTAAAATTTTTTGATAGAATTATATTACATTTATTTTGTTCTGCATCAATTTTTTAGGTTGACCAGAACTTAAAAGGATTTAGAAATTATGAAAAAATGCATGGAATATTATATCATAAATGCAATAGTGTACATATATATGTACTATACTAGTTAGTTTTATTAAAATGTTCTAGTAGCCATCTACTTGGGAGGATAGTTACTGTTTGTACTGTTGGGGTGGCCTCATCACACCTGTCTATATTGACTACACAGTGTCCAGAAAATGGTGGGAATCTTTATGGGGTTATTAGTAAATAAACTGCGTTGGTGAATGTCCAGCAGACCAGAGGCTCACTCATCTGGAAGTTGTAGCTCTGGTGCTGAAATCAGTTGATCCCACCTCTCCGTGCTGGCGGGCAATAATGGTGGTCTCTGTCACAAATACTGCACAGATACACTCGAGTAAAGTCACCAACTGAATAGACACTGCTTTGTTGACGACAGAAACTCGCAGCTCTGCAATCAAAGTATGGGCCATGTGTCAAAATCTATTCTCTACCCACGTCTGGACACAACAGTGACACAACAACCACATCATACAGACAGGTCAGATCTCTCTGACCAAACAGCACATTTACCATGGTGGTTTGAACACCTGCGTCCAAGGTCATGTTTTTGTGTGCAAATTGCGACACTTTTTTATTCAACACAGTCTGTCGATGATGTGAACTACACTGTCTTTTGTCATTATCTTCAATATTATCTATCCGTCTGTAAAATTAAGACCATCTTAGTTCACTGCTCAGAATAGGCCATCCGGCCAGCTAATTTTTATATTCCTAACATTAATATTAAGAAAAAATTACTTTTTAATTTTTGTAATATTCCTAACATCTGCGTTTTACCGCTCCATTCAAATCAAAAGCCTGGTATCGCAAAAGCGTCCAATAAATGACTGTGGCGTATTATATCTAAGGTCCCTTCTGTCGAGTTGCTTACTTTTTATGTCAACTTGGGAACGTGACTTTTCTCCGTTTCCCCCCCAATTGCGTCTCCTTAGCCTTTCCAGTCATATTTTTTTTTCTTTTTTTTTTTTGATCCGCCGTTCCCCTCCTGTCTAGCAAGTCAATTATTATGGAGGATGATGACCCGCGGTCTAGGCGATCATGTACATCAGCAGCCTACGCATTATGTTTTTATCCTTAAATGTTATCTTTGGAGGGATTTTACCGTTGTATCTCTGTCAATTTCACTACACATCTCCCCACTTGAAAACATGCCTATGGCAAGTTCCAAAACCAGCGATACACATAGGTAAAATTACTCCTCACGTCTGCCACTACTCTAATTTTGATCACAGGGGTGCCGACTGAGGAAATCTGCACCGACATTCAATTTGCCTGGGATATATTGGATACTAAACTGATAAGGTTGAAGCAATAAAGACCACCTCAGCAATCTTGCGTTTTCATGCTTAGCCTGAGACAAGAACACGAGAGGCTGATGGTCCGTCTCCACCACAAATGTCCTACCATACAGATAGATTTGAAACTTCTTTATTGCCCAGATTAATGCTAAACATTCTTTTTCGCTTGTGGAGTATCCTTGTTCCGCCTTATTCAATTTGCGGCTTGCATAAGCGACTGGTTTCAGTTCCCCATCAGGTGAAGATGATCTTTGCAACAAAGCCCCTCCGAGTCCTACATTACTTGCATCGGTTCTTAAGACAAAGTCCTGTGTCAAATCAGGCAGTTTGAGAATAGGCTTGCTAGTGAGTTTTTCCTTTAACTCTTGGAACGCTAGTTCACATTGTGCAGTCCAAATAATTTTATCTGGAAGTCCCTTGCGAGTCAGATCAGTCAGAGGAGCACAAATAGCGTTAAAATTTTTGATGTATTTCTGATAAAATCCGCATAACGACACGAATGATCGCACGTCCTTTTTTGTTTGCGGCCTAGGTGCTCTCTGCAGTTTTTCCAAGTTCTTAGGATCAGGGGTCATATTACCCTGATATACAGTGTGTCCCAAGAATTCCAACTCTTTGCATCCAATACAACATTTTGTTGGCCTAGCAGTTAAGTTCGCCTCCCGAAGTCTATCAAACAACATCTCCAGAGCTTCAATGTGTTCTTCAAATGTCTCTGTGGCGACGAGAATATCATCCATGAAATTCGTGATACATGGGTTATTCAGGGGATCCAACAATTTGCGCATCATCCTTGAAAACACACTCGGAGCATTTTTCAGTCCGAATGGTAGCATATTGAATTCATAATGTCCATCCGAAGTGCTAAAAGCCAAATAAGGTCTCACTTCAGGCTTCACTGGGATCTGGTAATAGCCTTTACTAAGATCCACCTTTGAAAAGTATTTTGCCTTGTTCAGTCTGGCAAATAACTGTTTTGTGTCTGGTAATGGATCCACTTGTCCTTCTGTGACAGCATTCAGTTTCCTGTAATCTATGCACAGTCTGTGTTCCCCAGACGGTTTTCTCAACAAAACGACACTAGAACTAAAAGATGATTCACTGTGCGAAATAATCCCCTCCTTCAACAAATACTCTATTTCTTCCTTCAATGCCTTCTCCTTCGCGAACGGAATAGAATAGGCTCTCATACAGATTGGGTTTGAGTCTACCAGTTTCATGTCATACTGTAGCAAATTTGTATGGCCTGGTTTATCTGTTAATACATCTGTATGTTCCTCCAGAACCTTTTGAACTCTCTCCCTCTGGTTTTTAGTCAGGTGCTTACTGACTTTTACCTGTGCTGCTGTTTCACAAGGATGTAATGGGTATTCATGTGAGGTGAGTGGTTCTTTTTGCATCTGGGTTGCAATAGCCAAGGTCAATAAGGGGGTGCTTTCCTGGAGTGGTCTGTCCAGATACTTCTTTAACAGGTTTACATGATAAACTTTTTCCTTCCCCTTTTTGTCAATTTTATAGTTTGTTCTAGACACCTTCTCTAGAACCGTATATGGACCTTGCCAACCAATTTGTAATTTATTCTGGCTTCCGGGTAGTAGAAGCAGCACCTTCTCTCCGACTGCCAGTTCCCTGTCCTTTGCCTTCCTATTAAAATATGCTGCATGTTTCTTCCTGGCTTGTTTCAAATTATCATTTGCCAGTTTCCATCCAGCTTTCAAACGAGTGGTCAGTTCGTTCACATATTGATACGATGAGGTAACAGTCTCTTCCGCCTTCTCATCTGTCCAGGTCCTTAATAGAGCTTCTAATGGACCTTTTATTGGCCTCCCAAATAGCAGAGTTGCGGGAGCCATCCCGGTTGAACTATGTGGTACCTCCCGGTACGCAAACAATGCGGCGGGCAGGAATTGATCCCACAGATCCGGTTTTTCGTGTGCCAGCTTTCTCAGGATAGAAATGAGAGTCCCGTTGAACCTCTCTACCTGGCCGTTCCCTTGTGGATGGTACGGACTACAATGAAAGTGTCTGGCTTGAAATAGCTTAAAAACTTCTTCCGTTAGTTTCCCCTTGAACTGAGAACCATTATCCGTCAAGATTTGATGCGGGAATCCTAATCGGGTAAATATTGTAAGTAGTGCCTCTGCTACATGTTTTGAATCAATTGATGGCAGGGCTACCGCCTCTCCCCACATAGAACAAGTGTCCACCAGAGTAAGGATGTAACTGTTCCTCCTCTTGGTCCGAGTGAGAGGTCCTACAATATCCACTGCAACCCTCTCAAAAGGTGTTCCCACTATGGGCATTTCCCCTAGAGTTGCAGGAGCAGTCCAGTGCTTTGGAGCTACCCTTTGACATTCTGGGCAGGATTTGACATATCTTTTTATATCCTCCGTTATCCCTGGCCAGAAGTAATGACAAGCTATACGCTGTCCTGTGGCGCTGATCCCCATGTGACCACTGAAGGGAATCGCATGCCCGAGTTCCATCACTTTATCTCTATATGAAGTGGGAAGAACCAGCTGGTTGTGACCATTTGTTCCAGTTCCGGCCTTCCTGTATAAGAGTTTGTTCTTCATGAAATATTCCCCCTTGCTCGGAGGTGTGTGGCATTTGGGCAATTTTTTAAAACAGGGCTTGAGTGTCCTATCCTCAGCCTGCGCCTTCCTCATCTCCTCTGGATGAGCATTTATAGGTTCACCTTCTTCCTCCTTCTTCTGTGACCTGGTCTGCACTGTCGCCATGATCACAGGTTTCTCGGGATTCCCCAAGAAGACGTATCTACACCCCAATATCAGAGGGTAGATTGGTTCATCTATCACTGCTGCTCTGATTTCTCCTTCCACATAGCGAGTTTTCACCGTTATCCTTGCGATGGGAAGTGTCATGAGTGGTATGTCCTTAGTCGCCCCTTGTATTTCCACTGTTTCTGTGGTATACTGACTTGGGTCCACTAGGCTAGACTTCACAACTGAATCATAATCCAAACCTGTATCATAAAGGCACCTTATGGTGACCCCATTACAAATAACATCCTCACAAACTGGGGGGTGATAAGGTTCCTGTTGTCCCTTAGGATTAACCTTTAATCTTTGCGTCCCCGACTTCATTGCAGCAATGTTTGAAGGTTTCCTTCTACAAAATTCGGTGTTATGGTTATCCTTCTTGCACCATTTACACCATCTTTTTCCTTGGTTCAACGGTTTTCTTTCATTGAACTTTTGGTCATTGAACTGTGAGTTTCTGTCGCGATAGTCATTTCTTGGCCGCTCAAAGTTTGTCCTACCTTTATTTCCCTGCTCTCTATTATCAAATTTATTAAATTGCTGTGGAGCTTTAAAATTGTCTATGTGCTTCTTTTTAGCACCACTTACCTCTGCCTGGGCTGCCTGATACCTCTCAGCAACATTTAAAATTTCCCCCAACTTCTCTGCACCTTGTTCCATGAGAAATTTTCTCATGTCTGGAGCCATGGACTCTCTCAATTGCTCAATCATGATCATTTCTTTAAGATCTTGGGTCTTCCCCAGAGCCGTCCATTTCTCCAAATAGGTTTCTAGTCTAGCAGAGAATTGGTGGTATGTCTCCCCAGACAACAGTTTGGCATTTCTAAATTTCTTACGATAAAATTCACCATTCTTCTCGTACCTTAATAACAAAGCCTGCTTTAACATGTCATAATTGTCTTGGTCTTCCCTGTTCATTTTGGCAAATACTTCATAAGAAGTACCTCTCAATCCCTGTGATAGCTTTAAACTCCACCTCTCTCTCTCTAACCCATATGTAGTAGCTAATAACTCAAAACGTCCTAGGTACCCCTCTATGTCATCGTCTTTTTCAACAAAATGGTCTAAATGAAACCCCATAGCTGAGTTTGAGGCTCCCAGACTGGGCGTAGCATCTGAGGCAAAAGGGCTGGCACCATTTTCAGGAGCCTGGCCTTGTAATTCCAGCTCCCTTAGTCGTAATTCGTGCTCCCTTTGCAACCTTCTATCTTCTGCCTCCCTTTCGGCAGTCAACCTTTTTACTTCTGCCTCCCTTTGCTGTCGTTTTTCTTCTGCCTCCCTTTGCTGTCGTTTTTCTTCTGCCTCAATCTGCAGCCTCTTAATTTCTCTATCAGCCTCTAACCTCTTCTCTTCAGCTAACCTCCTTTCTTCCCGTTCAATATATTTATCACATTCAGCCGTTACGTATTGAATTAAAATTTGACCATCCATTCCCATCTCCTTCGCGGTGAGCACAGCAGCTGATCTAAATTTTGCCAGCTCCGCCATACTTTTTAGACAATATAATAATATACAAGCTAAATCTCTAACCAGTAAATACACTAAGTACTTCTTATGACTATAGTCTAACTAATTCTAACTAACCAGTTAACTAATTAATTATTACTGGCTGTGAAGATTCACCAACTTTTATCTGCAGGGACACTTTTAATTTTAAAGGAAATTTTACAATTTATTTCCCTACTTTTATTTCTCCCACCAGGAGATCCTAATATTACTGTTGGGCTAATTATCCCTGGACAAGACCCCAATTTATGTAGTGGTGTTAGATGGTATTATACTAAATGTAAATTGTATGAGGCCAGCTGTGAAGGCTCCTGAGATAAAATGTAGTTGAGAATTGTCAGAAGGCCTTTCTTGCTACCACTACGACCTCACACTTAATTTTTTTTAATGAATGTGGCTACGTAAAGTGTCTAGGGTTATGATATGTAGTGTGGTGTAATGGATTATAAATATACCCACAGATATTAACAAGACTAATAATATTAATAAATGTTAAAATACACTGAACTAACTCACGTGTGTAAAATTTTTTGATAGAATTATATTACATTTATTTTGTTCTGGATCAATTTTTTAGGTTGACCAGAACTTAAAAGGATTTAGAAATTATGAAAAAATGCATGGAATATTATATCATAAATGCAATAGTGTACATATATATGTACTATACTAGTTAGTTTTATTAAAATGTTCTAGTAGCCATCTACTTGGGAGGATAGTTACTGTTTGTACTGTTGGGGTGGCCTCATCACACCTGTCTATATTGACTACACAGTGTCCAGAAAATGGTGGGAATCTTTATGGGGTTATTAGTAAATAAACTGCGTTGGTGAATGTCCAGCAGACCAGAGGCTCACTCATCTGGAAGTTGTCGCTCTGGTGCTGAAATCAGGTGGTCCCACCTCTCCGTGCTGGCGGGCAATAATGGTGGTCTCTGTCACAAATACTGCACAGATACACTCGAGTAAAGTCACCAACTGAATAGACACTGCTTTGTTGACGACAGAAACTCGCAGCTCTGCAATCAAAGTATGGGCCATGTGTCAAAATCTATTCTCTACCCACGTCTGGACACAACAGTGACACAACAACCACATCATACAGACAGGTCAGATCTCTCTGACCAAACAGCACATTTACCATGGTGGTTTGAACACCTGCGTCCAAGGTCATGTTTTTGTGTGCAAATTGCGACACTTTTTTATTCAACACAGTCTGTCGATGATGTGAACTACACTGTCTTTTGTCATTATCTTCAATATTATCTATCCGTTTGTAAAATTAAGACCATCTTAGTTCACTGCTCAGAATAGGCCATCCGGCCAGCTAATTTTTATATTCCTAACATTAATATTAAGAAAAAATTACTTTTTAATTTTTGTAATATTCCTAACATCTGCGTTTTACCGCTCCATTCAAATCAAAAGCCTGGTATCGCAAAAGCGTCCAATAAATGACTGTGGCGTATTATATCTAAGGTCCCTTCTGTCGAGTTGCTTACTTTTTATGTCAACTTGGGAACGTGACTTTTCTCCGTTTCCCCCCCAATTGCGTCTCCTTAGCCTTTCCAGTCATATTTTTTTTTCTTTTTTTTTTTTTGATCCGCCGTTCCCCTCCTGTCTAGCAAGTCAATTATTATGGAGGATGATGACCCGCGGTCTAGGCGATCATGTACATCAGCAGCCTACGCATTATGTTTTTATCCTTAAATGTTATCTTTGGAGGGATTTTACCGTTGTATCTCTGTCAATTTCACTACAACCAGACAACCAGTTTTACCTGACACGTCTTCTGCTGAAACATACACAGGGAGTCGGGGTGTGGCAAAGAGAGCCCAGTGAACCTTGGTTACATATGACGTCAATAAAGAATCAACAGCACCCACTATAGGCATTTCTGTAGAGCAATAGTTGTAGTCGTATGCTCTAGAGCCCCTTGATGTATAGAGAGTTACGCGAACTATGTCAGAATCGAAAACTAGGCTGAACGACCTAGACGCCATTTTCGGCTGGACAATACCAGGGCTAGTAGCGAGAATAAGCATCGAGTAAGATTTTTTTTTTTTTTTATAATTAATGAAGAAAAATATCCCGTTCAACCACTGATGGGTTATAATTAGGATATATATTGTTTTCACTTCCAAATAATATGAACAACTGCCGATATGAGAAAGTGGCATCACATTTGTCAAATCGTTGTAAATATGGACAATCACAATTATGCTAATACGTTAAATAAAAAAAAACAAAAACAAAACAACAACAAAAAACAAAATAAAGAAGAAACTCTGAACAAGAATAACATTAAATTGGAGGGGTGTAAAGGCCTGGTGGCTCCAGTTATATAACTGACTTTAACATATATTTAATTGACTTTCATCTGTTAAAAGTCATATGCATTGTAAGAACAGCATCAGACCTTCACCTTCTCAGCCACTATATATAAACTTTTGTTTGTGTTAAATATTGTTTGACTATTATGCAGTTCCCTAGGTCTGTCTATTCTTAATACTTCTTCTATATTTATAAGATTACATATATATATATATTTACTTATTTATAAATATATTATAAATTAATATATATATATATTTATATATTTATATATATTTATATAGTTATATAATTTATATAATTTTAAATTATATAATATAAATTATATAATTTTATAATTATATAATTTTAATATATATAAAATTATATAATAAAAATTATATAATATAATAAAATTTTAATATTCTTATTATTTTATTAATATTTATGAATTATAATAACATAATAATAAAATTATATAATAAAATTATAATAAAATCTCCGGTCCAAAATATGTAATTAGATTTTGTTAAAACTACCTGTACATTGTCACATTTTTAATGAAAACAAAAACTGGTATGATCATCTGGATCTAGTCAAAACTGTCAGTGTCTACAACAGTCATTCACCAGTTTCCACATTTCAAACTAGGTAAATAGTTCAATTCGAAGGGAGTATGTTTTGCTAAGTGTTGCAATTCTAACGGAATATTTGTTGCCAAATAGTGGAATTCTGACGGAATATAAAATTTAACAGAGTATGTGTTAAAAATTCACGCTACTGATTCTATTCAACAAACCGGTAAGTAAACTAGTTTTCTTCTTTTTGTTTTGTTAGTTGAAATACAAATAATAGTACAAATATGTGCTACTGTATTTGTATCTAATTTTATTTCAAATTATTAGTTAACCTAAACGAAAATGCAAATTGGGTCTGAAACTCGCGATTGGGTCCATGTTCCTGCAATACGGGTACAGCCGAAAATGGCGGCAAATTTTAGTTCGCGTAAGTCTCTATACATCAAGGGGCTCTAGTATGCTCGACAGGGAACGAAACAAATAATGATAAAATATATTTATGTATGAATGTTTTTATAGATGTAAGTGAGTATTGGGTGTGTGTGTAGAGCTGAGACGAGCAGACGATGACATGTTTACCTGATCTTCTTCCAGAAATAGCCAAGAATATGCTCATGATGAAAGTCAACTCCAGACCTGGTGAGTCATATCTTGTCATCACGTGATCTATCAATGTCCATGGACTGTCACGTGATCTATCAATGTTCCTGTACTGTCACGTTATCTATCAATGCCCCTGCACTATCACGTGATCTATTAAAACCCTAAACTGTCACGTGATCTATTAATGTTCCCCTGTACTGCCGCTTGATCTATCAATGTTCCTATATTATTACTTGTCTTCATGTGATTTATCAAATCCCTGTAAAGCCGCGTGATCTATCATTGTCCATGTGTACGTGATGGTGCGTACGTGTGTGGGTGTGATTGCGAGTGTATTTATATGATTGTGCGTGTATGAGTCTGGTTTGCGTGTGTGTGTGTGACTGCGCATTTGTGTGCATAACTGTGCACGTATATCTGTATTTGTACGTGTTTGTACGAGAATGTGTGACAGTGCGTGTTTGTGATTGTGCATGTATGTGTGTCGCGGGTTGTCTTCCCTGCTCTGCAGTAGTGGTCCGATAATGGCCAAATGTTTAGTAAAAGGTATGACTTTTTACAAAGGTAGAAACCTTCGCTACAAGTATAACAACTGAGTCATCTAGGTTTGTTATAAACTTTGTATTCTCCGCCTCCTTCTGTGAGAAATACATGTTTTGACTCGTATTTTGTGAGCCCTCAGCTACAGATGATTCAGCAAAATATTAATTCAGTATCTCTCTCTCTCTCTCTCTCTCTCTCTCTCTCTCTCTCTCTCTATATATATATATATATATATATATATATATATATATATATATATATATATATATATATATATATATATATTATATATATATATATTAGTATATATATATATATAATATATATATATATATTATATTATATATATATATATATATATATATATATATACGAGGGACGGTCAAAAAGTAATGCCTCGTAATTTTTAATTTCATTCAATAGGCAAGAAAACAGATACAATTCACATTGAAATGTAGCCCCAAGTCTGAACTTCAAAAATTTATTTCTCAATGTAGTCTCCGTTATTTGTTACAGTTTTTGTCCATCTTCTCACAAGGGCATGTATCCCCGCACGGTAAAAATTTGTGTCCTTTTTCCTAAACCACTGGCGTACGGCGCGTTTAAGGGTCTCGGTGTCCTCAAAGTGATGTCCGCGAAGATCTTCTTTCAGTGGTCCAAACAGATGAAAGTCAGAAGGGGCAAGATCGGGACTGTAAGGGGGATGTGGTAATAATGTCCAGCCAAATTCTGCAATCGCATCAATGGTGCATTTAGCGGTGTGTGGCGTGGCATTATCGTGCAACAGTAGTGCAGTTCTCTGATCTTTTAATGGGTAAAGTCGCCGAAGACGACCTCTAAGCTTCTTCAAAGTTTCAATGTAACGGTCTGCATTCACCGTGTTTCCCTGTTCCAAGAAGTCGAGAAGAATCACACCCTTCTCATCCCAAAACACGGAGGCCATAACTTTCCCTACAGATGGTGAACTTTTGAACTTCTTTCTTGTCGGCGATGTTGTCTGTCTGTCAAATTTCTGGGTACCCACCATGCACAAACTTTTGAATAACCCAGGTCTTTCATGATGTTCTGGACACTGCCTTTACTAATGGACAACATGGAAGAAAGTTTATCCAGTTTTACCCTACGGTCACCACGAATGATGCCATCAACTCGATGAATGTTGTGTGGAGTCACTGCGGTAGACGGACGGCCAGTCCGCTTTGCGTCAGCCATTGAGGACTGACTTACTTCAGCTTCGTCACAACGATGTACGCAACGTCGGACAGTGCTAACATCCGCTGTTGAATCTCCATAAACATTCTTCAAACGTTCGTGGATGAGAAATGGGGTCTCGCCTTCAGCATTGAGGAATTCTATGACATAATGTTGTTTTAACCGAACGTCTTTGGCAGCCATTTTTAAACTGTTACAGTGGTGCCACCTGTTACTGAAGCAGGTTGGTAATGCTATACACTGCAGAAGAGTGTTTGAGGAATCCTGCTAAATTTACAAATTGCACACCGATGCAGTATTTACATACATAAAAAATAGGAGGCATTACATTTTGACCTTCCCTCGTATATATATATATATATATATATATATATATATATATATATATATATATATTATATATATATATATATAATATTATATATATATATATATATATATATATATATATATATATATATATATATATATATAATATATATATATATATATATATATATATATATTTTTTTTTTTTTTTTTTTTAAAGAAAACAAATGAGTTGTTTGATTGCAGATATGAAATTCACTCAATCCATTGATAGACCAACTATGGATTTATATTTACATAGATAACAAGAGATTTATTTGCGAAATATTGGATCAACGGGGTTTAAATGAATAACATTGATTTGTCAAGAAAAGTTCATGGGTTGTGTATCTTCTTTGGAAAATAGTATTTTTGGTGGAGGTTTCACTAAGATAGTCTGTAAACTGTGCCAGTAATTGGCACTTATATGGCAATGTGTTGACAGTGAGTTCTGGTTCAGTCACTGCTGGGTCCCAGTGAAGTTTTGACTAGTCCTTCTCAAGTTAGGAGTTGAGGGGCGTGGTAGCAGCACGTTACAGGAGTAACCGCCTCAGATTTAGCCTGTTCGAGTGTCCTCTAGACTCATCTGTTCAAGATGGTGTACAGCGTAAAATTCAAGAACTATTACCAAATATTGAGAGATATGCAAATAATTCCTCTCGTAAATATCATGACCACATATGGTATTGCAATAAGTGTTATTAACATCACCAAGTCCTGTTATGCAATATCGCCTGTCCCAATATTTCAAGATTGTTAGGAGACCTTTGCGGGAAATCATTACGTAATATGTCTGGTGTCCAGATTGTTACAATCAAGTTAACCTTGGAAGATGCATTTTTTGCAAATCATGCCCACCTGTTATCTTTAATTCGCCGTATTCACCCAGTCTTATGGGAAATACTTGCGCAATCTAAATGTTGTATCCCAACCCTTAATTGCTGACAATACTACTCCCAGACTATCGTCTTGAGTTGATCTAACAAACATCCCAGCCTTGACGGAAGCAATACTAACTTCTATCAATAGCCTGTCTGTCTAAACAATACAGCGTGCGTCAAACGGCCGACCATAATAATAATAATAATAGCCCCTTCAGTCATAACTGACTATGGGAATGCGCCCCTGAGGTGACAGCCCTCAGCTGCTTATTTTCCTGGTGCTCTTTTCGACGTTTTCTCCTCACCTCTGCTTCTTGTGTGAGCCTCTCTTCGCCCAATCTGAGGTGGCGCCGTAAATAGCATCGCCACTTAGTGCGATCGGCAGCTTCATCCTTCCATGTTGCTGGATCCATGTCCAGTGCCCTCATATCTCTCTTGCGCACATCTTTGAACCTCAGCTGTGGTCGCCCAACTGTTCTCTTGCCATCTGCTAATTGTCCGTAGAAGATATCTTTTGGGATGCGACCATCTTCCATGCGGCGAACATGGCCAAGCCAGCGAAGTCTGCGCTGTCTAAGCAGCGTATACATACTTTGAAAGCCAGCACGTGACAACACCTCGACATTTGTCACTTTATCTTTCCACGAGATGCCGAGGATGCGGCGTAGACACCGCAAATGGAAGGTATTGAGCTTCTTTCTTGCTTAGCATAGGTCGTCCAGGTCTCGCTGCCATATAGGAGTGTGCTGGTGACGCAGGCATTATATACCGCAGCTTTGGTCTTCATTGTGAGTTTTAGAGTTTCCCCAAACACGCGATGTGAGGCGGGCAAAGGTAGCTGCAGCTTTGCCAATGCGGCTGTCGATTTCTGTATCCAGTGAGAGTTTGTCATTGATGGTAGACCCTAGGTATGTGAAGTGGTGCACCACTGCCAATTCATAGTTATCGATAGTGATAACTGGTGCAGCACCCACATCCTGACTCAGCACATTCGTTTTCTTTAGACTTATTGTGAGGCCAAAGTCCTTGCATGCTTTAGTGAAGCGATTCATCAAGCTCTGAAGCTCCTGTTGGCTTTGAGTGACGACTGCAGCATCATCAGCGAACAACAAGTCTCTTATAGTGACCCTTCTGATTTTTGTTTTTGCCTTCAGCCTTGAAAGATTAAACAGACGGCCATCTGACCTAGTGTGAAGGCATATTCCTTCAGTTGCATCTCTGAATGCATGTTTCAAGAGTAAGGCAAAGAAAATTCCGAAGAGGGTCGGAGCCAGAACACAGCCGACCAAATGTTGACTTAATCTTATTGTTCAATATGCCTAGTCGTTGTCTGTCCACTATCAAAGGATAACATGTCATGTGCGTTCAAGCCTAAAACGTTTCGGTGTGTCGATTTGTGCCCTACCGAGGATAAGATAATATCGGTAGATGGAGGCGTAAAAGTAAGATAATGACCGGATGAAGAGATAAAAGAAATAATCGAAAGAATACTGACCGAGAGGAGTGTAGAAAGAAAAATTGGATAAACGAATAGGACGTTTTTAGTCACAATGTCTGATTGTGTGTGTGTGTGGTTGTGCGTGTATGTAACTTATCGTGCATGCCCGTGAGTGTGTGATTGTGCGTGCATATGTGTGTGATTGTGCGTGTACGTGTGTGATACCTTATTTTAACTATGCAATTGCTTAATTGTGTGTATATATATATATATATATATATATATATATATATATATATATATATATATATATATATATATATATATATATATATATATATATATATATATATTCATCCTGGTTTTTATTGATCATCCACTCACAGGCAGAATACCCACAGCGAAAGAAATGGAGCTGATGTGTAAGTATTGACAGATCAGCGGACAGACTCGCGAACTCATTGACGCTGAGTCATGACGTACGACAGAGACATTGACAGGCAGACAAATCAACATGGCAGGATCGGAGTTCGCTTCAATCCATAAATACGAATCAGGTGTTTGTCTATAGAAGTAGTACAGATAATTCTCCAGTGTAACCATTTTATACAGCGCATTCTGGAACACGTTGAGGAAATTATGGACCTTCAGTAAACAAACAGGAGATCCAATAAGGCATCAGTGGTGGGGCTTTACAGAAACGTGTTAATAATAACAAGGACAGCTAAATAGACAAATGAAGATTGACATGAATGAGATGGCAGCGCAAGGAAGCTTGCTATTCATATCAGAACGTAGATATCCATGTTTGTCAGCCATGTTATAAGAGATGACAGTTGTGACACATGTGACATTAGGAGAACAATGAAGGGAAAAAGATGACAGAGAACAACAAATAGATAATTTATTGGACAGCTTAACGCTATGCCGTGGACAATTGCCGTCACACCTATAAATAGCGTCAGGGACCGGAAGTTGTGGAAGAGGTAGCATACACAATGACAGACAGGCGGAGCTTTGACAGATGAACAGAAACAACTTTGACAGATGAACAGAAACAACTTTGACAGATGAACAGAAACAACTTTGACAGATGAACAGAAACAGGAATAGACAAATAGAATAGTTGACAGCTAGACAGATTGGAGATTATGTAGACATTGAAGACGTTTCTTAGGTTCAAACAAAATTATACATTATATATATGTCAGACCCTTTCATGATTGCTCAATTCACTGCGACCTTCGAGAAAGTGCTCAGTAGCCCTCAGCATGGTGATACTATTACAGAGAACTGGGAGCATCTACGGAACACCATTCAAAGTACTGCACTTGCCACCTTTGGTAAGAAAACAGCAAAGTTAAATGACTGGTTTGATGCTTCATCAGATGTGATGGCACCTGTCATTGAAGCTAAGCGCAGTGCTATGAATGAATACAAACGTTCACCGAGTGCCAGAACCCTACAGATCCTGAGGGCTACGAGAAGCAAAGTTCAACAAACTGCTCGACGCTGTGCAAATGACTACTGGCTCCAACTCAGTGAGAGCATCCAGATCGCAGCGCAAACAGGCAACATTAGACAAATGTATGACGGTATAAAGAAAGCACTTGGCCCCCATAAAAGTAAGACGGCACCGCTAAAAACCATATTACATCCCCTGCATAGGATGCTGTGCCAGTGCTGGGAAGAGACAACTATTCCTCAAGACATGCGAGATGCCAAGATTGTAACACTGTATAAAAATAAAGGAGACAGAAGTGATTGCAATAACTACAGAGGCATCTCTCTTCTTAGTATTGTTGGTAAGGTTTTTGCCAAAGTCATCTTAATGCGACTACACAAGTTAGCTGAGCGCATATATCCAGAGTCACAGTGTGGATTCCGAGCTGGCAGATCAACAACAGACATGATCTTCTCTCTCCGCCAGCTTCAGGAAAAATCAAGAGAGCAGAAAAGACCATTATATATCGCCTTTATAGACCTCACAAAAGCATTCGACCTGGTTAGTAGGGATGGACTCTTTAAAATCCTCCTGAAAATAGGCTGCCCTTCTAAAATGCTGGAAATGATAAAGTCATTCCATGACGGCATAAAGGGAACAGTCCAATATGCTGGAAGCACGTCACAGCAATTTGATATACGAAGTGGTGTTAAACAAGGCTGTGTTCTGGCTCCGACCCTCTTCGGAATCTTCTTTGCCTTACTCTTGAAACATGCATTCAGAGATGCAACTGAAGGAATATGCCTTCACACTAGGTCAGATGGCCGTCTGTTTAATCTTTCAAGGCTGAAGGCAAAAACAAAAATCAGAAGGGTCACTATAAGAGACTTGTTGTTCGCTGATGATGCTGCAGTCGTCACTCAAAGCCAACAGGAGCTTCAGAGCTTGATGAATCGCTTCACTAAAGCATGCAAGGACTTTGGCCTCACAATAAGTCTAAAGAAAACGAATGTGCTGAGTCAGGATGTGGGTGCTGCACCAGTTATCACTATCGATAACTATGAATTGGCAGTGGTGCACCACTTCACATACCTAGGGTCTACCATCAATGACAAACTCTCACTGGATACAGAAATCGACAGTCGCATTGGCAAAGCTGCAGCTACCTTTGCCCGCCTCACATCGCGTGTTTGGGGAAACTCCAAACTCACAATGAAGACCAAAGCTGCGGTATATAATGCCTGCGTCACCAGCACACTCCTATATGGCAGCGAGACCTGGACGACCTATGCTAAGCAAGAAAGAAGGCTCAATACCTTCCATTTGCGGTGTCTACGCCGCATCCTCGGCATCTCGTGGAAAGATAAAGTGACGAATGTCGAGGTGTTGTCACGTGCTGGCCTTCAAAGTATGTATACGCTTCTTAGACAGCGCAGACTTCGCTGGCTTGGCCATGTTCGCCGCATGGATGATGGTCGCATCCCAAAAGATATCTTCTACGGACAATTAGCAGATGGCAAGAGAACAGTTGGGCGACCACAGCTGAGGTTCAAAGATGTGTGCAAGAGAGATATGAGGGCACTGGACATGGATCCAGCAACATGGGAGGATGAAGCTGCCGATCGCACTAAGTGGCGATGCTATTTACGGCGCCACCTCAGATTGGGTGAAGAGAGGCTCACACAAGAAGCAGAGGTGAGGAGAAAACGTCGAAAGGAGCGCCAGGAAAATAAGCAGCTGAGGGCTGTCACCTCAGGGGCGCATTCCCATAGTCAGTTATGACTGAAGGGGCTATTATTATACATAGAGATACAAACAGAATGGTACACAGAGCTTGATGAATAGAGACAGAATGATATAAGTATAGATGGACAGAAGGATACACAGATATGCAGACATAATGCTACACATATTCAGAATGAAACTAAGATGTACAGACACAATTCATATGCTTGAAGAACTTAAAATTCTAGACTGCTTCCAGAAACATCTTAAACTGTATATACTTGTAATTAATTCTAATTAATTTCTGCAATTAGCAATCTTGACATTACACGTGCATTAAATATAATGTCAAACAAATATGGGATGTTGAAACTTGTTAAAGTTAATGTCTGTTTGGTAAAAGTGGAGACAGGAATACGTCATTGGCAGTGTCAATGGTCATGGTCGTTCTTGGGCGGGGGAAATCGGCTTCACAAACTACATTCGATGGTCATTAATAGGCGCTTGCTCAAAATAAAAGGATTAAAATGAGAGGATCGTCAATGTTGAACTGATGGAAGAACCAGGAAAATAACGAGTAGAACAAGATAGGAAACAATGATGAGGGCTTGGAACAAGGTACCGAGGAAACCAACTGATAGCTTTACAAGACGGTTCTTTTTCCGGAATCCCTTTGAAGCACAGAAATAGTCCCATACAAACATGCAGACGACAACTGGAGACAAACATAAGGATATTACAGACACGGTCATAACTTGAACCGATGACGCGAGATAAGCTTGATTGACGAGATCTGATGGTGACCTATGTTCCTTGGAGAAGGGAAAAAAAACGTTATTCCTGGAATGATTGCTTGAGAAACGAACGTGGCTCCGACAACAACGCTGGTTTAGTGAGCTAGAAGAGATTACCCACAGACATTCTGTTGCCAACCTCTGGAATATCTAACTGATTTCTAACAACTGATGTTGTTAACGATCTACATTATAAACATTTGTTTTTCTTTTTGCAGCGTATCTAGGCGACCCCAAGGAGCAAGGACCTAACAACCCTTTCGCTTTGGGTAAGGTTTATTTTTCTTCAGAAATCTGGAAACTCCTGAAGAAATAAATTAGAACCAAAGTATCAGCATATAAGTTTTACAGGTCGTCAGAAATAAGATTTTCATTTATTATAAAACTTTCTTGAAATTTAATTATTACAGTTAATTCCATAGATATAGTCTCTCCATGTTCTGTCGATTCTGAAAGTCTGAACTTCTTAACGGTAAAACTTGTGACATCAGTGTGTCTGTGTTAGTGAAATTATCACTTCATGTACATTTGTCCGTCAGTTTAGGTGAGCAAAACAAAAATGTCATGATCACACGTGACATCGCGAGCTGCACGTAGTACAAACTGTGACGGTGGGTCATTGTTATTTTTTACCAGAATCGACGTCATTGCACTCCGGGCAAACCCAAAAGCGCTCAGTCTCCCTCAGCAAATGTCGAAGGGTATGAATGCTAATTGTTTCTGTTGCTTGTTGGTTGTATAAACGCCGGTTACATCCTCCCATTCTTCCATCTCTGCTGGTCTTACGTTTGACGTCAAATTTCAGCAATCTTAGCACTGATGAGTCATCGATTGCAGTGCCTTTCTCTAACAGTCTAACGCGTAAATTACCCTCAGTCTCTCTCCCTTTTCCATATCCAGTGCACCTTCTGTGGGTGCTCTTAAAGCTAGTCTGTCAGCTCTTTCATTGCCGCGTACCCCTGCATGACTAGCACAGTAGGTCCACACCAGTTCCTGAAGATTCGAGGCTTCTATGCAGGTTTTCCATTCACGCCGGAGTCATCCAGTATGGATCTTCCGAAGCATGGATTGTGAGTCTGATACAATAACTGCCCTTTTAATGAAGTTTCAGACAGCCACCATAAGGCTGCAGTAGCTGACTCTACCTCCATTCTCATGCTGGAGGTTGTTATATCACGTAAGCCCCGCTATGTTCAGCGACGATTAGCCCTTTATTCTAGTAGAAAATCCCCACCCTGACTTCTCATCACGGATTACGGACCCATCAGTGTACACAATGGCAACACCATCCTCAGCATGATCATTTATCAGTTGATCAATTTCCAGCTCTGCTCTCCCACTGGTCCAAGTTCTGCACTCTCTATCAAGGTTGATGATGACTTGCTGGTATTTCATCCAATTATCACCTGATTTACTCCACTCTTCTCCCTTGAATATATTTTAAACTATGGTCACCTGTCTAATATTCTCCCCTGCCTGCACCATCCATGACAACCCCCTCTTTACTCTTGCTACTTTGATGTCAGCTACGTTCTCATGCAGGGGATGCCTTTTGCCTGTGGTTACTCGCATAAAAGCTTTTGCCTGGGTCATCGCATATCTGGATCTAATTGACAACAGTATCCAAGCCTGTGGCGCATCGTCACAATAGGGTATCCCTTCATTTTGAATGTTACTTCACATTGTGTTACTGACAGCGTGAGTATTCCCAGTCCATTCTCGATTACCAATATGACTAGCTGATGATATAGGAGAAATAGTAATCTCTGCTTCGGGTGCGCTGCAACCATTGTTTTTAGGGCTGCCAGACCCCTCCTGCACTTCTGTATGATGTGACCAACATGATGCTTATACGATAGTCCGCGATCAAAAGTTACTCCAAGGTGTTTCAGCTTGTCTTGCCTTTCAATTTTCTGTCCACTGAGAGTAATATCTGGAAGGTTTGCTTTCACTATAGAGTTGTGCAAGGAGCACCACATCACGTAGATCTTTTTGGGATTGACTTTAGAGCCACTTTCCTCGCGCCAATTAAACACCTCATGTAATGTCCCATGTATGCTATTAACCATTTCTTGTCGGTCAGATCCATTCCTGTAAACAAGTCTGTCATTTGCAAAAGTCAGTGTTTGTCCCAACCCAGTTGGCTGAATGATGGTTACTTTTGCTGTATAGATGTTAAACTGCACCGGTGATAGTGGAGAACCCTGGGGTAGTCCCTCGCAAATGTGCATTGATTCTGATGTCCATGTTGCCAAGCAATATGCCACTGATGTCTCAGTTAAGGCAGCTGCTATTCATCTTGTTAGCCAAGGGTTTACACCGCAAGCTATTACATAGTTCACTAAGGTTTCAAAGTTCATCTGTTATAAGCATTCACTAGGTCAGTTGCTACAGCAACCGTTTCTCGTTACCCCTCGTACTCATCATGAGCAAAGGTTCCAGCATTACCCTGTGTTACTTTCATGGGCCTATAGCTTCCCAGAGTATCAGGGAGGATTTGTGCATTTTCGAGGTGGTTCATTATTTTTCTCACTACGATTCTTTTTAGTAATTTAGCGTAGACATTCTGCAGTGTGATAAATCTATAGCTGTGGGTTCCATGGCTAACCTGGCTTTGAAAACCGGGAGTGGGTTGAACTCCACCAGCTAACAAACTGCTCATGACGGACCATCTGGAGGGGGGAAAGACAACTTTGAGATTCTTGTAACAAAAGTCTAATTAATTCAGATATTACTCATCTCTGAGTTTGCCATTTTTGTATACATCTATATCTAGGATATGCAACGACTATTAAAAAAGAAAGAACATTGGAAACGAGATGTTGGGGATTCTCAAAATATTGTACCTTTACTTGGATCGCTCCACAAATGATCGTGTGCAAAATATGATACTGCAGTCTGGAACACCACAAAAAACCCTCATTAAAAATCGTTTAAAGTGCGCAGACTTTAGAGGTATGACCGCTTGTCGAGGAATAATGCGTTGCCAACGACTACCCATAAAGGGACAGCCCAAGAAACCGGGGTAGACCCATAAAATGCTGGATGGACAATATTCAGAAATGGGCGAGACAGATCTTTGTAGACACACAGATACTGGCACGACATTCACGTGTGGAAATAAATAATACAGCTAAAAGCAGTCAGCTTCAAAGACCACTACTTTACAAGACGAAGGATGAGAACTCCTACATAATCCGTTACTGTCCAATTTATTTTTTTAATCTTTTTTTTTCTTTTGTACATAAATAAATACTTTATCGAATCGTTATTTACTATAAAAATGTTGCTTTTTTAACTACCATTCTTAGAAACATTGTCAAATCTTCATGCTCTATTTTTATATACCTATTGTCATGTCCTTTATTCAACAAGTTTTTGTCCACCTACAGGTCGCTAAATAAAACTGGTAGCAATGAAGAAGTTCGACAAGAGTAGCGCTTGAGTTTAGAACTGAAATTAAGATGACAAGCTGTTAGAAACATCCAAGGAACATCTTCATGCAACAAATATGATTGTTCAACCAAGCTGGAAAAGTCCAGTTCATTTCCCGATATATATTGTTCTGTGAAATTCATTACACATCTTCATCGTCCACAAATTATAGCTTTGTAGTGGGGTCGCCACTATAAGACGTCCAGTTCTTTGACGTTTCCACAAATGATCTATAGGCATCAGCACCAACATTATAAATAGGTAAAAATGCTAACCCCAGTCCGTCTTTCTGTGTTCAGTTTACGTATCAACAATCGGTTGTCTGGAAATCAATTTTCTAATCAATTATCATAAATTTCGTGGACTCTGCAGACGTGACATACTGTTGTGTACTGTCGCAATTTTTACAATGTATGTAATCTGATATTGATGTCACAACACATATGTTGATCTCGTCCTTTATGGCTGAGATCGGCTGAGAGAGATCATGCTGTCGAAACTAAGAGAAGCCAGGCAGACGTCAGTCATCATTGGGAAATATTTGGACGAAGTGGAAGATCTATTTAAAGCTTAACATTTTATTGCATTGGTCAGAATAAAAATATTTTCCAACAAAAATTCTTATTAAAACAGTTACATCAATACCATTTCTGCATATTACGTCAAGTCATTTACTTATTAGCGCCTCAATTTTCAAATGTTTTTAATTAATTTTAGTTCTACAGTTTAGCGCTTGCTCTGAACCACATGAAGTACGAATGGGTGAACGTTTTAAAATATAATTAATAAGGTCTGACTTTTAGATAGTTTACTGTACAGTTATAATGAAATAATTTTATAGCAAGTTTGGATAATTGCACGATTATTGATCACAACTTAATTTTCTCCAGTTCTGAAATAAATATTTTGTGATTGATCAGCACAGTGTGTTATTGTTATTTTTGGTAACAGTCTCAGAGATACTGGTGTTGCCAGTTATGGCTGAGGAGGTAACATTTTCAACAAAGCTTTTGGAGACATAAGACATCGATACATTTCATGGCCGAGGTTTTCCGTCATAGTCGGCGCAGTCATAAAATGATTTAATCTTTTTCAGTAATTAGTTCTTGCCTTACTTCTAGTTAGTTCTATTGTCTGACAATGTTTGCATTCATTCACCCTGTATCTTCTGCTAGAACAATTGATATCATTGTCTGACTATGTTTGTATTCATTCACCCTGTATCTTCTGCTAGAACAATTGACATCAGCAAATTTACGCTAAGCCCTCCTGACCTGTGCCATTCGGTCAAAGTATTTCCCTGTCTATTTATCTCTGCCAGATCTTGACTCCCACTTCCTGTCTCCACGTGAATTTAGATCCCCCTCTATTTCTCTTCAAATGTGTGTCCCAATACAAGGACTACCATGTAGTGACATCAGTCGGTTACCTCGATGTGTGTCCCAATACAAGGACTACCATGTAGTGACATCAGTCGGTTACCTCGATGTGTGTCCCAATACAGGGACTACCATGTAGTGACATCAGTCGGTTACCTCGATGTGTGTCCCAATACAGGGACTACCATATAGTGACATCAGTCGGTTACCTCGATGTGTGTCCCAATACAAGGACTACCTTGTAGTGACATCAGTCGGTTACCTCGATGTGTGTCCCAAAACTAGGTGTACCTTGTAGTGACATCAATGTGTGTCGTAGATTATTGATAGGGGAATTAAGACATAGATTGGTCCCTTCTGAATAGATTAGAACAGGTGATAGCTCAGTGAGAGGTATGTAAAGAAGATAGATTTTCACGAGAGAGATGGTGGAAACTAGTTAGAGTCTGTCCCTGAATCGAGAAACTTCTCTCCGTCAGCCTATCTTTACAACAGAACTTAGTTTGTCAGACAGTCTACTAGATATATATTAACATATATATCGCCACTCACCTACACACACACATAAGTGACGACTGTTAGACGCACAGACGTGAAAACTACATCAATGGATTGGGGATCTTTTTGGGACAAGCTGACCGACACACGTAAATAAAGTTTATGTAAGTTTTATTATCATAAAGAAACTTTACAACAGCAATAATATGACTATCAAATCAAAATACAAGTGAACATAAAGTTAATGAATTAAGTAAAGAGTTAGACCTATAGGTGTAATCCTCCCTCCCTCTGTTGAGACAAGATCCCGTTATGAAGAAAGTTATTAACCCCACAAGAGTCAAAGGTTTATACCCTATGGTCTAGGATTTCCCTCTACAGTAAAGAACAGAGTTCATACGTTAATCTATTCTAAGAGGAAACAGCATTAGCAAAACTTTGCATCATCAAAATATTCAAAGTGGGTATATGAATTTATACGATCAAAGAACCACTCATTCCTGCTTTCTTTCTATCTATATAACAGTGGCCACTGACATTCGTTCTTACCTACAAACTTGATTTTCACCTTCTGGCGCAAACTTTAGGACACACACGTACAGCACATCCAGTGTTCTTTTGGCAAAGAGAACCCCAGCTCTACAGGGACAGGTTAAATCCAATTTTTCCGGGGAGCGTTCTCTTTACGACTATATGGTTTTCTGGATTACTGTTTATGTCACTTCAAATCAGTTCAGGTAATGTATGTCACAGTGCTCACAGTGTCAGAATCTTGAGGTTTCCAGTACTTAGGAAATGTCAGGTCGGCAACTTCTCTCAGTATAAAATTCTTGGTCACACCACAAATGATTAACCCGTCGGAAATGTTAATGTTTGTAATTTTTCTGCCACATGGGCTGCATGTAAATGAGATTTTTGGAAAGAAAATATAATCTGGCTCGATAGGCCCAGTTACCGCATTTAGTCTTAATGTCCTTTAGGTTGGTACTCTGTCTCTTTCTGGATGCAAACACAAATGCCAGACAGGTTTACCTTGCAGACCCACGTATTTAAGTACAAAATGTTCTTTCTTTAGTTATTCTCAGATATACATTGAAGCCTCTGGTAAGGTTTAGGGTTTGACCCAAATACTGTATAAAGAGAAAAACATACAAAATACTTAACCAATATATAGTATACACAATCCTATCCTACCTCGCGTAAAATATAATATCATCCATCTCGGTTATTTAACTTAAATTAGAAACTATAAGCTTAGAGCTTGTCTCATCGTTTAAAACTTCCGTGAAATAAATTCTAGTCATTTAGAAAAATCAGTCATCATGAATTACAAATAAATACATATTTCGTCAATACTCATGATGAATCAGTGCATTTACTTAGTTGATTAAAATATTCTCTGACTGGTTATTAGCCATGAATAAAATCTATATTTTAGAAAGAAGAGTTTAGCTAGAATTATTATTTATTCTGCTAGCCACTGTAACACAGTAAAATCTTAGAGAAATACCGTTTACGGACCTATTTAGTAAATCGTTCTGCACAAAATCTAGCAAAATATAATCGACGATTTATTCCTAAAATCACTCAAAACTACTAGTATAGTATTTACCTTCACACCAACTTCTACTAGACTATCTCCAACGATAAACTAAGAAACTATTCTAAAACCAGGGGATTCTAGAAATCGCCGCTAGATGTCTTTAAAAGCTGAGGAGTACTGAGTGAGTTCTGAGTTAGAATGATGTAATAGGGATTGTTAATTATGCACCAAAAAACCAGACCTCTGCCAGATCTAACACGTACGGGGAATTTCTCTGCTCAAATTTCTGCTTATACGTAATTCAAAGCCATTCTCACTCAAGAGGCGAGAATCCAGGACTTACGTTCTCGCTTAAATCAGGCATATACGTTATTGACCAGACCATGTTTAATTACTTTATTACTTGCAGACGTGGTCATCGAGCGAAGCCCGTCTTTGATCTGGCAATTCGCCGTGTTAATTTCTCGTCTAGCGAACAGTTTTACAAGGAGAGTAATAGAAATTTGTCTCACTTAGTTCCAAAGTAAACTGCTCTTAGTACTAAAATTTAATTTCCCCTGATCGCTGGTGTCATAATTAAATTACAGATCAACGTAGCTAATAGTCTGCTCGTAAACATACATCAAAAGGAATATAGCGAACCGCAATAAAATATGCGTGCTAATGAGAAAAAGGGACAGATATCAGAATGTATAGGGGTTTATGTTAAAAACAGGCGTAGATGCAAGCTAGCTAAAAGACAAATGAAGATAAAGAAAAGGATATATAAAATCAATTATCATAATCTGCCACAATGTGTTACCTCGATGTGTGTCCCAATACAAGGACTACCTTGTAGTGACATCAATGTGATACCTCGATGAGTGTCCTATTCAATTCCAATGTCTTCTCCTGACATCTATTTCCACATTTAGTTTGGTTCTTGCCATCAGTTCTACATTTAGTTTGGTTCTTGCCATCAGTTCTACATTTAGTTTGGTTCTTGTCATCAGTTCCACATTTAGTTTGGTTCTTGCCATCAGTTCTACATTTAGTTTGGTTCTTGCCATCAGTTCTACATTTAGTTTGGTTCTTGTCATCAGTTCTACATTTAGTTTCGTTCTTGCTATCAGTTCCACATTTAGTTTGGTTCTTGCCATCAGTTCTACATTTAGTTTGGTTCTTGCCATCAGTTCTACATTTAGTTTGGTTCTTGCCATCAGTTCTACATTTAGTTTGGTTCTTGCCATCAGTTCTACATTTAGTTTCGTTCTTGCTATCAGTTCCACATTTAGTTTGGTTCTTGCCATCAGTTCTACATTTAGTTTGGTTCTTGCCATCAGTTCTACATTTAGTTTGGTTCTTGTCATCAGTTCTACATTTAGTTTCGTTCTTGCTATCAGTTTCACATTTAGTTTGGTTCTTGCCATCAGTTCTACATTTAGTTTGGTTCTTGCCATCAGTTCTACATTTAGTTTGGTTCTTGCCATCAGTTCTACATTTAGTTTGGTTCTTGCCATCAGTTCTACATTTAGTTTCGTTCTTGCTATCAGTTCCACATTTAGTTTGGTTCTTGCCATCAGTTCTACATTTAGTTTGGTTCTTGCCATCAGTTCTACATTTAGTTTGGTTCTTGTCATCAGTTCTACATTTAGTTTCGTTCTTGCTATCAGTTCCACTTTTAGTTTGGTTCTTGCCATCAGTTCTACATTTAGTTTGGTTCTTGCAATCAGTTCTACATTTAGTTTGGTTCTTGCCATCAGTTCTACATTTAGTTTGATTCTTGCCATCAGTTCTACATTTAGTTTCGTTCTTGCTATCAGTTCCACATTTAGTTTTGTTCTTGCCATCAGTTCTACATTTAGTTTGGTTCTTGCCATCAGTTCTACATTTAGTTTGGTTTTTGCCATCAGTTCTACATTTAGTTTGGTTCTTGCCATCAGTTCCACATTTAGTTTAGTACTTGCCATCAGTTCCAGTTCCACATTTAGCTTGGTTCTTGCCATTGTCACGGATTTCCTCCCCTGCTTTGCAGTAGTGATCCAACAGTGGCCAAAACTCAACAGTATCTAAATGGGTCGTGAAAGGTGTTTACCTTCGCACAAGATTACTCTTGGCAGAGATGTAGATAAAAGGGTAATGACGCTTCTACCTTCACAAGATATTTTCAGAAGTCAAGAACAAAGTTGCATTGGGTTGAACAATAGCTAACTTATATCTCATCCGTCGTCTTTTGTGAAGGATTTAAGCAATGGTTTTTAGCCCGTTCAAGCCTCCAGCTGAGTTAATTCAGCGAATTTCCTCTTATAATGGTATAGCTCTGTTTAGAGGTAACTATATGTATATACATATATATATTCATTCATTCATTCATAACCCTCCACTCCCAAAGGAGCATAGGCCTTCAACAAACACATGCCAAGTCCTCCTGTCACGTGCCATCATCTCAAGTTCTTTCCATGTTCTCCTCATCATTTTCACCTCTGTTTCCAACTCTCTTCTCCATGTACTTCTTGGTCTTCTTCTGCCTCTCTTGCCCTGGGGGTTCCAGAACAAGGACTGCCTTGTAATGCTATCAACAGGTTTCCTCAGTGTGTGTCCTATCCATCGCCATCGTCTTCTTCTCATCTCTTGTTCCACTGGCACTTGTCCAGTTCTTGTCATCAGTTCCACATTGGTAACCTTGTCATACCATTTTAATCCCTCTATTCTACGCAAGCACCCATTTATGAAAGTCTGTAGCTTTTTGGTTGTTGTCTTTGTTGTTCTCCATGTCTCCGAGCCATACAATAGGACCGACTTCACATTTGAGTTGAAGATTCTTATTTTCGTGTTGGATCCTATTTCTCTTGATCTCCATATATTTCCCAATGCAATGAAAGCTCCTCTTGCTTTTTGTATTCTTATTTTGATATCGCTGTCTGTCCCTCCAACTTTGTCTATATTACTGCCAAGATATGTGTATGATTCTACATCTTGTATTGGCGTTTCTTCAAGTTCAACCCTGTTTTCATTACCTGCATTTATTCGCATTATTTGTGTCTTTTCCCTGTGTATTTTCAGACCCAATTGCTGTGACCTCTCATCGAGTGTTTTCAATTTGTCCTGCATCTGATTACGGCTATGGGACAGGAGAGCCAAATCATCAGCAAAATCCAGATCATCCAACTGCTTAGTCAGAGTCCACTGGATTCCATTTCTGTTGTGTGTTGTCGATGATCTCATAACCCAATCTATTGCCAGCAAGAAAAGAAATGGAGACAAGAGGCATCCCTGTCGCACTCCTGTTCTTATCCCAAATGGTTCTGTAAGCTGTCCTTCATGAAGAACTCTGCACGTCATGTCGTCATATGTTTTCTTTATTAAATTAATGATTTTCAGGGGAACTCCATAATGCCTCATCAATTTCCAAAGTGATTCTCTGTCCACACTGTCAAATGCTTTTTCGTAGTCCACAAATCCGATGTATAGTGGTGAATTCCATTCCAGACTTTGTTCAACTATTATTCTCAAAGTGGCTATCTGGTCTGTACATGATCTGTTTTGTCGAAAACCTGCTTGTTCATCTCTCAATTTCTTGTCTATGGACTCCTTTAATCTCTCAAGGATAATCCTGTTCAATACCTTTCCTGGCACTGATAGTAACATTATTCCTCTATAATTTGTGCACTCTTATAGATTTCCCTTCTTAGGCAACTTAACCAGATATCCTTCCTTCCATTCTGCTGGTATCTCTTCTTTTTCCCAGACTTTACCAAGTAATTTATATAACATCTCTGTAGCCGTGTCGATATCTGCTTTGATGGCCTCTGCTGGAATGCTATCAGGTCCAGACGCTTTTCCATCTCTTAGAAGCTTTATGGCTTTCTTTACTTCTTCCTTCGTTGGTCTTTCACCGTTAATTTGTAGCTCTTCTTCTGCTGGCTGGATGTCCGGCGGGTTTTGTGGAGCTGGTCTATTGAGAAGGTCCCCAAAATATTCTGTCCACCTCTTCATTTGCTCTTGTATATTGCTGAGCAGTTTCCCATTCTTATCTTTTATGAGGCAACTTGTTTGCTTGTATTTCCCTGTTAGCTTCTTTGTGCTGCTATACAGTTCTCTCATATTTCCTTTGGCTGCAGCATCTTCTGCCTCTCTTGCCAACTCCTCAATATACTTCCTCTTGTCTCTTTTGATACTTCTTTTTACTTCTTTGTTTGCTTCTGTGTACACTTCTTGAGCCTTGGCTTTGGAACTTCTGGTTTTGCTTGTGTTTAACTCTGCTTTCTTGTTTTTTCTATCTTTTATCTTATTGATGGTTTCTGTTGTTATCCATGCTTTTTGTTGTCTTTCCCTTTTCCCCAGTATTTCTTCACATGTCTCCTTCCATACCGTTTTGACCTGCTGCCAATAGTCTTCTGTATTCTCTACATCTTCAAGCTGTTGGAGCACTTGGAATTTGTTGGATACTGTGACCGCAAATTTGTCTCTTGTTTCTTGATTTCTTAGCTGTCCTACATTAAACTGTTGTCTATAATTTTGCATTGTTGCATATCTCTTGAGTTTCATTTTTACTTTGGCTATCAGAAGATGGTGATCTGATGCCACATCTGCTCCTCTATATACCTTTACATCCTGCAATGATGATCTAAACTTCTTCTTTATGCATATA
This sequence comes from Oreohelix idahoensis, assembly GCA_024509875.1. Lineage (NCBI taxonomy): Eukaryota > Metazoa > Mollusca > Gastropoda > Stylommatophora > Oreohelicidae > Oreohelix > Oreohelix idahoensis. The sequence goes on along the minus strand of JAMPIV010003274.1, from coordinate 873,632 downwards.
TGATCGATCTGATTTTCTGTTCTATGGTCTGGTGATATCCATGTTGCCTTGTGTATTCTCTTATGTGGAAACATGCTTCCTCCTATAGCCAGTTGATTTGAAGCACAGAAGTTTGCGAATAGTTCTCCATTTTCATTCATTACTCCTAGCCCATGTTTTCCCATGACTTCTTCAAATCCAGTATTGACTGTACCTATCTTTGCATTCATGTCACCCATCAAAATTGTGATGTCTCTTCTTTTTACTTTATCCATAATTTCCTGTAGTTTAGTATAAAATGCTTCTTTCACAGACTCTTCTTTGTCATTAGTTGGTGCATAACATTGGATGACATTGACATGAATTTTCTTTTTAGCTGTTTTGAAAATAGCTGTTATCATTCTGGGTCCCACAGCTTCCCATTCAACGAGTGCCCTCTGTGCTTCTCTAGACAACATAAGAGCCACCCCTTCACTGTGATGTGAACTTTCGTCTTCATGTCCTGAGGACAGCACCAATTCACCTGTGATGAGTTTCTTCCTGTCTACCCCCTTCCACTTTGTTTCACACATTCCCAGAACCTCGATTTTGTATTCCCTCATTTCTGCTGCTACTTGTGCCACTTTCCCTTGTTCGTTCAATGTCCGAACATTCCAGGTGCCAAATCTGGAAGTTCTCCTAGAAGAAAGAAGGTTAGTCAGCAACACAGACTCCTTTCGGCTTTCTCTGTGTTGCATCATACGCCTCCCCGCGAGAGGACCTTCCCCTGTCTTGGATGGCTGTGTTTTATTTTCTTTATTTGACTTGTCCATATTTGTTGAAGTTTTTTGTGGTTTAAATTTTTTTTACAGGATGGGGTAACCGGCCCCATGCCCAACCCTCCTTAGTCGCCTTCTACGACATGCTTGGCAGGGGACAGTGTTACTATTCTTTGCTCCCCTTTCGGGCCCCGGTAACACACGGGTGATACATATATATATATATATATATATATATATATATATATATATATATATATATATATATATATATATATATATATATATATCATCATCATCATGTGACGTATTCTTTCCAGAACGTTGTCTCCATTACAGCTGCTCTGAACGCATCACGATTCTGGGCAAGTCGACCTGCATCAGCCAAAGACAAGTTCAGACTCTCTGTGATGTCCTGGGTCCACCGTCGTCTAGGTCGACCCCTTCCCCTTTTTCCAGGGACCATGCCTTCCATCACTGTTTTTTCCAGGCTATTATGTCTTTTTATATGACCGAAAAATTTCAGCTTCCTTATTGCGATGGTATTTAGGAGCCAATGTTCCTGTACGTTTAGTGAGTGCAGTACTTCTCTGTTGGTCTTTTTTTCTGTCCAGGGTATTCTCAACATCCTTCTGTAGCATTTCATTTCGAATGATGTAATCTTTTTTGCAACTGTTTTATTGAGTGTCCAAGTCTCGCAGCCGTATGTTGCTACTGGGAATATACATGCTCTGATCAGTTGTAACTTTGTTTCTTTGCTTGTGCCTTGCCATAGGTTTTTCATCTGTATTAGCTTATGTGAAGCAATTGCAAGTCTTCTTTTAATTTCTACTGCACAGTCGCCAGAGCTGTTAATGATTGATCCTAAGTATTCGAATTCATTAACACTTTCCAGTTCTTCGTTATCAATTTCAATTTCTGGTTTGGTCTTTACTTTGTCTGTTGTCAATACTTTGGTCTTCTTGGTGTTTAGGTATAGATTCTGGGCCTCGCTGTGTTTTTTGGTGGACAGGAGTAATTGTTCAAGTCCTTTTGGGTTGGTCGATAGGAGGACTGTGTCGTCAGCATATCTGATTTCCGGGATCTGGTACCCGCCGATGTTAAATGAGTCAAACTCTGTGTGTTCTTGGTCATCTCTTACGTTTCTCATGATATTCTCGGCATAAATGTTAAACAGGTAAGGGGAAAGGGTACAGCCTATATATATATATATATACTACTCGTCAAAAGTCAAGGGCCACCTATTATTTTCAATACACTTTTATATAAGCGCTTAGAATGATTAAATGAAGGAAGTTTTTAGTAAAAATGGGTGCAATATCTTCCTCTGACAGTCCTCTATGCACGTTAAGCATAAAAACAACTCACCGACAACCATGTTGATCACGTGCAATTTGGTTTGCTGACCATAAATTCACATTTTAAATCTGTTTTTTCAAACTTCCGTACAACCAAACAGGTGAAGTAATCGTGCTGATTGACATTCCACGTGCAATGGCGACTTTTCGTGAACAGAGTTCACACTTAATTTGTTTTACATTCAGCAGACTTAGGGTAGTTTCATCACTTGCAAAAACCATGCCACCGAGAAGAAGTCTTGACACCTTACAATGAATGAGGGCTATAGCGTGGGTTGAAAGTGGTTTATCTGTCCGTGAGGTTGCTAGACGGCTTGCAGTGTTACACTCTACTATCCAAAGAATTTTGGAGAGATTTCAGGCCACAGGAAGTGTGGAGGATCGCCACCGGCCAGGTCGCCCTAGATGCACCAATAGACATGATGACCGGTACCTCTTGTTGTCAGCCCTGCGCCATCGAACAGTGACTTGTTCCACTCTAAGATGTCAGCTGAGACAAACTGTAAACGTTAATGTCAGTCAAAGACCCATTCGCAGACGTTTACGTGAATTTGGACTGGCTGTTCAACGTCCTGCAGTCAGAATCCCTCTTACTCCTGCTCATCGCAGAGCCCGTGTTGCTTGGTGTCGCGAGCACATCCGATGGACAAGGCAACAATGGAGTCAAGTTCTCTTCACTGATGAATCTCGCTTCTATTCAATGATGGCAGGATTCGAGTTTGGAGACGATCAGGAGAGCGATTTACTGATGACACAATTCGAGAGGTGGATCGTTATGGTAAGGGTTCTGTCATGGCCTGGGGAGGCTTCTACAGACACGGCAGGACCCCACTCTACATCATCCAAGGCAACATGACCGGCCCAAGATACCAGAACGAAATCTTGAGACCAATTGTTCAGCCTGCTCTGGAGGCCATAGGTGGTAATGCCATCCTCCAAGATGATAACGCTCGACCCCATCGAGCTCGTGTTGTGAATGAGTTTATTCAGCAACATGGGATCATCAGGATGGCGTGGCCAGCTCATTCACCTGACCTTTCGTCGATTGAGCACCTCTGGGATGTCCTTAGTCGAAGATTGTCAACAAATCACCCCCTTGCCAATGGATGTTGCACAGCTGACTGCATTTCTGCTTCAGGAATGGCAAACTGTTCCTCAGTATACTCTTCGGACCCTTGTGGACTCGATGCATCTACGCTGTCTTGAATGCCTTGCTGCAAATGGTGGTCATACCCGATTTTGAAATGTCTATTTGTCCAATATCTATTGTGTGACTTTTGAAAAGGTGGGTGACACACTTCACAGCTTCATTGCGTTTGAATGTGTGTTTCCATTTCTTTACGTGACTTGTCAATTTGGTATTCAATAAATGCCGTTTTGACTGATACCAATTACGTTTATATCAGATTTGTTTTATGGTTTCAACCAAGGTTTTTCTAAGTGGCCCTTGACTTTTGACGAGTAGTATATATATATATATATATATATATATATATATATATATGTGATAGGGTGGGCGAGATGATGATGATGCTGTTGTGATATGTGATCACTCTCTTTTCGCACTCGCAACCGACCCGATTCAACAATAAAACTCTTGATTCTAGAGGCAGGGGCTGTATTTATTTTTACAACCCATTCAGTGACTAAGAGCACACTGAAGCAAACATTAAACAAATAAACCAACAAACAAAACACCCAGCTAGTGCTCAGTTGCTAATCCTGAAACGCAAACAAAGCACGGGCTAGTTAAAATCATAGTTGAATAACGATACTCTCACCTGCCAAACAGTCCTTCCACGCCACCTGACACCCTCAACTATCACACACGCACACGCTCATGCGTGTCGTCCAATGCGACTAGTAAGGTGTTGTGCATGAGGCTTGCAATCTCATCGTATAACATCGGTTGCTACCGAAACCACTACTGCAAGAGCACACACTTAGCTATCACACACACACACTCATGCATGTCGTCCAATGAGACTGGTATAGTGTTGTGCATGAGACTGGCAATCTCACCATGTAACAGAGATTGCTACCAAAACCACTACTGCCCGAGCATATGAATACTTCATGTGGAGGCAAACCACACTGGTGGCTCCATGCTCCCTCAGGAGCTGAGAAGAGAAATATATATCTCCAAATGAGCCCACGTGCTCTCACAAACCATTCTAAACATAACCATAATTAAATAATAAAAAAATATGCATCAAATAGAATTAAACAATATGTACAACCAATACTCTCCTTAATGGGCATAAACCACTACCTCGCAACTGATCCATCTCAATATTCATTACTGCATTCTGAACATGTCGTAAGTGACGACTGGTGCGCCTGGCAACAAACATGTCGTATATGACCCCTGATGAGATTGGGAACTCATCATATGAAACACATCGTTACTATTACCGAAACAACCACTGCAATAGCATAAAAATGCTTCTTGTGGGCCTGTAATGGACACCAGCTGCATTGGTGTTTCCATTCTCCGCCGGGAGCAAACAGAGAAACACCTGTCTCAACGTGCCTTACGCACCAAGGAGTGGCTCGCGCTCTCCAGAAATCTAAATATATATTCTCACGTCACTCAAAGTAACCCACTAAAGATATACAGTAGAATAATCAATAATCGTGACATACACTTAATTACTCTTACATTAAAGAATAAAATATAATTATTCTTGATTTAACAAAACTAGAACTAAAGTCATCACCTTAAAGGAGATCTTAACACGAAAACTATCTCTTTCCTTTACTGGGGAAAATTACTTTAATCTGCTTCCACCCACGTGTCAATTGACACAGTATGTTGTTGTTGTTGTTTTGATGCGTTGATGGGTGGAGAGCGGGCTGTTATCTTCTGTCCATTCTTGCCTCTTCTCTTTCCATCTTGGTCTATCCTTTTCAACCTTAAAGACACCGTATAAAACTGGCGTCTTCTTTATACACACGCATGGTGACGCGCCACCTTTATACACATCGCAAGATGCTTTTCATGAACACGTGGCTGCCATCTTGATAACAGTTAATATCATCTAAATTAAAGTAATAGATCGCTTCTCTGCCTGGTTTAATGTATGAAATAGTTTCTTACTATATTTGCCTTTCTTGCCCGATCTGATGACTGAACTAATTGCTTCTAAAACTCTCACATCTGTGATTTGGACTTACACTATTAAAATCAATCCACGCATATTATTTTCACTCATTTATATTTCAAGACTAAATTATCAGGTCCTGGAAACACATCAATCTATTTATTTCCTTAAACATTAAAACAGACACGCTCAATATAATTTCAGAATTATAGAACACTAATGCTAATCTTCTTTGAAATCAAACTCACGTGTCATGTCTGTAGTGGACTTTGTTGGTATTGTATGGTTGATGTTACCTAGTGTGATGTATGAGGTCAGCTGTGAAGGCTCCTGAGATAAATGTAGATGTGAATTACAGAAGGCCCTTCTTGCTACCACTTACGACCTCACACATATCTTTTTTTACTAATGAATGTGGCTACGTTAAAAGTCTAGGGTACTGATATGCAATGTGTTGTGGTAGATTACACACTCACACACAGATAATTAAGAAGTCTAATAATATTAATAAAATTTATAACACACTGAACTAACTCAGGCTGTTTAAGTTTAAAATGTTAAATCTTTTGATAAATTTATTTTGTTCTGAACCAAATGTTTGTTGGTCAGAACATATGAAATATTATGGAATTATAAATAGAATGCATAATCATATGACATAATAAAATGGAAAATGTGTGCCTAATTATTTCAAATGACTGGTTAATAATAATTATATTAAGATAGTCCTAGGAGAACTTATTACTAGATATGCTGTTGGAGTGGTGTCATCACTCCCAGTCTATGAGTACCAAACATTGTCCATTGACTTAAGGGATAAATACATAGTTAATTTCCCCGAATGGAATGTCTTTATTAGATGGTAAATTATAGATAAATTAGTTGAAAATTGCGTTGGTGAAAGTCCAGCAGGCCAGATATAACTTATCTCGCCTGCGTCGATCTTGTACAGAAATCTTGTGGCCCCACCTCTCCGTGCTGGGGGCAATATACGGCTGCTCTGACACAATGATAGACTGCACTGGTCCACACTTGTGTATTTTACTACAGCATTTGACACCGCTTTGGTGCCAAATAGAAACTCACAGTTCCGAATTCAGAATTGAGAACACAGTTAAAGTTGCTAGCAAAACTCAGCTGAGCTGCTGGCTGTATGATGGCGTTCCTATATATTTGTATTCTTATGGAATCAACACCACCATGGATTCATACTGCGTCTCTGAACAGACTTATGTCAAATGGCCAACTTTCACCTCTCTATCCCGCTACTATAAAATGCGTTGACCAATCGCCGACTTCCCCCCATACTTTCAAATTGCCAACCAAAAGTCACTTCAGTCAAATCTCAGTCAAGTATGTATTACGGTCTGTTAGTCCGTCTGTCTCTACTTGTTTTTTCATAAAAACACACTTGGTTTTACATGTATTTCCTACACGAATCTACTGCCTAAGTTATTTTTAGCTACAATGCTCCACCACTTCCCCTCTCTTTAATTACAGCTAGATTTTTACAATTGCATGCTCAAGGCCAAGATTTTCGAAACTTTAGTGATATGGGTTAACAGTGTAGTCGTTCGTCTGATATGAACAATACAGTCTTTTGTCAATATCTTCCTTATTATCTATCCGTCTGAATAAATGAAAGCATATTATTTCTCTGCTCAAGATGGGCTATCAAACTAGCTAGGTTTTATTTTCATAACTTTATTATTAAGAAAAAACATATTTTTTTCTCAAGTTTAATTTTTGAAATTTGTTCGAGACCCTTCTACCATGTGTTTTGCCGCGGCATTCAAATAAAAGACCAAGTATCGAAAAACGCCCAAGAAATGACTGTCTCGACTAAGAGCTAAGGTCCTTTTCTTGTCCATTTCCTTACTTGTGTCAACTAGGGGACGTGAATTTTTTTCCTTTCACCACCAATTGCGTCTTTTTGCCGTTCGAACTTCAAACACGTGTTCAGTCATATTTTTCCTTTTTTGTGTCCTCCGTTCTCTCCCGTCTACAAAGGGTAAACGTTCCGTCTGCACGTCTAACTAGATAATTTGAATGGTGGCAGGGGGAAAAGGCTGGCATGGGCGAGCATGTCTCCTAGTATCTGAAGCATTATTTTTAACCCTACATTACATCGTTAATCTTGGAGATATTTTAACGTTGTATCATGGTGACATCATCACAATGTCTCTGTTCTACCCACACAGGGCGCTTCGTATCTTCGTTTCTTTCTGGGCGGCTTTTGCAAAATAGGCCCGTTTGCCGCTCCCTATCTCTTTTATAAGCCCTAGGCTAATCACTCAACTTTAGTGCGCTGCGCGTATTAATTTTGCCACTTAAATAACACTCGCGATTATTGCTTTAGAAGGCACGAAAACACAGATATACACAACTATTTCTAGAGCAAAAACCCAAATATACACAACTATACACCAAAACTAATTTTTAGGCGTTATTATGGCCTAGTAATACATCTTCTACTTTGTCAGACTTTCCACATCCCAGCGTGCTGTGCGCACATCGAAAATATATGGGCGATAAATATGCCCTGAACATGAAGGGGGCGTCTTTACGGCCCCATCACACACACACACATATATATATATATATATATATATATATATATATATATATATATATATATATATATATAATATATATATATATATATATATATATATATTAGTCGTGCTCTTACGTTTGCTTTCATAATGTAATAACTGAATCAACAACTATGTTTGTTTAGTTTTAAAAATAACATGTAACAAATTTAATAGTGAATTAGTCTTTAAGAGGTTAATATAAATATGGAAAGATTGGTGAAATTTTAGATGAAAGCGTATTCATAGAGACTTAGTAGGGGAGTGATACAAGTCTGTTTTGCTGATGCCTTTTAATTAGGACTTAACTGATCTAGGTGAGTCCTGTCGTCGTGGTTTTCGTCCCTTCTTTTTTCAGGAGGCACTTCTTAACACACTTGTCCAATGTAGACGGTCAATGTTGATGTTTTTCTCTTCGGTTTTCCGCACTACTAGCCAGAAACAATCACCAGCCTTGCTGTAGTGGTTAATGAATAAACTATTTTCATATGTTGAGGTTGCCAGCCGCATATATAACCACTTAAGCAAAAAACATGTCAAATTCACATTTGTAAAATAAATGTTACACTTACCCCAAAAATTTGGGAATTTACAATCTCCTTGCACAGGTTAGCTAGACACGAGCAATTTAGGTTATATGCTCTCGACTCACTTGGCCAGAGAAATTCCTCTTATGACGGGTGATCCAATTCCTTGGTTTCCAGTCTTGATATTTAAAGTCCTGGTCCCTTAAGTTTCCAGTCCTGTATTTAAATATGTGGGTTTACTTGTACGTTCCAAAGTTGCCCAAATACTCGATCTATCACTTATAATTAGGTAATTCTAAGTCCGATGTCTCACTGGCTTCTGGGCGTTTGCTCATTTGACGATGCGATGCAATCTCTGATCTGTGCCTCTGATTTTGCTAGATTATATCTCTCATTCTCAGTTCAAATCCCAGATTGTACTTCCCGGCAAACTTGCCAATGAGAACCAAAGAATATTCTGACTCTCAAATCAAACCAATGGTAAGCTCCTTAGCACTGGGTTGGGGTGTTTTAATTCAAAATATCCCATGCGTGTTTTAAAATATTACTTACTTACTTGGTCGTTCCCCTTCTACCGTGAGGTGTAGAGATTTGGAAGAGAGAGCGCCAGACTATCCTATCGGCTGTCTTCCTCTTGGCCTGGTTCCATTCTAGTCCTCGGTCATTCAAAGATTGTCTAATGTTGTCCTCCCAGCGGACTCTGGGTCGTCCAGGGGGTCTGGATCCTTGGCTCTTAGTTTTCATTGCTTGTCGCAGTAGCCGATCTTCTCCCATTCTGCAGACATGGCCAAACCATCTCAGTTGGGACTGTTCTACTTGGGTATGCAATGGGTGGGATTTTAGGCCTTGACGTATCGTCTTGTTGCGGACCATGTCTCTTGTTATTTCAACCACCTTCCTCAAATACCTCATTTCTGAGGTCTGGATCTGGCTTTTGTGGGTTGTAGTCATTGCCCATGTCTCGCATCTATACACCAAGACTGGGACATAGGTGGAGCGGTATACAGCCATCATCGTTTTCTTACCAACTTCTCTCTTGCTGAGGAATCCTCGATTTATGGCCTGGAAAAGTCTCCCAGCTGCTGCTTTTCGAGTGGCCAACTCTTCTTTGATGCCTCCCTTCCGGTCTATGACAGCTCCGAGGTATTTAAAGTGGTCGACTAGCTCCATGACCTGTTCTCCCAGCTTAATCTGATGTCTTCTTTCCTCTCGTGATATCACCATGGTTTTCGTTTTAGAGCTGCTTATGACAATCCCTCTCTTCTCCAGATCTTCCATCCAGACTTGCAGGTTGGATTGGAGATGTGCCTCTGATTTAGCAATCATCAGCAAATGCCAGCTCTGAAATACAGACCTGTCTCATCTTCCAGTACCCCACTGAATACGTTCTTGTTCTCTCCTTACATGCCTTGATAACATCGTCCATGAGGAGTATGAAAAGATAAGGTGACAGGACATCACCTTGTCTTACTCCAGTCTTCTTCTTCTTCTTTGATCCTTAGCCACCGACCGTCAAAGCAGTCAGTGGCCATCACTCCTGGTGGCGTCTTGTAGGGCAACAACAAATTGATCCCACTTTGCTCGGTCGGTGGCCATCCTTCGTACAGTGCCCCAACTCTGGTTCATTCTTTGCATCTCAGCCTCCACAGTCCTCCGCCAAGTTGTTTTTGGTCGGCCTCTCTTTCGTTTTCCTTCAGGGGTCCATAGCATAGCTGTTCTTGCGATGGCATCGGGGTCTCTTCTGAGGACATGGCCAACCCAGCTCCAGCGTCTGCCAGCTATGATGGTGTACATATCCTCTTGCTTGCTCCGAGTAAACAGATCTTGTTTGGTGATGGTATTCGGCCAAAAGATTCGGAGAAATTTTCTTAGGCATGTTGTGTCAAAAGAGGACAATTTTGACATTTCCTTCTCTGTAACTCTCCAGTGTTCCGCACAATAGAGCAGCACAGAAAGCACCCAGCTCTGATATAATCTTAATTTTGTGCTTGTGCTGTACTGAGAGGACTTCCAGATGTTGTTTTGACTAAACAAGGCTGTTCTTGCTTTGTTCATTCTGTTGTTGATGTCTTTGCTTGCTCCGCCGTCTGGTGTTACTATGCATCCTATGTATGTGAAGGTGTCTGTCTCTACCAGCTGCTGATTCCTTACTGATATGGGCTACGGGTTGCTCACATTGAGCGTCATGACCTCTGTCTTCTTTAAATTGATGTTCAAGCCCACCTGCTGGCTAAACTTATTAAGTCTTTCCGTTTTTTCCTGGATGTGTTGAGGTGAATGTGCGAGTAGTGCAATGTCATCTGCATATTCCAGATCTCCCAATGTAGAAAATTTAGTTCATCTTATTCCTCTTGGACTGCCCTCTGTTGTCTGGCGCATCACCCAGTCTATGACTGTTAAAAATTGAGTGGTTAATAAGGGGCACCCCTGTCGTACTCCTGTCTTCACCTCAAAGGTTATGTTGCTCTGCACAACGTTACACGTAAAGTTGGCACATAGGCTTTTCATGATTGACAAAATGCAGCTTGGAATTCTATACGCCCTCAGTATTTTCCATAAACTGTCCCTATGTATACTGTCAAAAGCCTTTTCAAAATCAACACAATTAATGTACAGCTGTCTCTGCCATTCTGAGCATTGCTCTATAGTGTTCCTGAGGGTAAATACTTTGTATATGATCTACACATCTTCTGTTCTTTCTAAATCCTGCTTGTTCTTTCCTCAGTTTGTGGTCTACTGCTTTTGAAATTCTCTGAATAATTATCCTGCCTAGTATTTTGCTGGGAACTGAGAGAAGAGTGATTCCTCTCTA